>VXBO01012510.1:305165-363424 GCA_013400135.1 Rhinoptilus africanus
TAATCTCTAAGTGGCTTTTTGGAGCAACTGTATCATGTTGCCAAGTTTCTCTAAGACTCCATGATATTAATATTATTTGATTAATTGCTGCATAATGGATAAAACTTGCCAACCCTACTATGAGGTTGCAGTTAAAAAAATAATCTTTTATCATTGACAATAATTTTACTTTACATTGATAACACCCTCTAGAAAGTTACTTAAATGAACATTCTTGTAATATTATTACCATTGACATGTGTCCTTTAAGAGTATGATTTCATTTGGAAATGGGGGCTCTACACTGCATTTGACCTCAATGATCTAATAGTACTTTTCCATATTTCTAACTTTTGAGAATTCCCTGTATTAATTATTATGAGATATAAAGGGCATGCTGCATTCGTCTTCCATGTGACATTCAATATTAAAGTAGCCAAAGGACTATGGAGTGTATTGCTAGAACAATTGTCTGCTGTCTTAGAGGGAGGAACAACAAAAACTAAGGCATTTGCACTACCAGCTGTTTTATTTGCTGAGAGAACACTAGCACAGTGCATACATTCTTCTTCTGAACATGTATGTTCTTCCTGTATTGAATCATAGAATCATAGAGTCATAGAATCATAGGGCTGGAATGAATCTTTAAAGGTTATCTAGTCCAACTTCCCTGCAATGAGCAGGGACATCTTCAACTACATCAGGTTACTCAGACCCCCATCCAACCTGACGCTGAATGTTTCTAGGGATGGGACATCTACCACCTCTCTGGAAAACCTGTTATGAATGACTATTTTTCTGGGGATTTCTTTGAGACCTCAGATTTTTTGTGAAGACATCTCTTCACTGCAGGAAAATTCAGTGAATGTAATAAAGTTTAAAAGTATTAAATATAATTTTGTATACTTTTTACATAAAGTCTGATAGAACATGAGAGCTATATGAAAATAGAATATGTGATGATAACATTTTTGCTTAAATCTACATTTATCTACTAAAGGTATCAAAATAAGTGCTAGTGTTCTTTCCACAAGTGACTGTTAGAGAGCTTAAGAAAATTTTTAGCAGAGAATGTCAGAAAGACCCTCTGTTCATACAAGAGGCTGCAAAAAATATTCCAAGAACAGTCCACACAAATACTACACTTGAACCTGTGTACTTCAGAAGGGTTGTCCACATCAAATTATACCTTGTCATTGAGGTAAAGTATTCTTAAGCATATTGTTCCTTTTTATTTTTTTTTAAAGAAACTGGAAAGCCCTTCTTTTTCTGTTTTTCTTCCAGACTTTGGAACTCAGATGTATTATTTGTGGTATGTACTGTTTTTAAGTAATAATTTTCATTTGGGTTAACACTAAGTCTAAATCTTACTGCAAAATGTTTGCATTAAATAAAGGGAAAGGATAATTAAAAAAAAAAGTCAACATAAAACCAGCTAAGAGTATTATTAAAAAACCAGTAAAACAGATCTGAGTTAAATGCTTAACAACTCCCAAATCAAGTATTTTATATATTAGGCATCTCATTTGAAATATATGAAGAAGGTTAGCACGATTTCAATTTGCTCAGTGTTACTGGATATTAGGAAGGACAGAAAGAGAGCTCATAAAGTATTTTCATTAATAAGCTTTCCTTCCTGTATCCTTCACCTTTCTGTTATCCTTCACCAGAACACCCAATTCATGTTAAAAGAAAAATAGACCAACAGAAATCAAAAGCTATACAACACAGATGCTACTCCAGCCATCAGAATCAGGTCAGTTTTTAACTTCATTAAATTGCTGTCATATGGTGTCTGCTGACATGCATCAGACTTTGGAGAGTCTTACTCATCAGGTATTCTCTAAGATTGTTAACAAGAACAGCAACTCTCATCAGGGGTCCCCAAAAAGCAGCTAATTAGGGGACAAAGGTTGCTCAGATTGTGACAATTACACCTGTAGGTCCCTGTAGAAACACCAAAATCTTGAACAAATGTATGTTTGGTTGCTTAGTGCAAGAAATAAAGAGCTAGTCCATTAAAAAAATGAGAGGCAGCAACTGTCAACCATTTGAAAAGCTTTACGAAAATGATCATCCAATTAGTGGCTATGATCAAATCAGGCATGAACTCTCTCTGGATGGCTCCATAATTTTCCTTCTTGCATGGTGTAATTTCATATAGCTCAAATGAACTCGTGAGAGGTAATTCAGTTCCAAACAGTTTTCTCATCACTGCTAATTATACTAATACATTGAAATGCCTCCTACAAAATGCATGAGCCCTTTAAGCCACCTCATTAATGTGATATAATTTTTGCCAGAATATATATCAAACCTATTATCACCACAGGTTTTCTTTAGCATTTTTTTTCAAAATGTCTATCAAAAAGCTGAAAAAGTAGATTTCTTTCGTCTATGCTCAACATAATTAACTGTTTCTTTGAACTGTGGTTGTCTATTGTGGTATTTTCTTTAAAGAGTACTGGCAAAATACAGTATGATAGGGGTATTCCTCATACCTACAGGTTCTTTTCCCTGAGTATTTGATTCCTTAAACCTTTTTTCAGTTGTAGCTGATTCTTTAAACGGCAAATGATGCATGCAATAATGTGCAAAAATGAGTTATACAAACTGAAAGCAGGGGTGTAAAAAGAAGCATCATCTGAGACTAAAATAAAGACAGATTTTATGGTATTTATGTCAGTTAATTTAACTGCTGGTAGGGGCTTTTGTTGAAACATGAGTTAGTTCCAGTGTTTAACCTTGCAGCATTAATTTATGCTTTATGGCATGAGTACTTCATCACTCCCTCCTTGGGAAGACAGTTATCTCATTAGCCAGAATTTAATGAAATGCAAGGATACACTTCTTAATTTCAAAGATTACTATAACACAAATCAGGTGTAAATCTCAGACTGACTGTCCCTTCCCTTCACCCATTTAAAAAAATAGATTCATTTTGCAATCAGATAAGAGAAATTCAGCTGGTAGGATAAATTCCGCTACTGCTATTCTAAAGGCATTTCTCATCTGTGAAAGCTGGTTTAACTTTGCATTCAGTAATATTGGTGACATTTAAGGTCTGTACAAAGTTTAAGGTTTGTAACCCATTGTAACCACTACGAACAATTAAAAATGTACTGTGCCGGTTTCATTGGGGAAGGATGTCTTGCAGAAGAAATAGGGAGCAGAACCTGGCTTCATTTTCATTTCTAGAACTGTATGTAGATTCGTAAGAATATGAGAGTGCACACTCTGTCCTATGTAAGACTAACATAACCGACAAGGCTAATGTAGGTTTTTTGCACTGGTGCCTATTATCATATCCAGAATCCCAGTACACACAGAACACTATACTGCCTTGTAATCGCTTTTTTTTTTTTGAAAGACAGGGTGCTCAACATGGTTTTACCATGTTTTTCGTATGCCTTTTTTTCAGTACTTAACTGTTGTCATAAATTAACTTAGTTTCCTATTGAAATCTCCATCCTGCAGTTCTCTTCATGGGAGTGTACTTCACCGAACAATAGCAGAATTATGCAAAATGTTTTTTCAGTGAAAAATGCAGGTGCTATGCTCTTGTTTCAGGATCAAAGCAAGCAAATTTATTAAAAATTCATGGTCTTAAATAATGTTAATGTATATAATACTATGTTATGTAATATTTACCTACCAAATGCATCAGTATGAAGACATAAACACATATTTTCCCTAATGTTAACAAATAGTAATAGCCATGCTTTACAGTTATAGTCAGTTACAAATAAAGTCCCACATTTTAAGACTAAGAAGTCTGTCTGTGACCATCTGGATACCTTACATAGAACGTGAACAAGAAAATATGAAGAAATTCAGAGCAAGTCTTGTTATACTGGTATCAGGCTGGGTTTTCAGACTATGCGTATTGATGGAAGGAGGGAACATCCTTGTGCATGGTGTGGCTCTAAGTAGGGCAAGGCATATGCATATTAATTAAATATATTTTTATAGCATTTCATTTTTAAATTTTATTTCTATATTGTAGAAAATAGTAATCACAGCTTAAAGCCTATAGCAATCTGAAATGTGATTATTTTTTCAGCAGACCAGGAAAGGACTGTCTGCTTCCAAACTGGTGTGGCCTTTGGTTTCTGCGGCCATAATTCCTGTATCTGTTTTCCAAAGGCAACCAAAAGTTTGGCATGACCAGGTCACATCTGTTTTTCATTAGACAGATTTTGAAACTGGACAACACAAACAGTTTGGCTGTGAACTTCAGGAAGTGATACTAAAAGTATAAAACCAGTCAAGTCAAATACTCTGAGAGTAAGTGTTTACACTGCCTCATAGTAAGTGGATCTACATACTTGTCCAGGAGGCTTTGGTATGGAAATCCATACTGTTGGTCTGGCTGTGTACAGCAAGCTGTATGAAATAAGCTGCCTCATCTTGATTCAAGATGGTTAAGGAGGACGTTCATACAGAGTCTAGGATTTTCCATCTGTTTTAAATACCTTCAGAATCTTGTCAGAATAGATCATTGCTTTTTCCTTCACTGGATCCAGCCCTGTCAGGGTGAAGCCCATGCATTGTGGCAGGGACTGTCATGTCATTTATTATGTTTGTTTAGCACACTGAAGTATAACCTGACTCTGCCAGTTAGGTGCCACTACATTAAATTGTAATAATAATAAGGCACTATGGAGAAGGGACATACTGAACACGAATGCTGAAGCATATCTATTTTCATTTGAAACTCACTGTGCAAAGTCCAACAGATTTAAAGAGCAGACAGGACCTCAGTTGTCAACATTTTACCTTCTACAATAAACTGCATTTCTGCATTGCCACCTCAGAAAATAAAAAGTAAGTGTGTGTGTGGGGGGGGGGGAGGGGGGGGTGTGTGTGCTACACCAGTCCTCCTGAATTCATACCTGTTTCAAAAGGGTCTGGCTTGTTCACACTAGATGCAAAACCAATTTCAAACGTTATTACTTTATACTGCATTGAATATATTGTATGACTACACATATATTACTTGGTGTGAAAGGATGAATTGGCCCCTGGAGAATCGTGGTTTCAAGAACACCCTTGCTACACTCAGCTTCCCTTCAGGCAGAAACTGAGAGAGTGGGCTGCAGGGAAAAGTACTTGTAAGAAATCCCAGGTTAGGAAAATGATCTGGAGGAATATTTGCCATACTAGTAAGAGAAAGGGGGTTGTACTACCATCCAGAGGGACCGTGACAGGCTGGAGAAATAGGCTGACAGGAACCTCATGCATTTCAACAAAGGAAAGTGTGAAGTCCTGCACCTGGGGAGGAATAATCCCATGCACCAGTACATGCTGGGGGCTGACCAGTTTAAAAGCAGCTTTGCAGGAAAGGACCTGGGGGCCTTGCTGGCCAGCGAGTTGAACATGAGCCAGCAATGAGCTCTTGCAGCAAAGAGGGTCAATGGTGTTCCAGACTGCATTAGGAGAAGTGTTGCCAGCAGGTCAAGGGAGGTGATCCTTCCCCTCTACTCAGCATTGGTAAGAGAACATCCGGAGCGCTGCGTCCAGTGCTGGGCTGCCCAGCACAAGAGAGATATGGGGCTACTGGAGGGAGTTCAGCAAAGGGTCATTAAGATAATTAAGGGACTGGACCATATCTCCCGTGAGGAAAGGCTGAGGGAGCTGTGACTGTTTGACTTGTAGAAGAGAAGGTTCAGGGGGGATCCTATCAGTGTGTATAAATACTTGAAGGGAAGGTGCTAAGAGGATCAAGCCTGGCTATTTTTCAGTGGTGCCCAGTGGTAGGACCAGAGGCACAGTTCCTGCCATCTGGACACCAGGAAACACTTTATCACTGTGAGTGTGACTAAGCACCAGTACAGGTTGCTCAAGGACATTGTGGAGTCTCTATCCTTGGAGATATTCAAGTCATCTGGACATGGTCCTGGGAACCAGCACTAGGTAGCCTTGTGTACGCAGGAAGGGGTTGGACCAGATGACCTCCAGAGATCTCTTCCAACCTCAGCCATGCTGCGATTCTGTGAAAGGCCTGGCTGAGAATACCTTACGATCTCCAGCTGTACAAGAAATCTACTCAATAGGTAAGCAGGCAACAAAGCTTGACTTCTGATGTTGATTTGGTTGTGACTTTTGAAAATCATGTGTTTAAACCAAAGGTTTGGAATACTAACTTGGTAGTGGTTATGCTGGCTCCTTGACTTTTGGAAGAGTATGCATAGATACAATGTATCTGAAATCTAGTAATGGATTTTGACAGATCTTCTGATATATAGAAACAGTTTTTCTCAAAATTAGGTGAAAGAAATAAGAACATTTCAAATTAAATCAGGCAGTAGAGTATATGCTAAACTAAAGCCAAATTCAACAACTTTTGCAATTTTTCAGATCAAGAAATTTGCTTTGAAAATTCTTTAATTTAAAAAAAAAAAAAATTGTGAGCTTTTCACACTCCTCCCTAATGAAGGATATATAAGCTTCCATGCTGGCAAGGATATTTTCCTCCAGAATTATTGTCAGCCCTGGAGTAGATTTAATCCATTCATCTTCTGTTTCTCAGAAGGACTGCTGATAGCTTTTAAAGGGAAACTTTTAGTCATGACTTCAGTTTATTTTATTTTTGCCTTTCCAGCCACTCCTTTTCACATATCACCTTGAAACAAGTACTGCCTCTCTTCCAGTGGCTTGTATACACAAGGCTCAATTGTCCTGGCTTTCAGAAGTAGTTTATTTTTATTTAAAGTCTAGACACACATGCAAAGGTGGATGAAGGCCCAGATCTCAATTTCTAAAGAAACAATATAAGGGGCGATTATTCACTGTACTTACAGATTGACTGAAGCTCACTGATATTCAACTTTTTGACAACATACTTCCTTGCACAAATAAATATCACCTTGAAATCCATGAATCTGAATTTTGTTTAATGATTACAACAGGGAACCAGCAATCAGGGGGATTGGTTTCCATTCTAATCTCTGTTATTTAGGACTCAGACATTTGATCAAGTTACCATAGCTTTAAGAGGTACTTATGTGAACTCTTAGCCTTTGGCAAATCTAAAGTAAAGTGCATTAGCATAACCTTCTTTCATTAAAGTTTAACTTAATGTGTTTTACCTTGTGTTTGACACAAACAAAGAATGAATAAACAGCCACCATGGCTCAGCTGATGCATAGTAGTAACTCATTAACCTGCATGGCTCCAAAACATAACTGTTGCTCTTAAAATATATTGACGCAAGTCACTGTTAAGTTTCATCCAGTTTCATGAAGTGACTGGTCTGGGAGAATTTAAGACCTCTCTTTTGTAGTCATGCCGGGTAGAGGGAGGTACAGATAGGAATTCGTGCAAGCCCAAACCAGTCACCCTAAATATCTGCACACTATGGAAAATAAGTGAACTGTGTCTTCTTTACATTTTGTTTTACATAGATGTGAAATACAAATAACATTATTAATCACACTTACATAACCAAAATTAAACTGGACTGCCAACATTTTTTTCCCTTTTTTTTAAAAATCCTTGAAGATTCTTCATATTGGCAGTCTTAAGCATTTAACAGTCATCTCGTTTATTTTAAAAAAGTAGTTAGATTCTTATATATGAATCTCAGAATGAGATCTTTTAGGAGGAACACAATTTTCTTCCGAGAACTGGTAACACTCACTATATAATACTGTGAGATTCTCAGAGGTATGTAGCTATACAAAACCACCAGATTTTTCACTGTGGCCAATGGTTAAACTTTCATAGATTTTGGCAAGTGGAGGAACAAGTCCTGTGTAGGTGAAGTAACCGGGGTAGAAAAAATTCTTTGGAAAATTGATTTCTAGGAATACAAAGCAAGCATTAAACTGATGTTGAAATAATTACTTTCCTGTATAAAATATTCTGTTTGTGTGAAGCATAGGTATACACAGAAAACTTGTAGCAGTAGAGGTTGTGTTTCTTACCCCAATACAATTTCTTGTCCAATGTTTGAAGAACATGACTCAGTTTATTTTAACACTGCAGATGGTAATTTATAATATGTATCAAAGAAATTAACATAGAACCAATCTAGACCTGCCTGAAAGAACAATAAAAAAAAAATAATCATGGCTTCTCTCAGTCTAAGCTGACAGGAGGACAGACAAAGTGAGGAAACTAGGAGCTGGAAATTGAGGTCTAGGTACCTTTTTTCAGATTTGCCTCTCTTGTATCTGAATATATTTGTTACTTTAACCTACCTAGTCAATTAATAAGACTGTTTCTGACTTTGCATTCCTACGGCTTCCAATTACGCTTATTTTCATTCTGCTAATCTTGTATTTTCTTGATAACCTAAAGCATCAGTTTTGCTTCTGTTAAGGGACAGTCACAAACAGAGGTTAAAACATTACAATGATTATGTACCCAGGAACAGGACTAAAACTTGCATAGATCATCTGATGTTTAAAAAAACTCCTCAATTCACGTTAGTCCATTCTGTTGACACACAGGCAGGGGTCTTGATTTATTTGGGTGGGCTACTGAGAAGTGTCATCTGACCGTTAAGACCATCTATAAATTTAATTCTTTTAGAGGTCAGGGAGCAACACTTAGTCGTGTAGAAATTAATTTTTTCCATCGTGGCATTAATGAAGAAAAGCTGCAAGAGAAAACAGACCATTTTCAGGAATGTGATTCAGAACATTAACACCTTAATTTACATAAAATTAGTTACATACTGTTGCAGTAATTTAATTTATTTGACCAGGACTTTGCAACTATGAAAAATAGATTCAGAAAGGCAAATGAGGACTACATATTTTCTCCAAGTGGCTGATTTCATGACAATATGAAATCAGAATGATTTAATTGCGAGACATCAAAAAATACTATGTGTTGGCAAATTTGGAAGGCTTGGATTTGGAGTAAAAGGTTTTGAAATGAAAATTAAAAAAATTAAAAATCCACCAACCCTGGACTTGAAATAATTGTTGTTTTTCTCATGTACTGAATACGCAATAAAATCAGAAGCTGAATGTAAGATTTTTGACATATGGCACTGAAGATCAGGCATGTAGGCAAAAGGCAAAAGGCTGTTTTTTGAACAAAGGAAAGACACGTATGAAAGAAATGATGTAACTTCAGAGGAAAATAGAGCTTTTTGGGTTTTTTTTCTTAAAAAAAAAAAAGAGGAAAGAAACATTATTTTTATTTCTAGGCTCCTTGGCTGAAAATAAGATACAAAGCAAGATTCTGCATCCTGAGTGTTCAGCTCCTCAATTTGCAGAATTCAGCCATGAGCTTTCATCAGTAAAAATTAAAATCCACCCTTCTTTATCTTTTTAAAACCTGTCTTCAATTCAGTTATCCACTGGGACTAAGTTGGAGTTGTACTATACTTGCATAGTTAAAACAGTTAAAGTCACCTGATGAGGATTCATTTATATCAGTAAAATGATGATTTATACTATTTAGCTGCTTAAATACATCAGAAAGTAGAGAAGGTATACTGAATATGCAGAACAATACTAGATGCAAAGAGTTATAGTCTGATTGTATTACAATTTCATGAACTTCTCTGAATTATCCATCACTAATTTCATCAGTACAATTTACAATTCTGAAACTGTCTGGCCTTATAAAATGCAAAGATGATTCCCCATGTCTAAGTGACTTGTGGCTTCTTCTTAGGACTCATGAGGTTCCTGGAAAGGACCCTATCTATTACCCAAAATATAAAACTTCTCTTTTGGAGAATATAGGATCCTTGTCTCTGAGTAATTCAAATATCCAGCCTGACACTTTAGATAGGAAATTATAGATCATCCTTGTTTTGTGTCTTTCATTAATCCTCCAGCTAAAACCTGGGTGGTTCCTGACATCTGTTAATGTAGCAATTTTTTTTACTGTCACAGTTCAGAAAAGCACTCTGATCTGTCCCAAATCTTTCCTAACGTAATACCTACAAATCCATGTTCCTTTGCAGCCTGAGGTGGCCAGTGCACAGACAGAGGCAGTAGCCATGTGCAGCCAAAGGCCGCAGCAAAAGAGCTTTTGCTCTTTGCATTAGTGAAGCTTAGTTTTGGAGTGAGAGTTTTGATTTGGATACCTAAAGTTTATATACTTTTGTCCCAAAGGCAATAAAGGATAATTTTATCCTTGTTAATGCACTCTCAGGTGATGCATTCCTACTTCTGCAAACCACCAAAGAAAGGGCACTCCAAGGGACACAACCATTTTAAAAAAATATTCTCCTGTTAGGAGCAGGAAAGCTTTTAAAGTTGTAGGAATTGGCATACTGGTATAATTATGTCTGCATTAGAACTTTTACTGATATGAATGAATCATCAGACAAAAATCTCTACACACAGAGCTAGTGTAATTGCACTGCTGCAACTTGCAGGTAAAGAACTGGCTCTCACAAAATGAAATACTTGAATTTTACTAGTCACAGCAACACATGTATAAAATATGGAATCAGTGACTGAACTACATATGCCAAAATTTCAGGGCACAGTCAAAGGCAGAAAGGATGGTTTCTTTGGTGACCTACTATAGTGTAACTCCTTAGCTGTATAAATTTATAAAAAAACCCCAAATTTCCATGAAACTTGACCAGCTAGATTAAGATGCATAAATTGTGGCATTATGAATCAGTCTTGTCTGGACTCCATACTATAAAATTTCCTTGATAATGAATCTTGTATGTGTTTATTCTTCCTCACACAGAACACAACCCTTTGGAACATTCTTATTCTGCCCATATATTCCTCTTAAGCAAGCAAGATCTGAATATTTCCAGAGCTATATTCCCAAAATTAAGGTAACGCTGAGCACAGATAGCTTTAAATACATTAATAAATAAAGTGCTATGCAAATGATTTTTAGATAATATTCATTATTTTATAAATAATGGGCCACATCACACTGATGAACCTCTAATGATTTTCAACAGAGATCTGACCTTCTTACATCATTTGTGGCTCTGCTGTGGCCTTTATACGTGGAATAAATATGCAGTAAGAGAGGCTTAGATTTACAGCATGCAAACTACCATGCATTAATTCCCTTTGGAGATGTCCTTAAAACACACTGGATACAATGCAACCGTCTTTCCAAATGGAATAAGGTACCTCACACAGAGGTGTTCTTATTGCTCACACAAGGGAATGCACAAAAGAATAGTTGCAGAGTAACTATTGTTTGATGGCATATTTTTCCTTCATAGGCAGGTGCCCAGGAAGTGCCCAGGATGTAAACTGGTTAAGTTTAAGGCAGTGAATCTATCTGGTATGAACAGCCAGGCTTGCAGTCTGTTGGGCATTACCCTGCAACCACTACAGCCCACAGAAGAAAACTGCAGAACGATGTTACTGTCCCTGTTGTGCCCGTGTCGATTGTCTTGTCTGGATTCACTTGGAGGTGCTCATTCTCAGAAAAAGTTCAGAGAAAGCACTACAAAGAAGCGCATCCCTTTTGGAGCTGGGAAGTGTAATGCAATCTCTGTTAAATAGCAATATTATATAGCGATGAGTCTGTTCCTCACTGGAAAGTATACAACATTAATATTCAGTTTACTGGAAGCCTGAAAAAATTTGTTCGCAGAATTCTTCTTACGTGTTAGCATGAGTAAGAGCACCTCTTCTACTCCTAATTCTGAATCCACCTTAATGAAAAAGCATGAAGCTCTGGTCAGATATTTTAAACAAAATCTGTTATAAAACCAGGACAGTAACAGTTCAGATATTCTGTGGCAGTGGTGCACGTTTGAAAGTGCTATGTGTATGAAGTTATACCTAGGATGAATGCTGGGAGAATTGGCTTTTCAGCGTGATGAGAAAACCGTTGGAGTATTTTTGGTTTTCATCAAGTACTCTGAGTGGGCTTTTTAATTAATAGATTTGTAATAATAGCATATGCAGTGAACTGAATCATACAAGACTATATGGAAGTCCTTTTGGAAGAGTACCAGATAAAAGAGTACACTTGATTAAAAACAATGAATATCCATTGTGCCAAAAGATGAAAAAATGCAATAGAAATTTGAATGGATAAAAATCTTAGTTTTAATGATTTTTTTTCCAGTGTACCAGATTAAAACTAATTTCATAAAACAGCAGAGGCTCTAAGTGAATATCTGCTAAAATAACAGATCTGTGAAAGTAGTATTGTATAATTTCTGTGCAACAAGGATATCCATTTAATAGGTTTCCACACCAGCTTTGATCACATTTGGAATTATTCTGCTTTTTGTTACATTTTCTCAGTTATTTTTTAAACTTTTTTATGCTTTCTTTGAAATATATGAACCTTTTAATGTATGGATAATTTATTCAGCTCCTAAATTTAAATGCCTGGTGGGCGTAATTTTCCTATTTTAGTTTACTTCTATAGCTGCCTTCACTTTGGTTGGAATATATTATTCATTGTCTCCAAATTATAACAGGACTGACGTGTTAGAGTATAAATCCTTAAATTCATTTCAATATTTTAACTATTTGCATAACAATCCAGGGTGTTAGAAAGCTTCCCTGGCAATCTCTTTGTCTCAAAGAAATTGTCATGAGCTTCTAATATTATTAACTGTGTTTGCAGGAAAGTGCAACATATTTTAATATGACCTTAAGAACATGAACATGAAGATGTTTGTGCCAGTATTGTGACTTTTTTTTTTTGTAATTTGAAAATTTTCTCACAAATCATGGGTTATTAAGTCTGTATAAAGATGCAGATCTTAAGCAGGCCAAACTCGTCATTGATGTAACTGGAGGGTCTTTCCAGAGTCAAAACTGATGGATTTATTTTCCAGATTAAAACACATTTAAGTTGTTCTTAAAGTGTATTCCATTGGATCATGGTATTATTTCATCATAAAAGTAAGTTTTCTTTATTTAGAAGGTGAAATGGAAGCAACTGCATGGGGCCACCTGCAAGGCTCTCTTGTGCAGTGCCAGGTGTGATGGAGAGGGAGGAGCTCAGCAAAAGTGTGGTCGATGGAGATAGGGAGATGCGAAGTGAAACTCACTTTGTGTTGGGCAGGAGCGGAGTGGGGTGGGGAATACTGACTCCGCAGAACTTTGCTTCGCTGCATCGCTCTTGGTCTGAGATGTTTACCATTTAGAACAATGTTATTGTTATTAGGCCTGGAAAGAAGGCTTCAGAATATTTCAAAACCTTTTATGGTGAAACAGAGACACTGTTCAGAAAGAGAGTATTCACAAAGCAAGGGCAGGGTGCAGCAGAGGCCACATGTTCACAGAAGTCCTGATGGCATTCTCATGGAGACTTCCTTCAGGGTCAGTTTAGATCTTGCAATAAAGATCAAATTTTTATAAGTTATCCTATATGGGGATGCCTTTGCAGATCTAATCTGAAGTGTCTTTGGCACTGTAGGGAACTGAAGCTGGAGCCATCCAAGTCCTAGGCTAGACCTGTAAATGCGTACAATTTTTCATGTCTTGCCATGGGGAATATCTGATGTTGAAAAGTACAATTCTGTACCATGTAAACAAAACCAAATTATATGTCCAATAGCTAAATATAGGTCTCCTAGTGGATTTATAAACTTGAAATGGAAAAAAATGTCTCTGATTTGAGACATGACATACCAGAGTGGAATCACAGTAGGTGACTATTTTTCCAAAACACTGAAGTAATCAAAATGGCAGTAATCATGAAAGGGATAATAGTTATCCTAAACCAATGTTATAAAGAGTAATAGGACGAGACATGACTCTATTTATAGTCCCACTGGAAAACAGTGGGAATTTGGACTAGTTTGAATGGGGGAAATTACCATTGGTGCTTTTTAAAAGCTTGTCCAGTTTTCCTGTAGGCAAAATATTTGTTGTTGATTTTTTTAATGTCCTACTTCCTAAGCTCACTGGATATTAGCTAAAACACAGCTTTTTCAGGAATGGCTTCTACTGTAACTGTTCTTCGAATTTCTCTGAAACTTAATTTATAATTTGTAAGTTTGGGTAACTACATTTAAGCTTCACCACCAAATATAGGATTATAATTATTAAGCCATTTTTCATTGGGGGGAAATATTTCAAAAACAGTTTAACCTTTCTTTTCCAAGCAAAAGAGTAAAATATTTGAATTAAAAAATAAAATACTGTTTCTCACTCTGATATTTATAGGAACATTAGTTTTGGGGTCTTTAAGAAGAAATATTCTAAAATAGCTTATCAAAATTTAAAGTTTAACTATTGCCCGCAGTGGTGGTGATGGTGTTGTTTTAAATTTAGTCTTCTGCAAAGATCAAAATGCCTCCTTCATCTTCCAGTCTTGGCGGTCCCTTTCTGCTCCTCCCCATTTTACCCCAAAGTTACATTCTTTCAGTGTTATAGATGTCTAGCCCATATAAAGAAATTCAATATAAATGTCAGAATTTGTTCATATTTTTAAAATGTCAGGCAGATATCTCTTAGTTTCAGGATATCATGTTAGACAAAAGTTTTGCAAGACCACTGCTCCCAAACTCTTTGTTCGTGATGGATCTCATGATATTTGATATGCTTTACGTGAAGTAATAAAACCAAATGACATGTGCCTGAAAGTGTCTGAAATTTGGGGATTTTGTATTTTTAAAGTGTAGGTCTTCCATCTCATGTGCCTATGAAGTAAAGCTTGGAAGTTAGAATCGAAGGCTTACATTCCAGAAGATAAATATAACAACTTCCAACAGGTTAATTTATTTCTGAATATTTCTTGCTCTAAAGTGAATTTTGTGATTTGAAGGGCTTGACACTTACTTAATACATCGTATTAAAGTTCTAATCTTGACATTGCTGCAGGAAAAAAAATTGAACTGAGGCAATTTTGAGCAGTCATTTAAGATAGCTCCCAGACCCAAGGCATGGCCAACTACACCTAAACTATTCTGCAAGAAGTGTAAGCAAATTCAGCATAGTAATACTATGATGTCAAATAGTGCTCTGTGACATAAAAACCCAGTTTCTATTTGAGAAGCATTTTAACCCAGTGCTAGAAGGGAACATGGGATTAATACTGTTGTAAGCATGTTCCAGAGACAAATGCATGAAGCGATAAGATTACTGGTGTTATTTAGTCCTTGAGTGAGCAACAGTGAGCCTGTGAATGGCAGTGGATCAAGCAGCACATTTGGAAGAGGTAGAACTAACTCTCGGAGGGAATAATGCTGAAGCCTGCCAGGGATGACTGGACCTTGAGCAATATATAATTCAGATCCACATAGATCAAATATTTTGATGAGTGTGAAGCAACTTGGGTGTGATTGTCTTCACTAGCTGGTAAAGAACACTGCCCTTGCAATTTGTTGAGGATGTTGATAGATGTGGCAGCAGCAGCTCCATTTCAAACAGGGAATGCCTCTCTGAAGCTTGAGAAACCCTTTGTCACTCTCTACCAGGCAGAAGGGGATGAGTTCTTATAGCAATGGATCTTGCCATGTAACTTCTCCTCAGTTCACAAATGTGAGCTGCAGATACAGCCTGACATTACATTAACAGCAGAATAAGGAGGTGGTATTAGCCCTTGATATTTTCCTGCTCTTATGGTCTGTCCTCAGCCTGCTCCTCCATCCCTCTGTGCAACTCATCATACAAATTTGGTCGGATCTGAAATTAGACATGTTAATTTTGTGATCTGAGAGAACTGGCTGGCATGGATGGAAGAAAGTGAAGAGGTGGGGTGATGAGTGCTTATAAAACCCTGCCATTTCAGTGGGATTTCATATTTAGATGACCAAACAGATTTATTTTTTTTTTTAATTCAGAACTTAAATGTAAAACCAATGTAGCTGCCCTACATCAATTGTTTTAGTCTCTGTATGTAGCCTATTACCCTTGATTAAAAAATGTAGAGATTAAAATGTATATATGAGTCTCAAGTTTTGGGGAGTAGGATCCTTATCCTCAAAGTTACAGGAAGGCCAACATAGTTTAGTCATTGGACTGAGAACTGAGAGGTCTGGGTTCACTTTATTCTTCTGTGTGATGTTAGGGAAATAGCTTACTCATTCTGTGTCCTATTTCCATCATTAAAAAGTAAATAATAATAAAAATAATACTCTCTTGTTTTTTTCTGTATTCTAAACCCTTTGAATCACTGGTGGGCTGTTTCTTATTTTGCATTTCTAAAAACCCTATAAGGCACATTATTTGTTTGAATTTCTTGTCAGTTCCATAAGGGAAATAGTCTTTTAAAGTAGTTACTATGAAAAAAGTAGGAAACTAGTAAGTAGAAAATCAAAGTAATTGAGTGATATAGCAAGATTCTTAACTTTTTACATGCTTTACTCTTTTAAAAGAAAAAAATCAAGGAATAATATTTGAGAAATAGCTACCTTGCAAAAAGGTAGAAGCAAAACTGAAAAGAAACTGAGGAAGTGGTGATTGGCAGTAAGTCTTCTATTTGTTTAACTCTAAGATACATATTAAATGTGCAATTTTAAATTACCTAAAAAGAGATGATTACCAGGAGCACAGTAGGACATTTAAATTGTACTCACTAATTATATTTTATTACAAATTATTGGTTTGCCAAGTACACCAATCTGGTTGGGTGAATGCAAAAGTGTGTGCTGTGCATTATAGTATTGATAGAAATATTTAGTGATCTATAATCGCATTCTAAGTGACACTAGACTTGTTGATGGCTTTGTAGTGAGCATGTCCCCTGCTATACAGTAGCTATCTGTAACTGCGGCTGGTTTGAAACGCCCTGGCAAGTCACGCTGTTGCAGCAGTCATATGTTGATCTGATCTACAGAGGCAATGGGTCCAAGTTCTGTCGATTATTTGTCTTACTTAGCAGTAAGTTAAGCAGTGTGAAAAACTGTGCAAATGCTCTTTTGGGTCATTATGTTATTGTGCATCATCTACAATATATTAATATATTTTGAGCTTGTGTACACGTCTTGTTAAATTTATTTGTTTTTAACAAATCACTTTTGAAAACCTGCGCGTTTTATCACAACTGCTTCTTAAATCTAACATATTTATCATAAAGTATTTTATTTATTGAATTTTATTTGCCATCAAGAGAGACAGACATGAATATAATGTTTAAAAAGATGTCTATTGATGTGAGAAAAATGCAAGCCGTGTGGTAGAAGCTCAGTGAGTGGGAGAAATGTAAATGTTCTCTGCATTTTATCTCACATGACAGAATGCATTATGGTCAAAATAGTGTCTTCTCAGAGACACAGGTTTCTAACATCTGCATAATACACACTTTTATGTAAGCTCTTTATTCTGCATGCAATTGTTTAGTTAAATGCCCTACAGTCTCATTTATAAGACCCTCTTTTATGCCGTTACCTTGTATGGGTTCCGTACCTTGGATACATATAACCCAATTATAATTACCATGACAATATATAACACCTTTTTGAAACCCTCCTCATGTGATGTAGGGGTGTGGTGCGTACTAATGTCAGAAACAAGCTATTTTCTTCAGACAATTAGTTATCTTTGACACAGGCCTGCATTTCCCACCAATTAGTACAAACGGCAGGGTGCATTTCCAGAATTTTGCGGAGCCAGCAGCTCATGCTATTAGGCGGAATTTAGGGTATTTAAATAAGTTCCAATACATATTCTGGCTTTTGTCATTTGCTAAAATCAATAGCTGCTTTTTATCTGTGAATCATTTCTGACTCAACATAATGCACTTAGATTAAAGGCCTTAGGACATTTATTCTTCCTGTCAACAAACAATTTTAGTTTTAATTTTAGTCTTTCATACCTGATGAGTGCTATTAAAAGCCGTTGAACGAGAGCTCAAAGTTACAATATCCTCTGTAGTAGTTCAGCTATTAAGCCAGGACACGTGATGTTAACAATTAAAACAGATAATTCTGTAGCGCAGCCTTCTAATCAGATATGCAAATGCAGAACTAGCATGTTGGTCAGATTTTAATGGATTTCCATATATTATGAGTAGCTATAAAGAAGTTGGGCTCAGGTGTCCCTCTCTACTGTGCCATGAAATCATCTCAGAAATGTCTTCAGATGTTATGGATCTTAGTTGCACAGCCAGCAATATGAGTCAGAATAATTTAATGCTGCTGTGGTCATGTTTGCCACAGTGGCCGGCAGTGCTGAAGGGCTACTGCCTGATCAAAAGCCATCAAAACTCAGCAGAGACTCCTGTTTGTGAAAACGGGCTTTCAGCGTGTCCCTGGAAAAAAAAAGCTGGGAGGGGGAGGGAATGGTATAAGAACATCCTACACACTTCTTCCCAAGGGTACTGTGGTCCACATTCAGGAGGGTTGTTAGTAGCTCAAATTGGCATGTTTAATTGTAAACTGAAAGGACTGAATAACAACAGTGCAGTTGCATGTGGCCCTCTCTTTGATGGAACAAGCCATCCACGCTTGTCAACACTGTAGATGCGTTCAGATAGCATGTAGTGTGTTCTTACTGCTCTTTCCCTGCTTCTGTCTACCCTCCCTGACCTTGCTTTGCTCAGTCTTGCTATTATTTTGCTTTAGTTTTCTTATTTTTTGAATGCATACATTTTCTTGGAAAACTTCAGTTAATTAACTTGGGTTCACTTTTCCACACCTCCTTTCTCCCGCACTTTCTTTAAGTGTTATTGAGGTGATAAAAGACAGCCTAGCCATACAACAGAGTTCCTAGCTACTTGGAAACCTTTGTGACCAGCTGGGAATAACTGAAGTCAGGAAATTCAGGCAGCTTTCTTTGGAGCTCCATAGGATCATTGCTACAGCCATATTTTCTATATGGCTGGGGAACGGATGCATGGATGCACTCTGTGAAGGCTTGCTTGGTTGAAGCCATGACGTGATAGCCCTGGGCGGCAGTTCTCCCCCAGCATTTAGATGCACAGGGGAAACCAGTGGAATTTTTTGCAGCTCAACATGGGCAGGGCCTCCATTCTGCTGAACTGGACCCTTAGGTATGTATTGTCTCACTGATGCGTGGAAGACCTGGGCTCATAACAGCCATCAGCAGTAACTGGAGCTGGGTACCTAAATTCCTTGCACAGCAATGAGAGAATAGGCCCCTTTTGATTTTAGAATTCTTTCCTACAAGGATTTCCCTTGTGCCTAGTATGAGCATATAAATGGCCATTTTATTGTATTAAATATGTATCACATCCATCATTTTAAATGCTATGCTGTGATGAAGGCTTCTCAGTCCCAGGATCAGTTCTGAAAATATTTAAACTTGGCAAGCTAAACATGCTCAGCTGAATAAGCCTAAGGGTCCCATTCATGGAAATGTTATATACCACTTATGCTTGTTTCTTTAGTTAAATTACACAGAAAAAGTTGGTAGAATATTGTTTCAGCATGAATTACAACATTTTAATATTCATTAATCCAACTTCTTGACTGCCTTTAGCGGTGATTTTTTCCATTGTTCAGCTTAGTTGCTATGCAAACCTGGAAAAGAGAGAGGGAAAAACCAGTCTGAGGTAGCAATCCACAACTGAAAACACATAGATTAAAAAAAATAATAAAATCCTCTTCTGGACCAAACAGTGGATAATGATGGTTCAAATCAACCCTTCAGATAGTACAAATAATTAGATTTATGCCTAAGTGTTCATTTGCTTTTGTTAAGTGCAAAGATCTCATTTTGAAAGCTTTCACTCATTAAACTTTCTATTTAATTGTTCAAAAAACAACCCCAGCAACTCCAGAATCAAGCAAATAATACCAGAGAACTGAGCACTAAGGAGGATTGGTACAAATAAGAACAAAAGCACAACATAAGCCAAATTTATTTTAAATTTTAAAGGAACATTATACCTTTCAAGTGTTTTATTTGCAATTTAGTTATCTAAGTGTATTTCTGCAACGCATTAGCTGTGTTATAAGAGATGAAGTTGAATGGGAAATATTCAGAGGTCACTTGTGGATCTATTAACTGCAATTTTTAACACTGTTTTGTAGTCCAAATCAGTTTGTTTTTACTCAGTACCCACAGTTACATTTGTAATAATGTTTTTACCCCTTGAATTTTCTAAGCAGACCATTTTTAGCTATTTTTTTTTTTGTCTACTAAGAATGGTAATCATTTTAATTAATTTGTATGTAGACTTATTTTCCAAAATTAAGGTTTTTTTTAAAATAGGATTAGTTTGTGTACATTTCACTTCATAGTTTTGCAATCATATTTCACCATTAAAGGGAAATGTAAACTGTGTCTAGGCTTGCCAACCACAGGCTATTTCAGATTGCATGCAGCATGCCTTTTTTTTTGAAGTATGAAACAACCTCCTTACAGCTCCTCTGACTCTGCTGGCACGTACACTGTATAATATTCTACAGTAGGAATGGAAGGTAATTGTAAAATTGAAAATTAAGAATAATATATGCAGTAGACTCATCTATAAAGACTATCAGGACTGGATTATGAAAGGGAGTGTGTGTATATGTGTATGTATGTATCTTAAGGAAGACAAAGGCCCAAGGCAATTTACGTTCGGGTTTACAATGGTTTTGCTGCAAGCATGCAGAACTAACTGGGTTTAGATTAAGGCAGTCTAATTAGTGTCATGTCAAACTGGCAGTGATCATAAGACAAGAGAAGGGTCACTCTTGTCATCTGCTTGGTCTTTTGCCCTTAAATATAGAGCTGCATAAAGCACAATCTCCTTCTTGTTAATGGAAGCAGAATATGTATAATCTGCACATGAAATGAAAAGAAAATGTGTAAGGAAATTTCTTTTTCCCATTTCCTCGTCAGGAGCTGTGAATTTTAGTGAGAATTAAAGTAAGGCTAATTCTGCAGTCATCTTCTGACCTGTCAGGTTAGCTGTCACCCTCACGTCTCTCAATGCAGGTCTTTAGCTTCTTCTTGCTGAGTGCAGCCTTTGCCAACTGACAGAAAAATACCGACCATGACAAGAAAAAAGAACATAATGTCCTTTTCACCCATCACTACTCAAAATTGCTCAATCTTTACTGACATATTATTATACATTGTTTCTCTGAAAAAGCACTTGCTTTCTTTTCTATAAGAAGTATGAAACTTTCAAAAGACAAGTAACTGTTCTTGGGAAAATATTAAAGCGTGTAATTATTTTAAATCGCCTATTAATATGCAGCGTGTTGTTCTTTAACAGGAGTGAGTTGCGGCAGATCTGAAGCCACTGCGAGGGCGCCCACTGGTGTCCCCCCGTGCTCGTGGGGCCGGCTCTGCTCGTGGTCCCCCCCCAAAGCAGCCACGTTGGCCTTCACGGGGGACACGGCCCCACAAACATGGGCTGCTCGCTTCTTCCAGAAAACATGTCGTAAAGATAAACTGAAGACGTGCAAATCATGTGAAGAGGTGCTAGGATCCTGTAGGATCGATTGCAGAAACTTTTGTCCCCCATTTCAGTGTTTTCGTCCCATTTTGTCAACCTGCCACAAACCGGGGAGGGGGGGCCGGGGAGGGTTGGTTAGACTCGTAAACATGAGTTGTCCCTAATTGCTCCTAAAGGGTCAACCCAGGCCTATACCAGCGCACAAGCTGGGAACGCGCGTGAAGACTCCAGCAGCAGCAGCCCCTTCCATGCTGGTGGGGTACGGGAAGGGTCTGAAACGCTGGGAGAGCTGGCGCGGGGCCGGTGCGGAGCAGCACCTCCGCTCCGAGGGGGTGGGGAGAAGATGGACTTTCAGCCATAAGTGTCAGGTTTTTTGCTTTTGTGAGTTTCTAATCTTTAATTTCACTTGACAGTTTCTTATGATTAACAGTTGGCCTTTTGTTTAAAAAAAACCCAGGAAAATCTAAGTGTTTGCAGTAAATAAATGATTTTTTAAAAAATCCAATTAGAGTAGTGGTGATTAATGCATTTACATTACATGGATTAACACTTTAGAATATTAATCTGTTCGCATTTTTTCCTAACTCATAATATGCCTTGATTTTTTTTTATTTTTTTCCTGAGTGAAGCATGTGTTATTTCATCACATGACATTGCTTTGAAAAATCTTTCTAGTCTCAGATGTGGACCTTAATGCATTATGCAAAACCCAGGGATTTAGATTTTTGACATTGCATACACTCAAAATATATTCTAAAGGGAGACATTATATGCTAACTTCTTGTGAAATCCTGTAGCAGCTGCTTGGTTAATATAATATGTTGAAAAATATTTATGTAGTTTGTTTTCTTTTCTGTCAACCCCAGTATCTTATGAATTTTTTTCAAATGGCCAGTAGCTGAAGTAGTGACTTTAGTTTGACTTAATATTATGCCACATTGACAGATGAAAACTCCTTCTAAAAATGTCATTTGAGTGCTCTACTAATTTGCATTTAGCTCGAAAGCTTTTAGTGCTTTGCACATTCACATTATAAACATTTGGGTGAACATTAATACCCCAGCTAAACAAAAATGCTATTCACTTCAACCATTTCTTCCACTACATAAAAACTATAAATGATTCTCCTACAAAAAAAAAAAAAATTGAATGCAACCCGAAAATCAATTATAGTAACTATTTAGAAATGTAAAGGAAAGGCAATGTAAAAAAGTGACAAAAAATCTTTAATTGTAGGGAAAATGTGCATCTTTTTTTTCCCAACGTGTGAATAAAATGCATTTCCTTCTTTAACAATCACAGTTACAATGGATCTATGCATCTCGCAGGAAAAAATTGACAATTTGATTATGACTTGTACTTTTTGCCGGGGCCATGAAAGTGGTTTGTGTTTGAAATGTATCAGCTGGAAGGTACTTATTACTCATAAACGCTGCGCTATTTCACTCTCTGCAAAGTGAGCTGTTAACAGATACAATTTGAGCAGAATAGCCAGAGGAGGCCTTTTGATATGCAGAAGAGCTGACCCGCGTGCTGAGCCTTTAATTGGGTTTTTAATTTTCCAGGCCATCTGACAATATCAAACATGATCCCAGTGCTTGAAATGTTGATTGGAGGCTAAGCAGGATGTACTCCAACATGGCATTATGGAGAGAAAGTGGAAAGAACTCAGGTAGAAAGGAAGGCACGGAGAGTTAAAATCATCCAGGTCTCCATGTTTGCTATTCTCCAGAATACCCCAAAGTAGCTTAACATTCCTCCTGATTATTTTGAGGCTAGAGTTTTATATCTCTTATAATATTTCAGTAGTATTGATCTTCATCTCATTATCTTGACTGTATCTGTTAAAATGAACTGAAAGCAAGGACTGTGCAAAATAACCATTAACAATTTAGCACCTTTTCTTAAGGAAAAGGAAAAAAAATTCTCCCCCCAAAACAGCTGCAAGAAATTACTGTATTAGCATCCATCCTCATGTCTTGGATAAAAATCATGCTTACAGTCAATGTTTCCTTTTCTCTTCTGAAGTTTTCAATCTGTCGTTCAAAATGTGTTTTAAAAAGTAGCATTTTACTTTTCTTCATGTGTGCCTGTATTGCTTCTATCAAAAGGACTGGCAAAGAGTAAGGTTTAATTTGTTACCTTCTGCCAGACTGCTCAGTAAACATTTTTTTAATTTGTTCATTTGTAAGGATAAGGCAAAGAATAAAATCTAATTTATCATTTTATTAGAACTGTGTATCTGAGAGATGCAGGACTGTGGATTTAAGAAATCTGTAAATCTCTTTAATAAAGGCCTGGGGAATTATTAGTAGGGACAAATGTAAAATGCCTGACAGTTACATTTCCAAAAGAAAACCACAACAATCTCATTAAAGAAATTACTGACGGCAGCTCACAAATGTTAATGGTTGAAGCAACAAAGGACGTACAATATCAGAAAGCAAAGATTTTTTTTAACTATTGATCTGCTAACTTATGGAGCATATCAAAATAATGTGCTAGACAGTTTCTTAGTGAACAGACATCTTCCTTAGCAGTTCTAGACAATGCAGCGCCAGAAAAGCTGCTGACGTACAGGGGCTACTACAGTGTAAAAAGATAAAGAGCAGCTACAGTAATAAATAGGGAGCTTCTAGGAAAGACGATGTTTTGTGCTATAACTTTGCTGAATGAAACGAAAAATTTCAAATGAAATATGTCTTGAAGCGTACACTTGGCATGAATATTGAATATGTAAAACGGTTTTGCTTTTGTATATCTATGACTGATAAGTCTTATAATGGTGACAATTGCTGATTTCTTTTAGAAATAAACAAAAAATTGTTTTTATATTTTCCTTCATAATTTTTATATTAGTGTTTTTATTAGACAAGCTTTTGTAGAAGTACATGTCCATTTTACTTTGCTGTAATTTAGAACTTCTGAAATATTTAAAGAAAAATAAAATAAATTATCTATTTCTGACCTGTTTATCTGAGACTATAACTGACATGAAGGAGCGCTTCACAGATACATCCGGGAGAATTAGTAAAATTTTATTTTACAGTTTAATTGTATCTTCTCCGTTTTCTGCAGGCTAGATTGCCAAATTACATATCCATGAACACTAACAGCCTGTATACACACATAAAGAAATATAACCTCATTTTATCAAGGCAGTTAACCTGCTAGAGAATCTTCTCTATGTCCTGACATTCATGACAGACTTTTGGCCTTTTGCTTTAGATTTTCAAAGCTCATCACAATGTCCTGGTAACTGAGCAGCAATATTTTAGCAGTAATAATTATCTCTTTGGAGCAAAAGTAAAAAAAAAATATGTATCACATAGGAAATTATATATGCATGAATTTTCCTAGAAATCTTGAACATATTAATTTTCTGTTAATTCAATTCATCCTCTTTCTCCCTAGTATGTAAACCATGGAATTTCAAGTGCATTGTTTCAAATCCTCTGTTTCATGTCTTGATCCCTGCAGTATTTTACTTTTTATAAAAGGGGAGGAAGAAGAGTGCCTAAGGAAGTTTGTAGAGATATCATAGGTAGGAGCAAATGACCTAGTTCATGCATATCATCCATCAGGTGGAGTCCAGTATTTGCAGAAATTGTTTAGCTTGAAAATGGAATATGAGTTGAGTTTTGTAACCAATTTTGCTATTTTTATTTTTTCCTCCTCTGAGTAACAGTAAATGTGCCTCCATTTCTGCTTCCTCAGGATTCTATTCAAATCCATTAAAACCAGTCAGTTTGTTTGTTTTTTCAAATGTGTGTACAAATCTCCCAGTACAAGCACCAAGGGCTGTAAATAACCAGGAGATTTACTCCTACAAATGTGAAAAGCTTTCTATTCTATTTATTATTTTCATAATAGATTAGAGCCTGAAGTTTCGAAATACAATCAAGGCACAAATGCAGACTCCTTTTATTGGCAGACTGATATCAGTACAAGTTCTAGTGCACATTTAGTATATTTTTTTTTTGTTTGTGTGCTTTCAGACTTGTTCAAAATTAAAGAAAGCTTTAGCAGATTGTGACTTGATCACATCCAAATATATTTCACGTAATATAATTAAGTCCTCTTAAAATACCAAGGTTTTTTACATTACCTTAAAGTAAAATGGTTCACATACCTTTTTTTTTTTTGAAAAAACTGTTAATAGCAAATGGTAAAGATGCATACTGATTAGAAGAAATGGCCTTTTAATTTGTTTCACTCGTGTGACCTTCAACACTATGGTAATACGGGAAAGCTTCACAACCACAAATGGATTTTATTTTCATGACATCCTGGCAGTGGCTTGTGGGGCTGTGTTTTGATAAATATTAATCAAAAGCTGAATCTTTAATAAATAATATTATTTGATAAATAAAAACAAAAGCTTAATATTTGATAAATATTAAGCAAGAGGACGATAACAATTGCAGGAAGCTAAACCAGCTGAGGAAGTGAACCCTTCTTTCTGGACCCAGTTAAATCCTGCCTCCATTAAGCCGGTCTTCATAGCTCTGAGAAGACCTCTTTTATTGGATTAGTAGTATCTGAAGAACAGTTGTGAGCCCAGGCAAACAAATAATGAGAAACAGACCTACCAACCTTCACTAGTGGGAGACACTTTTCAGGCACGCACAGAAGCACAACTGCCGTGTTATCAGCGCGGCTGTCACCCCACTAATGCATTGCACCTCTGGACGTGTGCACTGTGAACTGTGCATTTCTAGGACACTGGGCAGTCGGTTTGAGTCACTTGGTGCTTATGTAGATTAGAGGGAAAAAAATTACTGTACTACCTCTTC
Source organism: Rhinoptilus africanus (assembly GCA_013400135.1). Lineage (NCBI taxonomy): Eukaryota > Metazoa > Chordata > Aves > Charadriiformes > Glareolidae > Rhinoptilus > Rhinoptilus africanus. The sequence goes on from VXBO01012510.1 coordinate 331,160, forward strand.
AAGAAATACAGCCATTGAATAGAACCAAATTATTTGTTGTGAATATTACATAAAATTAATTCCCATTCTTTAGTGCCAGGCAGTGTATTCATGCAAGTGTGCTTTGATTTGTATTACTTAATCAATTACAGAAAGAATCAATAGTATTTGAGCAGTGTTCCGTGCTAACTTTTGTGGAATAGACTCATCAGTTTACAAAAATTAAGCCAGTGGTATTTCTGTGACTGCTAAAGGGGGGAGCTGTGGAAGGGCATTTCTTATGAAGCATTCCTTGGAAAAACGTAACTATTTCCACAGTGCTGTTATATTAGGGTGGTAGCCCTTTGCAAAGATAAGAAGTTTACTCTACTGGAATGGTAGATATGTTATTGGGCAGAGCCAGTCATACTGCAACATGGTTAGCCCATTTCTCTTGGAACCTTTTTTACGCTATGCTTGGAGTGTAGAGAATTCCCTAGATCGTATTTCCTGAGGTTTCATGGAACAAAGAGATCCCAGAAAATCTATAAAACCCTGGATTGCATAGTCACAGGCACCACGACCCACTCCAGCTTCAGACCTCTGTACAAGATATAAGCTAGGAGAGAGGGAAAGATGAAATACGGGAAAGAGCCATAGCTTTCTCCTAGTTTATAAGAACTCGCCACAAAAATCTTCAAGGATAGGACCTTGCCCCACACAGAAGTAGCTAGAGGCTTGCTCTTGATTTATGATGGTGATAGTTCAGAGTTAGAAGATGAAGGCAACGGAGAAATATTTGATATCTGTGGGTCATGATTAACAAGGAAAGACCACATTATCTAAATTTCTACATTTCAGGACAAGATTCATTCGTATATCTGTAAATTGCCTACCACACACTGGGAGCAATATAAATCATAATTATAAAGTAATATGACACAGTTGATTAATTGCTTAATTAAGCCTTAATTAATATTTGTAAAGCAGTTTAACATCCTTGGTTGAAAAGTCTTCTAAAAGTGTGAGATATTAAATATCGCTATTTACAGTCAGAGATTCTGGCCTGTCCCTGTTGAAATTTCAGAGAGATGCTTTGATAAATCAGTATTAAACTGTGGTTACTATGAAGAAGGCAAGACTTCCTCTCTGTTTCTACCACGGACCGAAATTAACTCCCAAACTCTTTTGATACACTGTGTATCTTTCAATGTCTTCTTATTTTCATCATCCATGCTGCTCCAATGTCTACAGGCCTTCCTTACACAGTGAAAAGAGAAAAATCTTTTTATTGACTTATTTCAATATTTTACCTTTTGTAGCACTAGCATCTACTTTGTTCTAGGCCTCACCTATAATACAAAAAAACCCCAAACAGTAACAAAAATCCCGATTGCCTGTACCCCGAAGAGCATACAATATATAGCCCTTGTCCTGCAATCAGATCCACTTGGGCAAACCCAATTATAGGATCAGGACCTAAATAGGATAATAGGTATTGTAGAAACTACCATAAATTTCTCTCTGGTGTCCTATTTTGCCACTACTTGAACTAAGTGGATAATTCCGGTCATCTTTCTTGTTATGATGTATCAATTCAACACTGAAAATTTACTGCTACTGGTCTAATTTGTCCATAGAAAGTCTTTGCAAAGCAAATTTATATATATATTTTTTCCCCAAAAGCTAGCTAATTTTGCCTGGAAAAACTCAATGATACTGGACTAGAATTGAACAAATAGAATTTTTACAAAACAACGAACATGTAGCCTTGTAAATGCAAAAAGAACTCATTAAAGAAATATCTAGAGATGTGACAAACTGCCCTCAAATAATCTGGGTACTCAGTGAACCACAGTATCTGCTGGTTTGCAAGTAGCCAAGACATCTCATTGTCTGCTCTGCATGAGTCCACACACATACTTATAATTAGATACCTGTTCTCTGAAATGACGGTGGCTATCTGATTTGAGAATGAGTGTTGTTCTTTAAATGTATTCTGTTAACAGTATTGTGTCATGTTGTGTTACATAGCATTCAGTTACTTTGCATCTCATTATGACAAATACTATTTTGTTACAAAGGAAAGTGAATGTTAAATTCTGAGAGAAGGAACAGTTTTTAGGTCAGATTATTGCTGTATTATTGAGGTTTCTAAAAGAACATGAAAAATATTATTAAAGTTGTCCTGACTGCTTTTTCTGTAACTTCTGACATGCATTCTCTTTTATCATTTTCAAATATTTTCTTTTATTAACCTTTATTTTGAAGTTCTGTTAAAAAACCTTGCACCACCCTCAGTAGGCAAATTGCATAAACCATGCTTGCCATAAGCAGCGTTTACATGTTATCAAAAGCCCATTAACATTACTCCTGCTGTTTTCACTTCACTGACATGAGTCAGTGAAAGCCCAAATAAGTTCTAAATTTAATTTAGATGCCAGGGTGTGATTTAGATGCAGAAACACAGGTATCTGGGGCCATTTGAAGTGCCCTGGGATATTACAAGGCATCTGCAAGAGCTGACAGATGTAAGATAGGACCTGCGGGAAGCCTGCACCCAGCTGGTGTGTGCAGGACAGGCAGGGCACCCAAGCATCTCTGGCTGATCGTAAGCACCTATGTGTAGGCACCTGATTCTCGCCCTCTGTACCACAAGAGTGACACCTTACTACTTTTCAATTCTAATTAAGATACACTATCAACTTGTGAATTTCAGTATTCTGTTATATTATTTCTCCATTCCAAATTTTCAGGCTTATTCTCTTTACTTCTGATGACATTAATCGTTTCATATATCATTAAAAGTAACTTCACTCTTCTTCTATGCCTGCAATTTGTTCCGAGCAAAGCAAGAGTAATTTTACCTGCATCTTTGAAGGAAAAAATTGTATTAGTATTATGCTGAGTTTAATGTTCCTAAAAACGTTATATTTCATCATGTTAAAGATGCTTGTTTCAGCTGGAGTCCAGTGAAAGGCTCCCTGCATTTCTGTAAGGACAGGTTTTAGGGCATAGTGAGGACAAGGTACATACCAGTATCTTGACTAACAGGCTTGTTGAATGATTACAAATAAGTTTCTCTAGACTGCCCAGTGTATAAATCAATTTATCTTATGTTCTATAAGCAGCGTAACGAAAACACTCTGTTCCTTTAGAAATCATCTCTCACATCAGACAAACAACCAAGAATTGCCTTATTTAGTAGTCAGCATCACTTACCTGTAAGTATTCTGCAAATGATGAGTCCTGATTCTTCTTTAAAGTATTATTTTACTTTATGCTTTATATTATGAGCAACAAGACTCTAATGGCATTTGTTAAAATGAGGAAAAAAATCAGGAAGTATTTACTTGTGAGATGTTGCTGTCATATTCATGAAGGAAGGAAAATACTTTTGGTTTGGGCTTCTTTATAGAGGAAGTAAAGCTGAATGGCTATGCATGCTTGGTATTTTTATAACAAGATGAGGGACTGGTAGTAGCACAAGAAAGTGTCCTGAGCAGGTTTATGCAACATAAGACAGAAAATATTTGGTGACTCATTCATACAAAACAGAGGACTGAAGTGATTTTGAACGGCAAAGATTCAGTGTTTTCCTGAAGCATACTTAGGTTAACCAATTTATGCCATTTTATCAAGTGTTCTAAGCAGTCCTACAGAGTAGAGAATACAGAATCAAAATCATTATGATCTGGCCTAACCTAAGATATTCTTGAAAGCCAGGTAATATTGAACATAAAAGATACACATTCCTAGTGTGTTTGCATGTACTTTCAGCATTTTACCAGTGTTTGGATTTTCGTGGAATGACTTCTGATTTGAGGAATTCTTTCAAGTTGCATAAAACAATAATAGGAAGGAGTTTTAAAATAGTCACTGATTACACGCAAGGATTGGCTTTCAAACAGCACCTTTTTCCAAGTTTAATAGGAAATAAAAGTGCCCAGTAGTTTCAGAATGAGGATAAGATAATACAAGCACATGGTGAGGATGTGCGTATGAAGACAAGCCTGGGAAGAGGACATTACAATTTCAAGGCAATGACAAAAATTCAATTCAAGTCTATAGAGACCATATTACAGTGTCAAGACGATGGCAAAATTATGCCAATGTAAGTCTATGGAGACCACTTTACCGTGTCAAGACAATGGTAAAACAATGTTATATAAAATGATTGAGACCACATTGCAATGTTAAATTATGATGCCAAAACCTTGTCATTTCCTGGCGTAATGACAGAGGATTCTGCATATGTTCCTCACAGCATCACCACCGGACCTGTGCTCCAGCTCAAAACACTTTTGTAGCTCCAAGTCTGGGTCTTTCTTGAGTAGGAACCAACTTTTCTCAGACTTCAGGGTGAAAGCTGAGGGCTTTTGAGTTGTTGGAGCCAATTGTCTTTGCATTTGCAGATGCAGGGTTGATGAAGAGCATTCTACCCGTATCTCTGATTTTTAATTTTTTTATTTTTTTTTTAAATAGTAGGACACAGCCTGAAATTATTGACTTTCGGGTGCATTGCCAGCCTGTCAAGTTACCATTTTTATGTGGGGTTGGTTTGAAAGTAGATTGATGCCTCTGTTTTGGGAATGTTTATTACCATATTATATTATATTATGCCAGTTTATAGCATTGCAAATCTAGAGTTACTGTACATGTACACAAACAATCTCAGAGAAGAAAGAACTAATTCCAAGTACTTCTGCTGAAATTTCCCTCTTCAGTATGAAAGTGCATGTATTTGATGTTCTTGCAAAATGACAGTTTGAAAACCTGATTTTTTCACAGGACAAGACAAGTGTTGATAATGGTAGAGCATATGTTAGCTACCTCTCCTCTCAGTATGTTTCAAGACATATATATAGAGAACAAACTTTTAGTAGTTCAGTTCTTGTCTGTTCAGCTCCTGGTATCATCGTCAGAGAGTCCAATATTGGTGGTGTTTAAAAATTTTCTCACTCTATTATCATGTCTTCTAATAAGAACAGTGGTGCCAGATCATACCAAAGTTTGTCCATCCTAATATCCTGTACGAGCCAATGGCAAAGTGGAAATGTGTAGTAGAGAGTACAAGAGTAGGACAAGCATCCCTAGAATATTTCTTTTTCAGACTTTGCTGCCCAAGCACTTCATTTGAAAACTGTGAGAGAGGGCTGATTCCATATGAGATTATGAAATAATTTGCATGATGCTATGTTTACTTGATGGCTTTAATGATCTATATTTGAAAGAGGGAAATAAACTGTTAGCTTAACTATAAAATTATCAAGGTGCTTAGTTTTACATAGTCACTAATATTATGAAACTATCTGATAAACAAGTTCTACTATAAGTTCTCCACAAGGTAATATATTTACTGATTGAACCCTTTACATGTGAAATTTAATTTAAAAAAAAAAGCATGAAATGGTATTTGCAATTGGAAATCTGACATACCTGTTCAAAAAGCCACTTGTGGATAGCTATTAAGAAAGAACAAAGAAACAGATCTTTCAAGATCTCTGACTTTGAAAACACCCCTGAGCTCTTTATGATTTGCAATGGCAGCTCTAGTCATTTCTCTGGCCATGAATCTGATCGAAAAGATGATAAAAAGCCAATAAGAAGCAATATTCTAAGTGGTGTTAAAACTCTGTGTAATTGTGCAGAGACATTTCCTATCTGAACCAGAGGAGAATTTATCTACTGTGGTATGAAGCTAATAAGTGGTTATTATATCTTGGTAGAATTTAAAATCCAGAAGATCACAAGCCAGAATGTTTATCTGTTAGTTATCATACAGTGAAATGACTCTTTCTCATCTCTCTATCTATGGTATTGTCAGTGACAGGAGCATTGCTATTTGCCTGAGCTTTCCAGGAAAGTTATATTGAAGTTTCTTATGAGGATGAAAACCTTTTTCAGATGAGATCTTAATTCTTTCCTGTTTTGCAGAGGTGTTAACAAAGCATTTCTCTGCGTAATTTGGTTCTTAGAATTATTTTTGAAAAAGCTAATCACTGTGATTGTGTTACAAGAGTTTCTGCATTGCTCCTGTATAAATTATCGCTCTAGGCTTTGTGCCACCTCAGATGTCCTTCTCATTCAACACTGTCAATGAAAAAGCACTCTACTAACTGTAGGAATCATCATGAGCTTTTGTTTCATGTGAAAAGTTCCATGATTTCACAGTAATAGCAGATTCACAGTGTGATGTCTTTTACAGGTCTATGCTTCTATAATATTATTTTCAGTAGCTTGTGAATATGATACATTGCATGAGGGAGCCATGGCTGAAGGGATTGCATGGGGGGACAGGGGCTGCAAACAATGAGTGAGTGGACAGTGGTCAAACAGTGTTTTGCAAACACTCATAATGTACTAAAAACAATGGATTGCTTCAGAAAATTTTTAGAAGCTACGTTGCTGAGGGAGAAGAAGATGGGCATAAAGCTTAAGAGGCACAGGATATATTATTGTGCTACTGACTTATTTATCATCATGGGGTATTAACATGCCCTGTCCATACCTCAGTTTCTCCATGTAATGTGGGAATAATGGTACCTATTTTCTTTTGTAAAGCACTTTGAGATCCTTGCATGATGTGATAAGTATTACTATTAGTTTTACTATTACACATTATCAAAAACCAAAGCAGTCTTTTAAAGAATTCATTTAGAGGTTTAAAAAGGCTCATGTTACTTAATGTATTATAGGAGATATGTAACAGCAAGTAGCTTCCCACTCTATTTTATACATATTAAATTTTGTTTCCAACATTTCATTGTGCGTGCCACCAACAGTAGCAAGCATAATATGCTATACTTGGACCACTGCCAAAATTTGATTGTATTTATTAATTCCATTCTAACTATATTCACTGCTGGACTTCTTTGAGTGGGACATACAAATTGTTGCTATTCAGGCATTGTTATGAGCAGGTATTTTCCAATAGAACATAAGAAGAATAAGTCCCAGTGATCTAGAGATTCATTTTATAGCTCAACAGAAATAAAAGATTTCAACTCAGTCAAAGTCCTACTGTGCTTAAATATTATCTGGAATGGCAGAAAGATGTGCATGAATTTGCAGACAAATAAAATTTAGAGACCTCATATATTATACAGCTAACATGAAATGCAACTCTTCATTCAGGAGGAAGAGCTGAATATTTCTTCTCTAAGCACCTGAGAATGGATCAGAGAAGACAATATCCACAAATATGAGGTTTCAGTCTAAGGGACTGGGAGTTGTTTTATTTACTCTTTATCCAAGAATATAAACTATACAGAGAACTGCTAGCCTGAAAAGAGAGGCACTTGGCCAGAAGTGACATAAGATTTCTTTTCATTGTTCCCCCACAAGACTACTATCACCGTTGCTAGTGGTGACAGTGTTACTTCTTGGACAAAGGTGTTATCACCTTTGATAACTGAAAAGTTGACCAGCTTTTCAGCTATGTTCATGACTCAATCTTTCTACATTCTTACCAAGGCACCTGTTTGAAGTGCTGTAGCTATTATAGTGGGTTTTCACAATAAACTTTTGCTTGATTCTTAGGCATCAGTAATGTTTTCAGAAGACACTTAAGTGTTTTAAAGCCCCATTCCCTTAGATTCTCTTCTTTTTCAGGGAGGGATTTAGGCTCTTTCATGTCTAACTAATTTTTTAAAAAATGAATTATGGTCGAACCATTAGGCATTTGGGGAAAATGTTTTGCAGAAAATTAGATCAGTGGTCAAAATTGATGTGCCACTGAATTTCTAAGATAGTTTCAAATTTTAGTGATAGCACCACCATATCTACTGCTGAGAAGAGAAAATCTATTCCTGCCCTCCCCCTTTTTCCCAGTGCATTACAAGTACATGGAGCTATCAGGTCCCCTAAGTCATAGAATCACAGAATCATAGAATCGGTGAGGTTGGAAGGGACCTTTAAGATCATCAAGTCCAACCATTAACCTACCCTGACAAAAAACCACTTCTAAACCATGTCCCTAAGCACCTCATCTACCCTTTTCTTAAACACCTCCAGGGATGGTGAATCCACCACCTCCCTGGGCAGCCTATTCCAATGTTTAATAACCCTTTCAGTGAAAAAACGTTTCCTGATATCCAATCTAAACCTGCCCTGACATAACTTGAACCCATTTCCCCTTGTCCTATCACTTGTCACCAGGGAGAAGAGGTCAGCCCCCATCTCTCTAAAACCTCCTTTCAGGTAGTTGTAGAGGGTGATGAGGTCTCCCCTCAGCCTCCTCTTCTCCAGGCTAAACAACCCCAGTTCCCTCAGTCGTTCCTCATAAGGTTTGTCCTCCAGACCCCTCACCAGCTTCGTAGCCCTCCTCTGGACACGCTCCAACACCTCAATGTCCTTCTTGCAGTGAGGGGCCCAAAACTGAAGGCAGTACTCGAGGTGGGGCCTCAGCAGTGCCCGGTACAGGGGGATGGTCACTTCCCTACTCCTGCTGGCCACGTTATTCCTGATACAGGCCAGGATGCTGTTGGCCTTCTTGGCCACCTGGGCACACACTGCTGGCTCATATTCAGCCGGCTGCCCACCAACACCCCCAGGTCCATGTATTGCAGCTTGCTAACAACTATTGCTGTAAACAAAGCAACAGGCATGCCATAAAATTAGATATAGGCCTTCATCAGAGCCTCCTCTGTCTTCTCTGGGAAAGCTAGAGATGATTACCAGCACAGCTCAGGAAATAAGCCTAGCAGAGCCTAAAGTTGCATGAATTCACAAAGCATCTTACAGGGGTAAATGAGGCATTAGAATATAAATAGAAAGTACAGAGTCGGTTCTAAACAAGTGCTTCCAAGGTCTTTGTGTGCTCTGACAGCTTCAAATATTTGACATAAATGAATTTTACTGTAGATACCCACACAGGTAGTGAGTGGTAGCAGTGTGGATTCTTGGAACTATTTTTTTCCTTATGATTTTAAAATCATGGATAATACAGATTACATACTTTTCCTGTTTATCATTGTAAATATTCATGAGTTGACTGTATCTATTAACAAATTATATAAAGCATACAAAGTATTACAATTATGTTATGAGGTGATTTCAAAAATATAAATGGGAAGCTATCTTTTCTCTTTCACTGTCCCACAAGGAAATGGGAAAGTAGTTAGGACTAGCACAGGTATTTTATGAGGACTTTGTAGCAAAAAGGTAAATGAGGAATTAATATGCATTGATATCTTTCATTACTGACCTTGATAAGGTGATTAAGCAGTCTGCTTGAATGAACCTTTGTATATTCACTTATTCCAGAATACAACTTCGAATTCTATGGCAACAATTGAAGAGATTTCTGTAAAAGAAAAGATGACTGGGAGATATCTTTTTTTTGGAGCCTGAAATGGTAATGTCATTCTATCTATTTTCTTTAGCTATCCAATTTTATGTATTTATACCTCCTAGATCATGCTGTAAAGCAAATAGAACAAATGGTAGCAAAAATTATATTTGTGGTTCAGCTGAAAGGAGTACGTTATAAGAAATCACACTAAAACTTCTGAATTTTCCAATCTCTAGAAATGAGACACAAATCAGAGAAATCTTTCAAACCAAGGGACATTTCTGTTACCTATGTGTTAATGAGTTTCATACTTAGTGATTGATCTTCATAAGGTTGAGTTGCACAATTTATCTATTTAGCTCTGTTTGCATAAAGAAATGTTTTTACCCTCAGAACTAGTAATCATCTGTGTTGATGTAATAGCAAAGGTGGCAGGTAATATATATGCTTATGTCTTTTTCCTTTTGGTGGAACAAACTCAGGAAACAAATTTTATAGCTAAAATGTATTATTTAACTTTAAATTTAGTTGCAGTAAACTGAAACTGGATGACCATATGGGAGAAGATTGTAAACCTTACTGTTCTATGGAAATTTTACTTCTCAGATCGTCGTAGTCAAAAATAATGTTTCAAGACAAACTGAACAAAATCTTTTTCCGTGCCTTTTTTCCTAAATTCCTGCTTAGATTCTCAAATCTCAGCAGCTCATCCATCATTTTTGTCCCTGTCCCTCGGTTTAATTATTATTCCCAAATCTGGTCGGGGATTTTTGTTCTTTTTTCTTTTTTTCTTTTTTTTTTTTTACATTCTGAACGCAGTCATCCCTCTCTGATTTCCTTGATTCAGGTTCAGTGGATCCAACTTTATCATATTATTCCTCTTTTTACATTCATCCTGTTTCTATTCTACCCAATCCAATTTTCCCCTGTGACATATTAGATGCACAATGCTGAGGTCTGTGAAACGTACTCATTCTCAGCTTACCTCTCCAGAAAAGCTGTCTCTCTCACAGATGACCCAAAATGAACTGTAATTCGTGACTGGAGTCCATGGCTTATAATTTGAAAAGAAAATTCTACCTAACAATATTTTTCTGGATATAAACTTTTAAATGTGAGACCTCTCACTTTAAGAGGTCTCATTTGAAACAGAAAGATTTGTCAATGAAGTGAGTTCTGGCTTGGTTCACTGTTTTTGAACTGGCTCAAGCAATTCTAATTATAAGCTACGATCTAGAGCTGTGAGTATTTGCCAGATATTTCGACCTTTATGAGCAAGACCCTTTAGGCTCACTTGGAAAAGCTTACAAACAAGGAAATTCAGTACTGTTCACCCGCTGGGCTTGGGACAAAAAGCAACTATGAAAGCTGCCAATATTTCTATATTTGCTTGTTTCATCTGAGTGGGACCAGTGCAATGACACAGAAAAAGACTCTCAGAGCCCAGAGCGAAAATAACACACTTGAAGTGCTTAATGGGTTTCTTCTAAGAGATTTCTCCAGCAGCTTTAATAGAGCTGGTGAACTGCTTGTATGAAAAGAACTTTAGCTGATGAATTTCAGGGTTTGTTTTTTTTTTTTTTAGTGTCTGGATTGTTCACTGAGGGATTTGATTTTGTTTTCTGATTTGCAATTATTCACAAACCAGAGCTTGAATGATATATTCTCTGCATATTTCTGATTTGTTACTTTCACTATGAGGCCATGGGCTTTTACTGTGTTATGGAGTCTGAGTAAAGCAAATGGATGCCCACACCAGAGCTGGGGAAAAAGGGAAGAACACAGCAGTATCTTATAAGAGAAAGTTTTAAAGACTTTGAGCACTTTGTCCTGTTTGGAGTTAGGTCAACAACATAGGAAACATTTTGCACCCCACATGTTTTAGAATACATAAGTAAAATTTTGGAAAGCATTGTACATTTTAGGAAGATATCATCTTTTAAATGAATGCTCCTTCATAAGCAGCGCAAATTTATATACACAAATGACCTAATGTCAGATCTTTGTCCAACTTATTTTGTCTTTGTGTAAAGTGTATGAGAATAGTATTCCCCCAACCCCAGCAAAAAAGAATATTGTTACACTACAGCAAATACATTGCATCATAATTAAGTGCATCTCACTAATCCAGAGCCTAATGAAGGCAATGAACTCATGTTCATCTTTTGGGATCAGGTGCTTAGTATTAGTATTTTATCTCTAGACTTGAGGAACTCTCTGTTGAAGTAGCTTTCAGACAATCACAGAATGGCTGAGAGTGGGAGACATTTAGAATCAGCTTTCATGGAAAGAGACTGGCTAGGACCTTGGCTTTGCACCAATAACAGGAATAGGAGCATTAGAGCAATTTTTTCCTGGAGCAGAAAACGTGAAGTGAATTATAGTTCTAGGTGCTCTTGGGGAGGGGTGGGAGGGAAGTGGGTCCAGGCTTGACTCCAGTGTGGGTCCTTTTTACCCAAGGAAATTTCTTTTATAATTTTTATAGAAATTTAGAGATAAGTTGGTGAAACCATCTCTGAGAATTCGGCAAAATGTAATGTTCAAAAGTTAAATTGTTCTTCTTTGCACGAATATCAACCTCTCCACCCCCAAATGTATATTAAATTGAAATTGTGGGAGGTTCTTTTGTTCTGACAGCCTTATAACTGAGATATATTTTCACCTGTCATGTAAATCAATAAAATATACAGTACTTAATACTTAAATGTTTCACTATTAGAATCATTTTCTGATCCCTCTGGATTAACACATTGTAAAACAGAATACTCAATTTTGTATGAATAAATTAAGTGTTTTGCAACTTACAGTAATGAGATAGTTGGTTCCCAAAACTTTATAAACTGGTTCCATGATACAGCAATGCAGATGTCCAGTTTGGAGGTTTGCCTTCCTTAATGAGATAAAGCTCTTCTTTACTCCACTGACAGCTGTATTTGAGTAAAGATAGCAAATCTGATTAGTGTTTCTACATTCTCCTTTTTTTTGCCTCTTATAATTCATACATTTTCCAATAGTCTTTGTTTTTTTTTTTTTATTATGAACTCTTACTTTTCCATACCTTTCATACAAAAGATAGCACAGGTTTTAGGATAGCCACATTGATTGCTCTGCTTCCTGAAAAGTTGCACAGAAATGCTACCTCTTTACAGGACATAGTGGCAGGTCCTAAAAGTATCTTTCATGGAGTAGCAGAGCAAAGGTTGTAAAACGTAGTGGCAAAGATTTGGCAAACTATTTATAAACATAAATAAATACATTTATAAAAAATTTATGAGAATGCTCCTTGAAACTAACCTGAAGCATACAAATTAGGAAACTGTAGGGGCATGAGAAGAGCACATTTAATTCCGGTCGCTGAAGTCAAATTTATTTGTAGGTGAAGTATCCTGTTTCTGCTCACTTCTTAAGCAACTGGAGTTACCCATGACACCCTCAGAGGCCATCCCAGTGGAAGCAGCTGGAGTTAGGGTTGACCTCTGCTACTAACAAAGTAGCAGAGATGTGAAAATAGGGACTTCAGTATACAAACATGTATAAACCACAAACATGATGTAAACAGCTGACTTTGAGAAAGGCTTATTTATCTATCTATATCTAACTAACTTTCTTGGGCAATCTAGCCATGCAGCTAATTATAATGTAAATGTAGCAGAAGTTAGGTAATGTTAGAAAAATACTGAATGCAACCTTTCTGTAGCACAATTGTCCACTTGTTTGTGTGTTGGCTAATTAGTCCCAGCTTCTGTAACACAGTGATTAAGACCAGGGTTTAGAATGTGTTAACAGTATGTTAGAAAAGATATCTGTAAATAAAAAGGTAAAACAATTGTTGTGTAGGGAAGTATTACTGTGAAGCTACACTCTTTAATATTTTTGAGGAAATTCCATGGTAACGGCATGGCAAATTGGAATGAGAAATCCATAGATGTGGTAAGTTTACGTAGAGTAAAAGATTTTTATTTTCAGTTCTCTTTTGGATTTTCAAAATTTTATAGAGGATTTCCCATCTTCTACCTCATTTTCTTTCCCTTTTGGGCTAAGGATATCTTTCAAAGCATTCTATGCAAATTACGACTTTTCATTAATATGCATTCTATTAATTTTAAATCTTAGCTCTAAACAAGTGCTTGGCCAGTGACAGTGCTCTGAGACCATCAGACCTGCAGCTGCATCTCTTTTGATTGGGTAGCTGATATACAACCGCACACATTTTTGGTTTAGCCATTTGTAGCTGTCTTCCTGTTTGTCATGTTGACATACCACTCTGTCTTATACTGGACAAGATCTAGTCAAAAGCAGAATAATTTTTTTCTTTTTTTTTGGAGCATGCTTTCCAAGAAGAGAAGAATACTGGCTAACAATTTTACGGTTTGGATCTGAGTTATATATGTAAGCAATTTTTTTGTAGCTTCTTTCTGCTCTCCTCTACTGGCTGCCCAATGTCAAAACAGGAGGTTCTCTTTTCTTTTGCAGTAATCATCTCTGACATGCTGTTGGCAACATTATCCTCCAGGTTCTTTCTGTTGTCTTCTAGAAGACATTTTCCCCATGGGGGAGGAAAAAAGAATTCTGTCTTTAAACAAGGAATTAAAATAGCAAAGCTAGAATTCAGTGCCCTGACTCTTGCGCACCTGTTAAAAGTAGAGTTTTATTTTACCAGTGCACAGAGGACTATTTAAAAGGATTATGGATACTTAGCCTTTTATTTCCTTTAACATAGTGTTAGTAAGATTAAAAAAGAGTTTTCTAATAGTGCTAGAAGGAGGAAAAATGGGGACACCACTGCTCAGTGTTTGAAAATATAATTCATGGTCCTTGTGATCATCTTGTCTGAAGCAATTCAGCATTAGTAAGGAGTGGCCTGAATAAACTAAAAGATCTTAATTTTTTTTTTTTTTGAACAGCAAATAGAGACATGGGGCAGACAATCTGTCTGGGTTTTTTTCAAATAAAGCTGGGAAACAGAATGCATTCTAGTACGAAGAAGGGACCAGTTGTCCAGGTAAAACTGTCTTTTTACGTTTTAATGCAAATGAATGAAAACATATGCAAAGTACAGAAGCTTCTTTCATCATAGATCAAATGATTACAGTCGAAGTCAGAAATCATATCTTAATGATTTCCTAGCACTGCTCAGTCTAATAGACCTGCACCTTTCAATACCAATGTAATTCTGATGGCAGAAAAATGATGAAACTGGTTTGCAAAGGCTTCATCCTCTGTTTCCTGCATCTGTCAAGGGTAAGTATGTTAGGTTTCCCTCAGGCAAGGCATTTTACCTGGCTAAGTATTTATACAACATCTGTCAAGTTTGGTTAAAATTTGGTCAAACAAAGTTAAAAATCAGACATAGTTAAGAGAAACAGACATTGATATCGAGGATAATCAGATCACCATTTTTTCTTAAGGAAACAAGATTAAAACCTGAAATTACAAACTGTTTCCATTTATGAGATAGAAGAAAATGAAGAGCATGAGATTGTAGTAGATAAATGCTGGTTCCACAGAAGCTGGGGAAAATATTTTTTTATGTTTTTATTATTGCTATAACCTAACCTTATTCCTCTACATTTTCTGCAAGCAAAACAGCCCTACTAAAACCAGAGGTTTTTCCTGTGTCAGGATCATAGGGTCGGTCTCCAGAAGTGTAACGCCCGCATTATATTTGTGTTTGGAAGAAAGGATTTCAGTATTCTTTTTGCATTTTTGTGGTTTTGTGGACTTCCTGTGAACAGTAGAGCTAAGGTGGCTATGAATATTCATTCACACTTTGTTTGTGTCTTTCTACTGTAGTTGTATATGCTTATTTACAAAACATGTTGACAATACAGGGAAGAACAATGTATTTACAAAAAAAAATCACTAAGTAACATTAAAAAAAATTCTTCTGCAGAATTCTGTTTATAGAGGATAAATTACTTTCTTAATGTTTATGATTAAATAAATATACAGTGTCCCAAACATATATGCCTTCATGTTCTTATGTGCACACATGGTTACATCCAAAACCAAATATTTTGCTTTACCAAAAGAAATCCAAAAAACCAACCCAGCTTGAAAGAAGTCAGGTGGTCATTGTTTGTCAAAGTGCAGCTGTTTACTCCTTTGACCAAAGAGCTCCTCCCATCTAGTTGCAAAGAACTGGGAATAATGAAATGGTCACCGGGCACCTTATTTGCATCCGCTGTACTGCCCTTCTCGCAGCAATACACTGGTCAGACATTGTTGCTGTCATATCACAGCTATTCTCATTTTCACCGAAATGAGATGCAGATAAGTGTGTTTCACCCTTTTAAAACTTCATGGACTTTTATCTATTGATATCAGAAACCTGATTATAGCCACTTTGTTTCTCTGAAGTTCTTTCTGATGCCTGCAGGATAGAGACAGAAGTAAAAGAAGTAATCAATACCGGTGTCTGATGAAAATCAGATACAGAATTCCAGCATGTTAGGGCAACTTAGCCTAAGTTTTATATTTCATCATCTAGGAAACACTGTGGTTTTTGGGTATTCCCTTAAATGTTGCACCAATGAGAAACACTTTTAAATGGCACATAGTAAAAATTAAGTCCATGTAATTTTTTTACTATCGTAGATTTCATTATGAAACATCTCAAGATTAAATTTATTCCAATAATCATTACAACGATGAAAAAATTCCTTGCTTCAATAATTGATTTATGCTTCATTTAAATGTACGGAGTAGTTTCAATATCATTTCTTATTAGCTCTAATGACAAATTTTAAAATAGCAAGGCTCTGAAATAAAGATGAAAATTTGCCATACAAGTTATTACATTTAAATGGACTTAATATTTAATATTTAAAAAATCATTTGATGTAAATAGCCATCATGAATCACTGCAAATATGCTTAAATGTAATTAAACTTTTTCTTTACCCATATCCAGTTGCTTCATAATAAATTATTTTCTTTCTTCTTTTTATTTTTTTGGATCTTCAAGAATTTGAACTGGAAAAGCCACAGTTTTCTTCTGATGCATCACCATTGCTTATTCATATTTTTGTTATTGTATTGGTCAAGAAACTAGATACCTTGTCATACATAGTTGCCTGTATTATGTATATGCTATTATTTTATTCATAATGCTAGAATTGTCTCCCTCTTTGGAAGTTACATGCATGCTATACTAGGTATTCCACTATAAAAGAAAGACAAATAGGACATAAAGACGTCATTTGGCAGAAACCTGTGACACTTCTAAAATGTTTCAAAGTATAATGGCAGAAATATATGGCAGAAATTAAAAAAAATATAAACTCTCCCTTTGACTGGCCCCATTCTGAAAGTTGTTTTCCCTTCATGTGAGATTTCAAGTGAAACGCTATCCAAGACAGGATCCTATAGGCACAGCCAGAAGGCAGCTCCCTGTCTTTTGAGACACCTGACTTGGTTGCTGTATGTACTGACGACAATACCCCTAGTTCAAGTCACAGCTGCTGTAATGCATAGGATGTCTGTATGCCGATACATACGCAAACTATTCAAAATCTAGTTCCTTTTAGAAGGTAAATCTGCTTAATTCTAAACAGAAATGTCTGCATTAAATGCTTTGTGCTTAAAAAAATCTCAACAAAGAGAGGAAAAATGTAAATGGGAAGTTGTAGTGCAATTCTACTGGGATCTGAAACCTGTTCTGCTCAATATAGATGATTTGGGAAAGAGGATGAGTAATATGGTGGCAATTTTCCTGGTGACACTAGGTCATTAGTAGTTAATATTAGTGCTGACTGAAAAACTGCAAAGAAAGTCTTAAGACTGGGTAATAAAATGGCAAATGAAATTCCGTGTCAGTAAATGTAAAACGATGTACCCGGGGAAAAAACAATCCTGACTTCACAAATAGGATTAATGGTCCCTGTCTGACCACTGCCACTCAAGAGACAGATCTCAAGGTTATAATAGATAGTTATAACTTGAAGACTGCCATCATCTCTGTGCTCAGGAGTGAAACTTAATATTAGTAATTATTAGGAAGAACATGTATAACAAACCAGTGTAGAATAGGAGTGAATAGGAGAATAGAAGTGACTGTACTCTCCCACGCCCAGTACAAGAAATAGGGGCACCAAGTGAATCTAGCAGGTGGCACGTTCAGAATAAGCACAAGGGAACCACCATGTATCTTCTTGTACAATTTCTTTGACATCTATGTTAGGTGACTGTCAGAAGCAGATACTGGTTAGATAGATGGACCTATGGTTTGACCCTATATGCCTGCTCTTACATACCAGTGCTCATTTACAAGCAGTATTAGGAATGCTTTGATATGACCTGGGATTTTTTATTTTTGGTGAAGTTTGAGAAGACCTTTATGTTATACGAGATAACTATTTGCTTCTAGTGAAGACAACGGCGTTCTGTTGTTTGATTTCTCATGCAACTTCATCAATAATATCAGCATAAATTTACTCTTGGCATAATTTACTTTAGAGATATATAGTTCAATAAGAAAGACAGAGCTTCTTTGAAAAATATGACTGATTAGTAGAGATGTAGATCACTTTCTTCCTGAAGAATTGTTTTGAAAATTATGTATGGCTACTTTTACTAAGATACTGTCTGTCATGCTTCTATTTTTTTTGCAGTGACTTCCACTTGCCATAACAACAGAAGTTTAACAAACAGTATTTATGTGCTGCAGGCATAGAAGTGTACATAAACATAAGAGAAAGTTAACAGAATGCAGGTTGCCAATCACATCATTCAGTTCTCCTCAGAGCTTCCAGATAGTTTTACTTTGCTAAAAGTTTCTTACTTTTAAATCTTTCTGAATTTTGGAGAATCTATATTTTCTGTGAGGGAAGTTAGTTGTTTTCCACATGGAAAACCCAACTGAAGAAAAATTCCTTCTCTTGAAAGTGTGTATATAATTTGTTCCTATATGGCAAGTAACCATTTTTTGGTGTCTGTTAATACACTACAGAGTTGCACTGCTTTAAGAAAAAAAAAAAGTTAAAAGCCAATTTAAACCATTTAATATTCCTGATTCCAGGGCATTGAAGTAAGTGTATTTGAGAATGGGCTGGAGAATTACACTTGTGAATACATCTGTCAAGCTAGCTAGTTATAAAATATTTGCACCTTTTTCATAAAGGTTGCATCAGCGCAAACCGCGTACTTATTCTGCCTTGAGCATTTGCTTCTCAGGAACGAGAGAAGCTGGAGATGTGAGGGAGTTTAGCCATAAGAAATAAGCATTTCAAAATTCCCTTTATGTAGATGAGAACTATTTCTGGCCTGGCAGCACTCTACCAAAACCTAACAAATGGAAGATAATCATGGGTGAAACACAAGAAAAAAGTCAACCTAAGTAAAGCAATATAAACTGACAAGAAGCACAGGGGAACAGTAATGTGTATTGGAGAAAGGCATATACTAAAGCACATATGATAAATTCTGGAAAAACATGAAATAATATACCTATTGTAGGGAATTATTAAAAAACCAGTCACCTCAAAATACAGGCTAAATTCGTCCATGTCCTAAGTGGCCTTTATACTTTGGTCTTTAAAAAATACACTATTGTGTTTATGTTGAATTTGTATGTGTGTTCATGGTTTTGCCCATAACTTTGCTAAGGTAATCATCTTAACAATTTTTCACATTTAAGCATTGATTTGAAATTAGCACTAAACTATTATTCCAAAGTAAGCACTCCAAATATACTCTCCTTTCAAAACCGAGAGTCTTTGAGGTATGTATATGCTGTATATCTAACTGAAAAAATTAAACCTTTTGTCACTTTGTAAGTTTCTGATTTCTGATTATAATTGTAGTATGTTCATTTAATTGCTTTAATAATAATCTTTGACAATTATATTATGTTAAGTTTTCAAAACACAGTCATCTGAGCTTTATACGGAAATCATGTGGAATTTATGGTTTCTTTTTTTTTTTTTTGAGCAGAAACAGCTAAATCTCTGATTTAAGTCAATTTCACTTTTTTTTTCTTCTAAAAGGAAAGGAAAATGAAATACAGTGGAATGTTTGTGCTGAACCTGAGCACTGACACAAGATTTAAACAAGCTAGTATATGAACTTTGAGATTATCCATATAAATAATAGAATGTTAAATTAAAGCAAGAGCTAAAAAATATGCTAACTTATAAATTATGTTGATCATTTAAGGTTCACTATACCTGAACATAAAGAACTTTAGAAGCATATGGTAAGGTAATCATTTTATGCTGTATATTTTATTAAGATGGTGTAACAGTTAAAACACATTTCAAATGCAATATATATTTTTGGCATGATAAAATCATTTGAAAGATGTCAACTTGAATCACACAACAGTGATTATTTACTAATGTAAGATAGAGTCACTTTGATTCTAATAAGAAAATGCCTGGCCTGATGTCACACCTTCATATGCATCTAACGGTGCTCTCATTTTATCATATTTTAAAAATCCACACCTCATATTTTCTGTTTCCTTATATGGATGGTGCTAATGACACACATAGTAAACCTTCTATTAGCTTTGTACTTCAATAGGATTTGTTTAATTTCAGCTGTCAAACAATATGGAGAAAAAAAAATCCACTTTTTTGATAACCCCAGGATTTAAAATGCATTATCAGTATGACAGCAGTAAATGTTTTCCAAACAATCTTATTTATGGGCCGCGTTCTTTCTTGGTGTATATACAAATCTGAGCAGCATGTGAAATCCCTCATTTGTTTGCCATAAATTGTACATGTTACTGATATAAGATTTATGATGCAAGAGTGGTTGAACAACTCAGCTTTGGCCCCGTTGACACGCAGTGTTTTACCTCCAGCTCCCGTACTCAGACCTGACTGGAGCTGGTGCTGAGACACACTACCAGCTGAGGACTGTCCAGTCACCAGTTCTGTGCAAAATGTGTATGCTAGTCCACCTCCTCATGGCGAGGTACTTTAAACGTATTAGGTGCGAGCATGTAAAGCCAGCAATGAGAACCGACTTCTCATCCCTTGAATGGATGACTTAAGTTCTCCTCTAAGGGCTGAGCAGTACAGGAAGACAATGCTGCTGTTTGAGAACCGAAAAGCTGCTCTTTCCACTGGAGTGTCCATCAGGCACTTTGCTACCAACAGTTTTTTCATGTTCATATAAAGGTACTTAGCTTTTCCTACAAATAGGAAATTTCTGTGAAAATTAGTCACGGAAATGCACCCATTCTCTCCCAATACATCCTGTTCAGCTCTACTGAACAGAGAACTTTGTGCAATCACTGGCTGCAATATGAATTCTGAACAAATATTACCTATTTTTTAGCATAAGCATAGTCTACAAAAATAATATTTTAGTACTCTTGATTTGCCTTTTTAATATTACATTATATTTCTTCTTATGGTATTTATAAAATCCTCACCATGATGGAGCCCAAGAATCTGGTATGACTCTAATATCACATAATAAGTGTAATCATATTTTTTTGTAAATTTGACAAATAATTTCACACTACTATATTACCAAAATCAGACAGTGTAACACCCATGCTTCTTATGATTTTACCACAGCAATGTTCTAATATTGGAGGATTGTGAGATTTTATTCTAAATAGTAAAGTCCATCTGTCTTTACCCTACAAAGACATTCAATAGTGAGAAAATGAGGATTTTTTTCCAACTGCATATGCCTGGCTCAGAGGAGGCTACAAAAACATTTTGAATGCATCCTCTGCTCCATTAGAGTAACTGAGTACTTGTAAAAACATTTTCCAGGCTTTCCTTTACGGACGTGAAGAAATTGTAGATACGTGTCAGTAGTTCTGCAGCTTTGTAAAGGATCGATATAGTTTCTGATGCAGGACCTGGCCCTAAAGGCAGCTCTCAAGTACAAATCCCCAGCTGCACTATGGAGCCTTTCTGCATAAAAGGCTGTGCATCGTTACTCATAGAGTGGCATCGCTCACGTCTGATTTAAGCTACACAAAAGCCCATCAGGAGCTAGGGTCCCTCCCAGAGTAGTAATATGAGTTTTACAAAGTACTTTTGTGCTTCGTATTCATTTCATCTTTTGTACTTTTTGTACTCATTTCATATTTATCTTTAAATACACCCATAAATCCCACTGAATCAAGCTTGTTTTGAATAGAAATGGACTGAAACATAAGTTCGATGTTTTCCTGAGGTGGTATGTATATGTTTCCAAACATCTTCTGAACTTTGTTAGTTTTAGCCATTTTACTGTTCAGTTTAACAGAAATGCTGACTCCTACGGGGCAAGCAAATACACGGTGCATTGTGAAACAATTACTTGAAATTCCAGGCTGGGAAAAGCAGTGGCTGCTCCAGTGTGTCAATTGGAAGTGCCAAGGCTGCTCTGCTGGGACGGCTGCACTGTCACCACCGAGAATGGCCCATCCCTTGGGCTCTTTGGCTTTGTGTCTGCTCAGCTGTATTGAAAAATCATACCTCCAGCCTTCACCATGTTTGAAGAAGTTGTCTGTTTCTACTTTTATAGGTTTCTGATTCACTGCTACCGAAGAGAAGCAAACAGGGCAGCTGTCACTCTGTCCTGAGTTTGGACTAATAATGTGTATTGTACAAAGAGACAGCAGACGCTATGAAGTTGTACCCCAGGGTACAACCTACCCCTTGTTTTCATCTGCATTTTCTCTTTCTGATCACAACGCAAACTAGGCTTTTCAAGCTTATGAAAAAATGTGGAAAAAATATATATAATATTTTTCCTCACACTTGAAAAGTGTGTTCTAAAGGTTGGTTTCATCATGTAGATTTAATAATTCTGGATAGAAGACCATGCTCATGACAGGTCTGTATGTTCTTGGACATATTGCATTTGATTCTGAGTGTGGTTTTCAGCTTTTTAAAATGGATTTTTGTGGGGTTTGAGCGTTTGTTTTTCATTATGTTAAACATAGAGCATCCATATGTTGCTTTCCTTTGGAATCTTTAAGAAAACATACAGTCATTTAAATCTGGGCTATTTTATCCCTGCAGTCATAAAATTTCTGTAGAAGAAGGCTTCTACCTTATATGATATATTTTTCTCCCTTAGTTGTTGCAAATGTGTGCTCTAATTCCTTTTCTTCATTATACTTTGTATGACAGAGTTGCTGCAGGTAAGTAAACGTGCATAGGATACGAAACTGAGTCTTAACTCCTATGGTACACTCTATAACTCAAAATCTTGACCAAGGTGCTCAAGTCATGTCCCTGGTTCATGACCTTCAGGTTAGTAGAGCACAATAGCAAGTATAATAGCTGGCTTCCATGGTGTAATCTTTATTGTAAGAATAATACATGAGATCTTACATGCTTCCATCAGTTGCAAATGTTCTTGTAGCCCATTGTACAATATGTCAGATGAAATGGATTTCATGATCTTTTGTATAATGCATATGTTCCAATAGTAATTTCAAACCTAATTTATTTCCTTAGAAATTCATTCATCTTTTGGGTGCCATTTTTAACCATCTTAATTTTCTATTACACAAGCACAGGGGGCAAATTCTTTACTCACGTATACATGTCTGACTCTTACTGGATTTTCTGCAAGATTTACAGTATCTAAGGGGAAAATTCAGCTTAGGAGTATTTTTATTTTATCACTATCACACAAGCCCTTTTTCTGTTTAGAACCTAGTATTATTTGGCAGTTGCGTTTCATTTTGGTCGAGCTGCTATAACTAGAAATGCTTTTAAAGATACCATTTTTTTCAGATAATGCACTTCTGTAAATGCCAAAGTTGACTTTGTGTCTTTCAAAATACACGTATAAGTTATTGGGAGTTTTATCATTACCTGCGAGTGTGTCACTGAAAATAGTTATTGCATTCTTCCTTTTTTCTACTGTATTAGTTGTTGTTGGATGATGAGTGTAGAAAGTGAGGAAAAAGGACCCTGCCACATTTCATTGGCTGCAAATTCCAAAGACCTCCTAAAACCACGGGCACAGTTGTTCTTACAGTTTTGCTTTTAATAAGAAGAATAAGAGAATAGGGGATTAAGGTAGCCAAAAGAGCTTTTAAATAGTATATTTCATTGGAAAGAGTGGCATCCTGGCAAGAACAAACATATTAAGCTGCAGGGCATTGTTAAATAGAATAATTTTTTTGGCCAAGGGCAATGTAAAAAATGACAGTGCTGGAAATTCCTTTTCTCCCTTGGAAGAGAGGGGTTTTTTTCAGAGCAATGTAATTGGCAACTTTAAATATCTTTACATACAGTTGGATCAGTTTATCCATTTGTTCTGGAAACTACATGGTAATATTTCAGTCTCAGCCCTCTCTCCTATTAAGGAAGTGCAGGCTGAGTATGTCTCTAAGGTTTAACAGCTACAGTGCAGTCGCCTTCCCGTAGACTATGAATTAGTGTCTGTAATTCATATCTACAGTTTTATGCTCTACATTCTCCTCTATAATATTCTAGTTCTTTTACTTGTCAATATGGTATATGAAAGTCCACCTCAGACATGGCATAATTGCTTCTAGAAATCTGTTTGGGTAGTAAAGTGAAAAGAAATAATTTTTAAAATCAGTGACATAATTAAGGAGGTGGTTTTCTTTTAATTCTAAGGTGTAAGGCAACCAGTAACTTGGATACTGAAGAATAGTTTTCTTTATCTCTCTGGAGGCATCAATAAATGCTAGAAAGTTCTTAAAAAATAATACCTAATTCATCATTTTAGAAGGATATATAGGTTAAATAAACCCCACACAACAAAATGGGCATGAAAAAAATCTGATAAGAAATTATTTTTGTACTGATCTCAAGTAGGAAAAATTGTACAAAGTATGAAAACAAAAGTCCAAAACACATCTATAGAGCAGTATAGCCTGTAATAAAGTGTGAGTGATGCCTGCAAGCACCAGCTTATGAAAGCATCGGTTCCCCAGTCCATTGGTTTCTCTTTCACATAAATACAAAAATCATTTATTTAATCTCAGATTTAAAATATTTTATACTTTAAAATATTGCTTCACATGAAGTCTGTCCAAGAGGATGGTGACATTGCTCAGCACGTGTTAGCACTGGTGCCTGAACCATTGATACCTATCAGAAGGTTTACAGGCTGAAGGTGGCAAGTAATAAATGCCAGCTGCAAGAGTTTTTACATAGACACTGGTAGTCAGTCTGGAGGATGGATCGACTGGCACAGCACTACAAATCACGATGCCTGTGAGAGGCAAATGAGGGAAACAATTGTTGATATACTCCATGACATACATATGTGAAAAAATGGTCAGGAACATGGGTGGAAGAATTAAATATACAGAAGCAGGTTTGTTTCCAGCACAGTGCTTAAGTGCTATGTAAATTTTAGTATTCCTGCCTTGATGGTATAATAATGGGCTACACTTCTTTTGGTAAACTGCATTAGCGTCTGTTTACACAGTTTCCTGGTAAAGAAATCAATGCAACTTAAGAAGGCACAGAATTATTTTTCTTTTCCTTGTTTTAGCACTGGGGTCTATCAGTGTTAAAAATATCTATAATCCTAGAAAACATCATAAGTCTTGTATACATCATAATCATTTACTTCAGCTCATGAGCTGAATGCATTCTCGGCTATCCTTGTCTTTTCAATGTCTGAAGATATGAAGTAGCATATGATGGTACTATTAATTTGTTCATATTTTTCAGTTTAGGTAAATTGAAGGTATATCTTGAGTCATAACATAGTCAATCAGAGAGTGAACTGTGACAGGTTTTTTTCCCAACTGGACACTTTGTGCAGCTCTGCAGTCTTCTATTTTGTATTAGCAGAGTCTGAACAGATTATTTGGATGTATGACTACAGTTAACTGCTCCATCCTTGAGTTTCTACTCTGTGATCAATGTCCTGTGTATTTGCGAGTGGACAGCTCTGCTACACGGAGTCTTCTTAGGTTTGACAAGTATGCAGCTAAATTCGACGTCCTGCTGACGTGAATTTCTCTTTGTCTCTAACAGTTACCAATGTCTCTTGAACCTTTGTAGCGTTTGGACTCAAAGGATACGGGAAAACATCCTGTTCAGTTTGCTTGAATTCTGCTCACACATGCACATTTATAAGGAGCGAAGAAGGAAGGACAACTTCCATTATATATACATGAAGTGTTTCGGTTTGCCAATATGTTTTGGAATATTTCCCAAACTGGAAACCTCAGTGTTCACCACCATCCTGAAATAAAATAAGGAATTATTTTGACAATTTCACTGCTGCCTAGTATAAGTGCCTGTCATTGGTGTTACTATTACAGATCACAGATTAAGCTGTTCTCTGCATATACTTAAAAAAGAACAACTAACGGTGGTAAATGAAAATTGCGATGTCCCTTTATAAAAACACATGGTACTCAAGGAAAAAAACCCCACCACCACCCACCCACTTCCCCCACGACCCCAAGCACTGATCCACACATTTAAAACTCAGACTCCCATTCAGGCAGATAATTAAAAAAAAAAAAAAAAGAAAAAGCAAGATGTAATCTTAAACATTACATCTCCAGAGCTAAGTTTTTGAAAACGACCAGTGTAATTCAGTGATTCATGTACATGGTTACCTATATTGATAAGGTGAAACTGTTAGAATGCCGTGTTATAGACAATGAATGGGGCTTTGTCAAATTTATCTTTTTCCAACAAAGCTGTTCGGCTGGCTGTGTCTGCCCATGTATAAAATACTGCTACTGTCAAAGTCATGGCGTTGGATTATATTCAATTTTTGGTTTACTTTTCAGTGCATCTGCATGGCATAATTGGGCAGCACTCCTTCCCTGTGCCTCACATTCCTCTTCCTGATGGCAATGGTTCATCACCAGCTGCTGCACAGCGACAATTGCCTTCCTCTCAGCACTGTTTACTTTTGATTCTTCCTGAATGTGGTACATTTTGTTTTATGTCGTGTCACTGTTGTTATACTTACATAATGTACTTAAGTATTGTTTAGATTGACACAGTGTTAGTACTAAAATTGAAAATAAAATGTCGTTATTGGCAAGAACAGCTGTTTTCATGCACATCATTTTCTGAGCTTCAGTTTATTAATCAGGCTAAGCGGGAGTTTTGTACAAATGGTAGTATTTTTTCTTGAAGTAGTCTATGGACTTTAGATTTCCATCATAACAGAATTGAATAGTATAATGTAGCAGAAATGTTTGATGTGATTAAAAACTGTTTATTCTGGGTTTGTAATTGATTTAATTGTAACATCTAGAGGGCTGCAATTTTGAAAAGTTTCAGCCCTGATTGCCTATTATTCACATGACAACACTGAAATAAACTGACACTATAGTAAATGAAAACATAACAAATAACCCTGGTGGTTCAATAACATTTTGAAAGAAAATCAGTAGATGTTCTGCAGAAATCACCTACAGGAACAGCAGGAAGAAAAGCCCATGTTTTAAATCAGCTTTTGTAAAAACCTGCTAAAAAGTAACTATCGCAGAAACTATCATAATGTTACTCATCCAGTAAAGCTGTTTTGATTATCTTCTATAGTATTATTGAAGGGCAATCAAACATTAGGAAAACATTAGGAAAAAAACCTTTATTATCTACACTGAAACAAAAAGGCTGCATATCCCTACCTCGCCCCAGCCTTTCTACCCTCCATGTAAAATTCAAATGTAAAATTTGTCAAATTCATTGGGAATCTAGGAGTGCTTAGATTCCAAACCTGCAAAAGTTTCATTCCATCCTTGATCCCACACAAAGCCTGGCTGGTTTTAACTGGCTTTGCATAATATCTGGAAGCTCTTCTTACAAACTGAGTTTATACAATAGGAAAGCCCTGGATACAGTATGTTTCAACAGTGCTTCATTAATTGTATCATGCACAGTGTGCCTCCATTAATTCCTGTAAAAAGAAAAACAAAAACAAGAATCAAATTATTAAAAAGACAAATGATGATTATTTACCAGCCTTGTTCTTCTGAGAACAAAAATTTCATTTTACGTGTTTCACATTTTACTATGAATATTAGTGTTGTGTTTTAAGTTACTGGACTGACATATCTTGTAAGTATTTTTCTTTTCCTTGGTAGGCATTGATTCTATGCTGTACATTTTGTAATGAAATAGTAGGAAAAAGTTATAATGGCTCATCTTTTACTGTTCTGTTTTCTTACACATGAAGGAACTAAATTTAAATTCTGAAATTCAAACTTTCAAATTTAAGCCATTAGGCAATATCCATTCCTTCCTCTATTGTTTCACTGCTGTAATTGTAATAAGGTTTTTGTGTGTAATTAGGCTTTATGCAATTGCACTGTAATATATATAAAACCCAGTAAACACCATTAGCATATCATGGTGAGACAGGCCTTAAACTTGCATAGTTATCGATTTTACATAGTTCCGTGGTGCTTTATCTGAACTTGTAAAGATCACATAAAAGCTTTGTACACTTTGTTTATATTAATCTATTTTTTTCCTGATTTTATTGACTTACAATCAGTTCTGCTTTTCACCAATGGTTATAATCAGATCAACATTTTTCGGAGTTGTTTAGATGGCTATGACTAGTTCTTTGAGAATGTGTGGGTTTCTTCAACATTGCTGCATGTAGTCAACTTAATCTTCAAAGAGAAAATAATTTTGCAAACTGCTTCTAATTGACATTAAGAGGTGGTGTGTTAGACTTGACTAATTCAGTTAAATATTTACTAGGAAAAAAATGCTTCACAGATGACACTGGATTAAACATTCACGGTTGTTTCATCACTGTTAAATTATTTTTGTAGCTGTTTCATTGAGCAGGTCTAATTCTTTCTCTCTTTGGAACAACCGCTTAAACATTTAGAACAGCACTGTTCTTTCACTGAGAGGTATTTCATAATCTTTCTTGGCAAAAAATGAGCCATTAGATTTCCATATCACCCCAAAAGGAGTCAAAATATATCTATAAACAGACTTCCTCTGTACATAAGAAACATAACTTTTGAAAATTTAGTATTTATTTTCTAATATTTGCTGATGTGCTTTAAAGTATTCAGGAGTTAAAAGGAAAGGCAGAGAATGGTCAAGAAAATTGAGACTAAAGCTAGTCTGCTTTATTTCTGTACTGATTATTCTGAAAGGGAAGTGTTACTGGAATAATAATATTACCAAGGGAAGGGCAATTGGTCAAAAAAATGGGAGCCCAAAAATGTTTGTTGGAGTGAAGGCACAATGTAGCACATTGCTACATATACTCTGCAGTCTCAAATCACAAATGAGAGATTACAATAAATAGGAAAAAATATAATAGAATGTAAGATCTAAAAAATTCCTTTGAAAATTTGACCTTTACTAGCATAAAACATGTATGACTAATTTTGAACTAATCTTATTTTGGTTTTGAGAGCCTCTGAATCGTTTAAAACATAATATCCTATTTTGTCAGTATGCATTCAGCTATGCATTGCCAAGAACATAAACCTTATTTACTTCAGCATTCCTGAATAATGGTTAAGTAGATCTTATGGAGCTTTTGAACACTTGAATATGTTCAGAAATAGGGGGATCCATTGTTGTATAGTATCAGAGAGAAGAGACAGTCTGTTCAAATATGATCCTACCCTGTGGACATTTCTTTGCACACTGTACAGAAGATTTACTACAGATGACCTGTTACAAGTCTCTGATTATCATCTTACTCCTTTTTTTTTAATTTTTGTACCAGGTCTTTTTCTAAGATCACCTGCTCATTTGGACGGTTATGTATTGAATTATTATGTAATGAAGGGCTCACATCATAAAGAAGAAAATATCCCCTCCTCCAGTAGGAGAATTATAGGCCACCACGATGCCTTGTTTTACAAAAAGTACCTGTCACATAATATTTGTAACTCCACTTTGAGCAGTCCTTCTCAGCTGGTCATTGCCGTCAACAGAATCTGACAATGAAGTTGGTATCTGGACTGGTGTTCACAGCACAGAAACTATAAGGAACTGACACAGCAGGTGCTTTTTCTGCAGGATATGTGGCCTTTCCTGGTAGCACTAAGCCTGACCCAAACCTGCATAGGTAGTTTTTACTACCTAAGTTGTTTCTTGAAGAACTGAGACTTCAGTCTCTCTGTGTAAAGATTCCTGTGCCTTCTGACCATGAGGGTTAATTTTGAGCCCTTCAAATGTGACTGATTTTTTTTTTTCTTGTTAGAAACAAAAGATTTGTGGCAGAAACAGAAGGCAATCAAAATGGTCTAGAAGTATGAGCATGCTTTTCCTTCACAGAGTATACCGCACTGTGCCTACTGCTATATACAAAGCAAAAGTGAATTATTACACTGAGACTCAAGCAAGCTACCTAATCATAGATGTGGTCTAGAGTAGCCTTTGGGGTGTCATTTACATTCTTCTAGGAAGTTCCACAATAATCTAAACAGGTGGTAATGTCTTACTAAATGACATTTAGATAGTGTTTTTTAAAATGCTAAACTGGCCTTGTAGGTCTAAGACCCTACTTCCTGGCCTGTCTACAGGATCAAAAAGTGATCTGGTGCTCTTCAGAAAAGGGGATGGAAGGCAGTTGTTTTCTAGGAGGTTACTTCAAGTGAGAGCTGTTGCTCTTCCTTGCTCTTTCTGAGTATGACAGGGTTTATACCATATCAAGAGTAATTTATGTGGTACTGGGTGCAAGTGCTCTAGAGGCTATTGAAAAAAAAAGTCTTGACATCTTCCTGGATCATGGAGGACAAGACACAGGACTAGAGGAAATACAGAGCTAAAGGGACATTAAAAAATGTTAATGGATGTGACCTTTTATTTAAGATATGTCATAGTAGGGAGAAATTTTTAGGACTCATTGTTGCCTGAAGAGGCATGGAACAGAAATATAACTTTTTGTATTCTCTGTACATTGCATCAAAGAAATGCTTGAATTCATCTCCATTTTATTTTTTCCAGAGTGACTGGCAAGAAATTTTGGCTGAGATTAAAAGGAGTAACAATGAAGGAGTTATTTGATCATTTAAAATTGACACAAATAGCATTCGGATGTCATTTTGCCAGAAAGTTGTAGTAACTAGAAAGTTATCTAGCTAGAAATGCAGTACAACTGAAAAAGGGGACAGTAATTGCTTGTTATCAGTGAAATAAGGTGAACATTTTAATCTTTATTGGTGTTTTTGTGTTCACATGATTTGTAACAGTATGGGAATGACACTGGCACTGCTAATACCAAAATTTAGACTTGCAGAACTTCTTTACTATGGTTTCTCCTCCTCCTACACACCGAAGTTCAGACACTTGTTATTAAGTTCATTGGTCTACCTAAAAGATTAATTTCATACGCTGCTAATGAGATGGCCCTCAGGAAAGATGGGGAACCTGAGCCTTGTTCACATACAATAAAATAAATTTGTGCAAGATCTGCCAAAGCTTGGGAAACTAACAAACATGAATAAATTCAGCATTATTAGACACTATTTTAAAATAGTTGCATTTTAGACATGACATAGCTTATTTGGCTTGCTAGAATTTATCCACCCCCTATTGTATCAGAATTTAGAGAGCATCTTCAAAGTTTCCTTTTCCCCCACCCAAATGACAAGGATTTACAGTGACAGAATAGTTCAGCGATTTGGGCATAAAAGATTTGATTCACTGTCTCCTTTATAGAGGTGCTCTCTTCCTTCTCTGGGAAGCTGGTACATACTATTTCTCCCTTTCACATGAAATAAGCACTTTTTGTCTTGTGGAATATTATGGCACCAGTTGCTATAAATACATATGCACATACACATTAGAGATGCTATACTCAGTGTAACTAACATTTACTGATTATTCAGAGCTAGATTCTCAAGCTGGAGACTGGGTGAACTGCACATTTCAGAGTAAAAACACTAAAGGGAACTGGGAGAAATTCTAGGGTCATTGATTAGGGACAAAATAGGAGAACACTTGGACAGGTGCAGACTGGTCAAAGACAACCAGGACATTTATAAAAGGGAAGCCATGCTTGTCAAATGCCATTAACTTGTTTGAGGAGGTGACAATGAGAGCTGACAGGGGTGAAGCAACAAACATAATCTGCTTGGACATCAAGATGGCTTTTGATACTGGTACACTGAAGACCAGATACAAGGTTAGTAAGCATCCGATGATAAAGTGACTGATAGAATGTCTCTAAAATCTCTTAGACTCAATCCTGTTGACATACCACAGCAAAACATGTGAGAAGATGTACAAAAGTGACAGATATAAATGAATTTGGTAGGGATTTTTCACACTAAGAAGGAGGATGAATGAATCAGAATGATTGTGAAGGCAGGAGAGAGAAAAAGCAGAGGGGTGGGAGAGGAAAAGAACTGACCTGTTCATATATTTTGTAAAAGAGAAGGCTATGAAAATTAGTTTATGGAAGATTACTGTAGAAGAGATGAGCATAGAGACACCTTACATATCCCTCAATACCTGTCTATATCTGCCCTTAACTTTGTTACAGACAGGAAGGGTTTGCTGGAGGGAACAGATGATTTTAAGTACATGCTGGATGTCTGCTGGGAACAAGATTCCTAAGACCTTCTTGTTGAAAGGGCAAAATTGAGGGTTTGTTCCTACCTAAACCAGATTTAATTATTAAATATTAAGCAGTCCTTTGCTCGATATCTTCTTGTTGTTCCTTTTTAATGAAGAACAGAAATAGAAGCATAAAGGATTCTTGACTTCAGCTTTCTGTACAGTCATTTCTCTGGATGTGTTCACATTCTATTTTGCACAGCTGTCTTTGCCTTTCAGCACTTTCCATTTGCTAAGGGAAGTCGCAAGAGCATTTAACAAACAGGTAACAACTATAATAGGTCTCAGCTGCAAAATATCTAGTGAAGTTATTTTTGAGGCAGAATTCGTAGTTGGAGTGGATAACTATATGGAAAACCTGAGGTAATAATCAAACAGTATATTCTCTGAGATCTTTCCATTCAGTCATATAGTCTTCATTTCCAGAATGCTGCAATAAAGTTACAATATGCCTTTAAATTTTAGGCAATTGGTGGAGAGAGAAAAACATTCCATTGTGAAAAGTAGAAGCGTAGATTACTGATGTGGAATAGTTATGCCA
>VXBO01012510.1:364400-375991 GCA_013400135.1 Rhinoptilus africanus
GTGTTCTGGTTTATGTAACTCGAAGCAGTTGAAGTAGAATTACAGCACTATGTCAAATAAAATATAGGCATATTTTGGAACAAGGAAACTAATGCATACTGGAAACACACAGGAAAACAAAAAGGGAAACTTCTGAAATAGTGAATGTTGTGCATTTATATAATTCTATGTATTTTCTTAACAAACTGAATATTTTAAAGCTACTTTGGATGCTGAAAAAAGACAAGCAAATTAATATTTTTGTAATATAGATGTCATCTTATATTTCATGCCTGATTCATTTGAAAATGTAGATTAATTTGCAAACAGTTTAGAGAGGTGAACTATTGAATTGAGTCCTATAAGATTTAGGATTTGTCATCTTTTAAAGTTGACACCCAGTGAGAGCTTGTCAATTACAAAGAAGTGAAATGAAGTGAAAATAAGCCTCGTCTTCATCTTCTTGTTATATGCTTGGCTGGTTATAGAGAGACACCATTTACAAGCTGAGAATAATTACTTGCAAAGTATTTTTCACTTTAAACCAAAATTATTTATTATTTTATCTCACTCCATTATGATCCAGCCGTTACTGTAATTTCCTAATCTCATAACCAAATAGACTTTCAGTACTGATGTGGCCATCAGAAATGTAAGTTTGTTTGGGTTAAAAATGAAAAATGCTGTTTAGAGCAGTATTTTTTTTTCTAACATTACTAATCCTTTTGTGGTGAGTTATTCAGAATTTCTTCACTTTATAAAGCTACAGCAGCATGTAATTTAGCAAATATACATATGATATGGAGAGAATGTTAACAGTATAAACAGTTTTTATTTACACGCAAATACATCAACATTCTCTTCCAGCTTAAATGTGTATTATGGTATCAGTCTCTTGCTATAGATTTGCTTTTTGCACAGCTCCTTCTTTTAAACCTTTTAATAAGCTGTAATACAGCCTTTGTGATGTGGTTTTCTCAGGTAGAAGTGAGTTAGCACTTTCTCTCTTATCAGTTTTATTCACCACAATGAATGCTTAGAGCAGTTTTGTAAGCATATAACTTGTGTCATCTTGCCTTCTTTGCATTGACCATTCCTGCACTTCATAAATTTCTGTACTAAATGTTATTTTATGAAAATCCACAAGCTGTTTTAGAAGAAAGTACTCTTTCATTGAATTGTTTTCTTTTAAATAAAGATAAAATGGAGATACTCAGCAATTCGTCGCTCAAGTGTTACCTTTGATTTGTAACTGGAGCTCTGAGCTGATTTGCTGTCTTGCTTTTCACAGTATTCCATCATGACCAACTGCAAAACAGAGAGGCCAGATGATTCGTCGGTGGTGCTGAGCAAACCAGTAGCTCAGCCTGAACTAGAAGGAGTCCTCTCCCAGCTCGGAGGCTTGTGCCAGGCCACCGAGCTCCTTAACACTGCAGAAAGAGTGCTCAGGAAAACATAGTAATCTCTTCCTCAAAGGGAACTGGTACTTGATGCCAGTCATTTTATTCATAAATGTACACAGAACTTAGTGAACACATACGTAAAATATTAGATGTCTGTTATTACTTAAAGTTTTTAGATTATATTTAGCTGTTTTTTTGCCATGCAGTTAATTTTCCTTAGGAGTTGAGCTGGATAATTGCATTTGTGCATTACGCTTGTGCTAGTGGATGCACAAGGCAAACCTTATAACACTTCTTGTATTATTTCAATTTTTTCTTAGAGTACTGATGCTATTCCCTGGTACTGTTCAGTTATGCTACTTAAACATACAGTAGAATGTTTCCTTTTTATTGCAGAAGAATGCTTTGATCTATCAAAAAGTTTAATTTCATTTCATGCAATAGTTCCTATTTCTAATTAGGTATATGTGTGGCGGTTGCTAAGTTTTTCTTTCATGTCCTTCCATTCATTTTTAAACAAATTTTCTGTTACACCATCATGTTTTGTACAGTAGGTGCTTTGCTCAGATTCTGGGACCGCACACGAATATCTGATTTCCCCAGTCATCCATGAAGTGTTTTGGCAACCCTGACTTCGCTTATTTTATTTATTCCCCTACTGTTTGTGCATGGTTTTATTTAACATTGTTATATCTGCGACTTTGAACAGGGAAACAAAGACCAGTGTAACTGGCAACTGATAGCAATAATATAGCGCAGGCTGTATCATCCTTTTCACTTTTTTTTTCCCTTTTTAAGTAAAACATGAGGAAGGAAGACCAGTTAGTGCAAAATAATTGTTAGAGAATGTAAGACAAAGAAATGATAGATAATTTGGAGATTAACCCTTAGGCTGACATTGTAACTTTCCTACCCTACTGAGTAGCATGCCACTTCACATGGGGTCCTAAAGAAGTAGGATTGCTTGAAGGAGAAGGAAGTAAAAAATTGAAAAACAATGTTTTGTCAATTGAGGGATTACGTATAACCTATTACTAAGAACACAGAAATAATTTCTGCAAAGCATAAAAGATTACTGAGCTTCAAATGGACACTGAATTTTTTTTTGTTGAATTCTGTAATATCACACTCCCGTTCATACTTATCATCCTTTCTCCCCTGATGCAGAATGCTATTGATCTCTCTTTTGCAGATTGCAAAAGGTGTGGCAAATTGAAGTATGTTTGAATGCCTAGATAAATGGCATTTTTAAAAATGGCATTTAAATGACAAAAACAAATTAAAAGTACTGATTCATCATACAGTCAATAATTCCTTTTTAAAAAATATTTATTCTTCTGGTACCTGTGATATGACAATTTTTTGCCAGCTTTTTACTCAGCTTTTCTTGCAGTACTTTCTTATTCTTGCTTTTCTTCTTCTGTTCATTTATGTTGATACTTTCTTTTTCCCATTATATTTTCTTACCCCTATGTTTCAACTATGTCCAAAATTTACTTTCTAAATCGAAGTCCTTTCTCAGTGTTCTCTGATCTGTAGCATTTTTGTGGCTCCTCAGCCATTATTTCAAACAAAGCTCTTAGTTGAATAAGGTGTGAAAGAAAAGTAGAATGAAAAAAAATTGGAGCACACTCAACTGAATCTGTGAATCAAGAAACAAAACTGCCATAGCTGGCACATTGGGATGGGGAATCCCAGGGCTTAACAACCAGTTCCCCCATGGTACAAGGAGGTATGTGAAATTTTATGGAGTCTGGCCTGTCTTGGTATTTTTTTAGAATATAAACTCTGCAGGTATAAAGCACTATGTAAATCAGCAGGACTACGCCGACCTCTCTTATCAGCTCTACTGAGGCTACCTTGAAGGAAGGAAGCTGTTGCCAAAGTGCAGCTTGATTGACCAATGCCCTTGATCTCTTCCTTCAGTTTAAGTATTTAGATTAAGTTTAGATCCAAATGAGGGAATAATCTGTTTTGGGACAGTTGAGTATACTACTAGCTTCAGACAGCAGCTGGAGAAACTGTCTTCTAAGGAGTAGGGATCAGGACAAACTGGTGAAGTCAGTTGTTGACCAACTGATCAGCCAACTGGCTTATTTACCAACACGCTACCATGCCCAGAATTGCCTCTTGATATTAGGATAGAGAGGTGGAATGGAATATCAACAAAAGGTACACGATATGTACAACAACAAAATAAATGACCCATTATGAATATTGCTTTAGTGGCTTTTGTGTTGGACAAAAGGAAGAGTAGGAAAATCTGCAGTTTTGTTTTAAACAGAATGTTTTCTTTCGAGTGTTGATGCTGAAAACCAAGAAATTTTTGCAGGTTTCTGATCAAAAACTATGTCAGAACCAAGGAGCCCAAAGAAATTGATTAGAAATTTCTTAGCAAAAAGGGCTTCTGAAAAAGCAGCAGAAGCTTTTGTTGCCAAGGAAAATAGGAATTTTTTGATTCTAGCTGTAGAGAAAATAAAGTCATTTTCGGTATCACTAAACCTGTATATCATTTTTTAATAAAAAAAAAAGTTTCAGGCCATTTCTATTTTTTTTCTTTTGTAGCCCTGCCAATAGTTTCTAAGCAGTCAGTCTAACATTTTGTCACAGGAACTCAAACTTTGTCTGAAATACATCAAATGCTGTTGGTGAACTAGAGGCACTAAAACTTCTCCCCTCCACCCAAACCCTCATTTAAGGTATAAAAAACCAGCAGCAGTCGGTTTAAGCATGAGATCTCCAAGGAGAAATGGAAGAAATTCAAACACCAATATTTATTTTTTGCATCTGACTGAATGTTTCTCATCTTAGATTTTTACGTAGAAAATTGAATCAAACAATGTAAGTGAAGCACAATAGAAATGAGAAAGTTCTAATAATGTGCTGTGAGTATACAATGTAGTTCCCGTGCACCAGTGATAAGGGTAAAAAGGACTGTTTGCTGTTTCTTTTTTTGAAGTGAGTGAGCTAAATACTGTGTAAAATGGTTTATCTATTCTGCAAGAATTTTATTTTTCAACTTGCTAAAATTTGTGTCATATACGAACATGTATTTATAATTTGTTTTTCAGCCCCCGTCAATTTTCCTTTCCAAAATCACCGATTAGGCTATTCAAATACCTATATATTCATGCAAGTATTATTTACTTCTTGATTGAAAAACACAAAGTCATTTCTATTTATGGACATTTTCCTGTAATGCGACCTGGCATTTCTCATCACTACTGCTTGCAGTCTAGTCTTATAAAATTTAATGGATGTCAAAAATGAGCACAGTATGAAAAATAAATAGACAAAAGAGAAATCCTTTACATGTTAACAAATGTCACAGAAAGATCTCTTAAAGTTAAAATCCCTGTGGAGAAAAATAGTTTAGTCTCGACCAAATGAAGTACCTCTTTAAGATATATGGCTGAGGGAAATCTTGGAATTTTCTGTCTTTTGAAAAGAGTAGACTTAATTTGTACGTCCTCTCAGACTATGCTTCATCTTTATTAGAGAAATCCTTCCTTTCCAATGGTTTTAGGCAGATTAACTGGTCTAATTGGACCTAAGCTACTGTGAAGAGAGAGGAAAAAAAGGTGGAGGCACAGGCTCTCCAAGTCCTCAAGTCACATCCTCCTGGTTGACTGGTCTGCTTAGCCAAGCTGAAACTGGTCTTATTGTCATGTTGGGTGCATTAATTGGAGTGCAGACTAATTTGCAAGACTGCTTTAGTGCCCTTTAAAAGGTGATTTAAAATTCAAAGTGATGGAAATTGTATAAAAGCATGCTGATCTGATCATTACCCAGAATTCAGTTTGACATTTCCTCTATTTATCTGTTTTTATTGTTTAGACTTTAAGTTTACTGTGAAAGACTTAAGAGACTGCAACAATTCTTGATATTCTCTGGATTGGCTGATAACCTCTCCTTTTTTTAAACCCAGAGAAAGCAGTAAAGTAAGCTGGTTAAGATCAAACGTGTCTTGTTTGGGGATGATAAAGACTATTTTTAAGTCATGCAATGTAATAATAATTGCAGCGATAGCTTTCCCTTGTTTCCATCAATACATGAAAATACTCTCTGGAACATTCTTACCAACTTGAGATGTTAGCAGCTCATTAACATAGACTTCAATACAATGGTAATGAGGATAGTGAATTTACATTTTCCAGCCAAAAGGACACAAAACCAAAATAAGGCACTGTTTTTGCAAATTCTAAGGCTATAGCTATATCCATTGCTGAAGTCCAACTACGTTCATAGATGAAGAATGGTTTCGCCCAGCACTACAAACACTTAACACCGGTAAAAAAAAGAGTATTAGTCGTATGAAATTATAGAAGAAACCTTAAGTGGATTTGTAAAAAAAATATACAAATTAGACTTTAATGTAAGCAATGTAATAAACATGCAAAATTTCCAGGGATACTTGGGTAATGGATTGTAGGAAACTGGAATCGGGACCTTTGTTCTGCATTTTACTCAAAGCCAGCAAATAGATTTTAGTTCTGACACAAAGGAAGTGATGCTTTGCTGAAGTGAATGCAATTGATGCTGTTCCGGAAGTGTACTGTACCAGAAGCTGGTAATACTGGCTAATACTCGAGCAAATTCCTTAGTAGCTGGTGCTATTTGCTGAAACAAATGCAGAGCAGATGCAGTACTCTGAAAACATACTTTTATTTGGATGTCACGTCCTGTTAACTCTTTGATAAAGAGAGATTGTGTTGGCAAGAATCTTGTGCAGCAATTAGCACATTTGGGTTGCAGGCTACACTCCACCCCAGCAGTGTCTCCAAGGACATTGTCCTCAGTGAAATTGTAAGGAACATCCCCATTGCACATCTGGGCAGGAGAGAAGTGTGGACATGGAGTGGGGTTTTTTTTGCACGTATCTAATCTCCTTGTTTTACTCATAA
Organism: Rhinoptilus africanus; assembly: GCA_013400135.1. Classification (NCBI taxonomy): domain Eukaryota; kingdom Metazoa; phylum Chordata; class Aves; order Charadriiformes; family Glareolidae; genus Rhinoptilus; species Rhinoptilus africanus. Next base: position 370,687 of record VXBO01012510.1, read on the forward strand.
GGAATGAGGTATGCAGCATTTATCTTTTAGTCTTCTCAGAAGAGAGACAAAAAAGGTTACACCTTCCAGTGCACCAATCAATTCTTTCAAACTTTGGGTTGAGAACCAGGTCCATGACAGCACAGGCTTAAATAGAGTAATTCCTCTTCAAAGAAAGGTGTTAGTGTTGCTTTTGCTTTTTTTTCTGGGCCTGTAATTTGTTCAGGCTGAACTGTGAGAGTAATATCCAGGTCTCTGAGACTACACTTCTATTAAGTTTGTGGCACTACTCTCAGGTGCCCTAGCGAGGCAGAGGCTGACTTACACATTCAGTCTTGTGAGTAGCCACGCATTGTCAAGGAATAAGACAAGGATGCACAGATCCTAAGTTGAGTTCCTAGCTTGGCTTTGAATGTCTGTAGTAAGAGTGGTAAGTGTGAATATCCGAAGGAAAAGCACGGAACCCCATGACGTTACTCGGCAACTTTCATTTTAAAGAGTGAACAATAAACTTCTGGCCTCTGTGTTAGCTGAATCAAGCTAGCGCTTGTACGATGTATTATATGTTTTTTTTCTGTGCTTCTAGCACAGCTGTCTTGGCCATTTCAAATATACTGCACTTGAGGAATTTGCATATTTAAGGAAGGCTATCAGATTTTTTTTTTTTTTTTGGTTTAATGGAGTGAAGTATTGGGGTTTGTTTGCTGAAAAACTTTGAAACACTGCCAGACTTCGCAGCTTAAGATAGTATTGCTTAACATAGTGGTGCTTTCCTTAAAAACAAGTTTTACACGTGTTTTTTTCTCTATTTCTTTTTATTCTCTATTAAAGAAGAAACTATTTACCATGGTAACCTGGAGTACATAAAATAAGAGTCATGGTGATGTGTAACGAAGTCTGTCCCTGAGGTGTTCTTAAGATTGTTTTCACATCATGCAATGTGGTCTCATTGCTAGTTGCACAAGATTACCTGTGGCAAAAAGCAAAATATTAGAGGAAGCCTAAACACTTGATTAGTTGTAATATCATACACTGAAGACGGACAGTCTGTATGACAGGTTGTCTTGTATGAAAGAATTGTCTCCTTAACACACTCTACTTCTATTATCACATTCAGTAACAAAAAGAATACATGCAGAGCACATCTCAATGAATGTCTCAGCTTCTGTTATGCAAACAGCGCACACTTACTGCCTTTTCAGCAGTATAAGAATTTAGGAGAGGAGGGACCAAGGATAGATAAACAACAGTAATGCAAGTTAAGAACAGGGCATGTTCCACTAGTTAGAAATTGATGGCAAGAAAAATGTGATAAATAGATGCACTTACAAGCACAGAATACAGTCCCCTGAAAAAGTGACTTAAGTCATTCCGTCAGATATTCACTGAATTCTCTATGTGAAAGGTATGTATTAGCTGTCCATGTGATCTTTGAATGCGAATTCAGCTTTATGTTCCAACGTAGGCACAGCTCAAGTGCCTAATGTATAACAAGTCAATGAGCAATTCAGGCACCTCAGAAGATTTGCTGTGGACCTCAATAGGCTCAGGAAATTGCCCAGTATGTCTTCCATTTGTATGAAGGCTTAGCATAAAGTATTTTTTCACTCACACAATATTAAACTCTGGAATTTTTTACATCTGTTTGACCTGGTGGTAAGTAGCACTACTTCCATATTTTCGCCTGAGCAGATTGAAAAGCACGGAGTACAGTATGTTGACGTTTTCCATGCAGCACTCCCACAACCCATGTCCTCTTTTGCATAATTCTGAAGAGCTAGCTTTTGAAAAAGCTGTTCTGGTATTTATACTTTCTTCTACCCTTTGGGACCCAAACCCTAGGACACACAGCCGATGCAGCTAAGCTGCGCAAGGGATCACTATGTGAGAATTAGAGACGGAGGAACCCTCATCTCTGTGCAGTGCAGCTCAAAGTCAAGTCCACCATGTTGATGCTACAGTGCCTTGTTCAAACTAGTGAATTGCATGGTGGTGTGGGGAATTGGCAGATGAGTTGATTTAGTCACAGACCAGTTGGACATGCCAGCACTGCTTCTGTAGCCCCAAGTTGCAGAACTGAGATCTCAGAGTACCTGCTTAGGTTTCACGTTTTGGACTTTCTCTTTACCTTGCCAATGTCTTCCAGGAGGTCATCTACATTCAAGGCCAACTGATAAGAACTCTTGGACTTTTTTTAAAAAATGTGTCTGCTCAGCACTACTATGGCCTCAGAGTGCTGAGGATGGCACCTGAATATTCACACTGCTGAAGACAACCTAGAGAACAAAACCAGTAATGCCCATAAGCCATGGGAATGTGACCATGATTGAAAGAATGGGCTTTCTTCACTGAGGAAGGAAACTAGCTACAAGCACCTAGAATGTTGCTGCAGGAGTAGAAAAACTATCCACTCACAATGTCCTTTGAAGAAAGGATAAGAGGTAAAGGGCTAAAAATCAGGAAAAAAAAAAATCTGATTAGGTTTTGGGGAAAACTTTGTATTAGTAGAGAGAGCGAAGGTCTGGAGAAGATTGCCTGGGGAGGTTTCAAAATTTTCCATCTTTGATAGTTTTTAAGAATGGGTTCAACAAACAGCTGTCAGGAATAATACAGGTATATTTGATCTTGTTTTAGGCAGTGGGTGAACTACATGGCTTCTTGAAGTCCCTTCCAGCCCTACTTTTCTGTCATTCTGTGATTTTAAAAGATGGTCAGTAAACAAAAAGGTATAAATGTCATTTAATGCATGAATGCAATCTTTAACAAAGAAAACAGAAAAAGAACAGAGTATCCAATAGTCGGGTACTCGAGGTTGCCTTCTACGAAACCTACTCAGGCAGCCTGTGTTTTCTGGGAACAGCTTTTGCTATGGAATTGCACAGTTCTTGGTTTAAGCAAGAAAAGAATTAATATGATTAAAAAATAAATTATCTCACACTGTGTAGTCTACTATTTCTACACATACTAATCATACATAATAAAATACTTAAGAAAATAGCAACCATCATTTAAAAAAATGGTGAAATGTATTAAAATCACTTTACTGATAAAACCTCGTACATAGTAAGAGATCACAACATCAGAAATAGTATTCTGAAATTCATCCTTGATTTCTCTTACTATAGCCCTTATCTCCAGGCATGGGCAGGACTCCACAGTGTGATATGAAAGATAGATGGTAAGCATATCAGGTACATCACTATATAAAATTTAAAAAATAGAGATAACTACAGGTAGGAAAGCATTAGGGGGCAATGTCAGTAGCTAATACAATGTGAAACATGAAAACAACTGATATTCAGTATTTTATAGAAATGAAAATCTAATAACTAGTTCACTAAGAAAAAACAAAGAACAGAGGACAGCACTTTTCAGCAATATTAGAGCTATCCCTTTATGAGACTAAAATCAGTAGAAACTTTAAAAAGTAATAAGAAATGTACTGAAAGTCCATTAAAAAATTTACATACTATGGCAGATTTCCAATAGCTACTACATTTTGGAAAACTTATCTGTGTGGGATATTTCAGGTTATCTGCTGTTACTACATGAATGTTGCTACATCATTCATTCTAAAAGCACTTGGAAAATGAAGTTTTGTAAATGTTTGACATATTATGTCAATTTTGGACATGGAAGATCTCAAGGCTTGACAGGTGATGTAATGCTAGGAGATGAATGTTGTGTGCCAAAAATTAGCAAGTGCCGTGTTCATCTTGAAGGATCATAATACCTCCCCCGCTAGCACTTTTTTAACAAAAAAAAAAAGACTTCTAAATATATCTTTTCACCCACATGAGTGTATAGAATACAGGCATGGCAACCAAACTAACAATACTGACAAGTATTCTTAAAACATACCTGAATGTCCTCACTGAAATATTTAAACCCCAGAACAAAAGGCAGTCAAGTGGATTGTGTACTATAGGACCTCTTCACACAAGCATGTCAGCAAATCTGGGCAGCTGTGAGGTTGCATGTATCACACAGAAAGTGTCCAGAGCCTAAAACATCAGAAACATGTTCCAACCCTGTATATGCGAGGTACAGTTAAACTGTTAAATTTGCACTAGTCATTTGTTTAGGGTAATCAAAAAGTCACTTTGAGTTACCTCTCTCACCAAGTTGTCTCTCTTCTGAAAATTTCAAACTATGGTGCATTTGGTGGTGTTAATGAAGAAGGTGAATTTTTCTCATCACCTTGTAATCAGTGGCCTCTTTTGAGATCAGACTCTGCCTCTAGTTTTGATCAGAACTTTCGTCTTGCTGCAAAGCCTCCTACCAAAGGTCTCAGTTTTGACAAAACCTGGTTAGAATCTGTCTTGTCAGAAAATGCCTGACTAGCGCTGATGTTCATTTCTTAGGCTATATTGAAAAGAAGCTGCTAGTGCTGAATATTCCCATCATATTCATCAGTGTCAGATGCTTAAAATTTGCCAAAATGTGATTTGAAATTTCTTACGCTGTAAGATAAAATGTAAAAATGTATCTGAAGGAATTTTCTGCTAAAATATTACATGTTTCCAAACAAATGGATTTTTTTTATTAGCTTTTCTTTATCTGATTTTGTATGTAAAAATGTATAGCTGACAAAACTAATACTGGTGTTTGATTTAATTTCAGTTTTCACAGATCCATCTCTTAAACGATTCCTTGAAGCTGATTATCTTTTCACAGTAAAGAACCTGAATACCTACTACATTCCTAAATGTGATAGGAAGCCATAAGCACAGGAGGTTGAAAAGAGCTGCAAATGAGCCAGGCATCTTCATCCAAGCAAGAGTTATTCATTGGTCTTGGCATAGACTGCAGCAGCCTACGCGCTGCTTTAATATATGCTAAATGGCTGTTGACCCACAGTGTCTTTTGGCAACTAGCTACAGTTGCAGCATTGTGCATTCTGCTTCAATCTCTTCTGTCTCCAATAACTCCTCTGTCTAGGGTGAGTTGACTCATGTGTCCCTATTGGCCAAAGATGGACAGAAGGCCTAAGAATTCGTTCTCAGGAGTTTAAAGCATTATTTTAAATAGTAATTTTAAATATTAAAACATATATTTTAATGCAAGAAGAAAAGATGTTTAACATGAATAATATTTAGGATAGGAAATGATTAATTGAAATAAATTATCCTTTTCAGCTCCATAAATTCACTACAGTAGCCTGCAGTAAAAATAAGCTCTGAGTTGATTTTTGTAATGTATGGAAGCAATTAAGTGGATTTCTTCATGTAGTAGGTATTGAGACAAGATTTTTTTCTTTGTGTATGTAAATATACATTTCAGAACTGGCAGATATTATCAAAAGTTTGCACAAAAGTGTAAGTTG
>VXBO01012510.1:376031-410004 GCA_013400135.1 Rhinoptilus africanus
TGCTACTAAAGAATACAAGCAGAAGTAGGATATGCTATACATAGTGTGTATATATATATATATATATATGTGGTCCAGGCACAGAAACAACTTGAAAGAAAACTCTCATAGTCCACATAGTGTTTTTTGCCTGCCTGTTTGCAGGAGAATTAACCAGTTTTTGTCTTCACAGATATAAAACACAGTCCAACATTTTGTGTCTTTTGGTCACAGATCTGCTCCAAGTAAACTTCTGGAGACTGGGAATAGTAAGGGATAAGAATATTTTACTTTCACTTCCATTTTCTTCCAAGTCATCTGTTTTTCTCCCGAAGTCCAGCTGTACTTCATATTTCCAAATCCAAAACTCATAATCAATTCATCACCAACTGCAGAAGTTGATCACTGACTTCTACTGGTTAATATGGACTAGGAGAATAATGGTAGCATTCTAAACTGAAAGAGTTTATATAAGCTTTATTAATGTTTACTAAATTATTGCAAAATGTCACTACGTGCTTTAATAGCACTTCATAAAGACATTATAAACTGCACTATCAAAGCATTTAAAAGAAATTCTATTTTTAAGGCCTTCTTTAAAATAGTGAGTTAAAACAAGTGAGATAAACTCTGCCTGGTTCTGCAGACATTCTCACATGTGACTGCCCAAATGAACAGTCAGTGGCTAAAGGTATGGATATGCGTGTTTATAGGGAAAAGCAGCCAAACATACTATAAAGTTCCATTAAGACAATAAAGTGGATTAAATTGCTTGACAATCACTTAGTTGCATCTGTACAACTTTTTAGAAGAGAGACACTGAAAATGCAATCTTGATATGAAATATAATTAGAAGACAATATTTGTAATTTTTTAGCACATAGACATTTTGCCTTCTGTTTGCCCTTAAGGATAATAAAACGTAACAATATATAGCTACCAACATGAGACAATAATGACCTTGTGGCACCTAGGTACAACATTTAACCTTGAATCCCAATGGTAAATGAGATCATGATAACCACTCTGCCTGAAACTGCTTTGCTGCAATGTTACTCTAGGGGAGAAATGACTTTTCTAGTGGAAAGATGAACTTGGCAAACTGAAATGTTAAATGATAATGTCAGCACTTTCATCAGGCTTGCGTGGCTTGTGTTAATAATTGTGTTTACTAGCCAGTCTGAATTTTGCCTCTAGTCTAAACAATGTAATGATTTTATTCTCTCAACTTAATTCTGCACTAATTTTAAAACTAGCTTCAAAGGATGCTCTCTGATTTCTGTGAAAGATAGTTTTAGTAAAGTGGACCTATTTTTCATTTAACAGCCAGTCAGATTAAGTCATCAACAAGATGCAGAAAAACTAAGGACATTAATAACCTGAAATTACCAAAAATAACAATGCTAACAACCTAGTCATTAATGAGAATTACTAGTCTTGTTACTATAGAAACAGGACTGAAGCAAATAGAAATTATGTGTAATTTCTCATTCCCAAAAGTGACACATATTATGTCATTACCATAGTAATGATATTATTACCCCAAATGTAATAAACTTAAAAGCTACTTACCATGAGAGGACACCTCCACACCTGAAAAATCTGACATGTACATTCTGATGTTGATCTTCATTAAAGCTCCACAAATAAATAACTGAAACTGAACTGACAAATTTATGAAGCAGTGGAGATGGTGGAGTCATCTCAGGACACTTGCCAATAGTTTGCTCTTTTTACTTATGACAAACCCAAATTAAACTGTCAACCACTGTAGATGATAAGAGGACAAAGGTAAAAGTCAGTCTAGTCTGCTGTCCTATTTTGGTATGATCAGTAGTAATTGTTGGCTCAGTCTGGGAAACAAGACAAAACTTCGCTCACAAAAGGGTTGGCCATTGCAACTGCAGAGAAAACTAGGCAAAAGGAATGTCTGTTTGCTTGTTTACTTTTCTTCTAGCTATATTGGAAAGCCAAACTGAGCATTTCTGTAGGAAGGAAAATATACGTGTTGGATGTGATGTATTAGATTAACACATAGGAAAAGACTTCTGAGAGGGGGAATAAAAGAGATTGCCTTGACAAAAGAAACCACTGGAAACTTCTCTAGCAACCACACCTAGCCTTACCATTCCTCATCGGATTTGACATTTTCCTGGTTGGGATGAAGTACATTGTATGTCAAACCTTTTGAGTATGGTATCATTTACTATCATTGCTATTATCTTTGTTGTCCTCTCTATAATCAGTTTTTCAGTGTCACATGTAGGACAAACCCCCTTACATTAGGAAGCAGCAGTAGAGTTACCACGGCTATGGTTTGATAGCAATGTCGCCTCCCACATTTAGAATGGGAACGAAGAGTATTTGTGCATGTGTTGTTATAGAGTCATTCATCAAGTGCTTGTAACTTCAGGCAATGTGTTTTCTGTATTCCATTATTAATTTTTATTAAGGCTTTTTCATTGCTCTAGGACCTGACACACTTCTGTTGCCATAAAAATTAAAGCTAAACTTTAGGGTGTCTCATTGTGGGAGTTGTAAAGAAGGGATCACAGAGAACCTTAGAGTTATCTCTCCTAGTTTCTGCTTCTCCTCATCATCACTTGCTCTTATTTTTCCTAAAGGAAAAGCTTTTTACTGAGAAGGTGACTGAGCACTGGCACAGATAATAGGTTGTGTAGTATCCATCCTTGGATATATTCAAAAGACGTCTGGACATAGTCCCGGCAAACCTGCTCTTGATGACCATGTTTGAGCAGGAAGGCATTGGACCAGACACCTCCAGAGCTTCCTTCTAACCTCAGCTGTTGTCATCCTGTGATTTTTGAGATTTCTAGAAACCCTAGGATAGTAATTGGTTAACTACCTAGATTTGCCTCTTAAGGTGTCTCAAAACATTGTGGTAACTTACGACTCTTACTGATTCAAGTGGGAAGCTATTATTATTAACTTCGTCAAATCAGGCTGACCATGAATTTATGAACTCATCTTTTGGCACACAGAGCTGAAGAGGTCTTTGTCCAAAACTGAGTTGCTTGAGAATAAGGGGATGAAGGTTAGCAAGCATCCAGAGCTGCTTGAAGGTAAAGGTATATAAGCATTTTATGTTTTTAAAAACTGTCAAATTTGTGTGGAAGCACATTTGCAAAGGTCAGTAATAAGGAATAAATAGAATATCAATAGAATGTCATAACTGACAAATTCCTGACAATATTTTAACAGTGTCCAAATCAGTTTACAACGTCATTGCTTCTGTTGACATGGTAGAGCTGTTAGACAAAGAGAGAGAAACCCAGGTGTCATTCTTGTTTTCCATTGCAAGTTTGGTTGTTGTATCTACACAACTTAAGAAAATTTGAACTAAAAAGCCCCAATATGCTTCAAGAAATTATATGCAATACAATTCCAAATGAAGATTCTGTTTATGATGGTAGAGAATGATTACACAAAGCATCCAGGTGTTTTCCATTACAATCTTGTGTCTTAAAATGCCAGAAGATTTAAATGCAACTACATATAGCTCTTTTTTTATATGCCTCTATTTGAACTGAAAAATACACACCTTCTACTTTTACCAAAATGTTTATTTAGCAAATGCATAGGCATGTACCTTTGGCACAAACATCTCTCAGTTTCTAAGGCAATGCAGATGATTACTTATAAACTTTACATACACAGAAGTGTGGTTGCTTTCCTCAAGCTGTACGCTTAAAATTCATGCAAGACTGCTTTTGCTTGCAGAGCTGTGTTGATCTATCTTGTGGTTTGATGTGCTACCAAAACTGCAAATCATCTGCAGTGATAGCTCTGCCCCTGAAAAGCAAAGGAGTAGAATGAATGAGAAAAATGTTGATTTTGCTCAGAGCACAGTAAGGGAAGGAGCCAACAATCCAAGCCTCAAACAAACAATCGGTATTGAGAACTCACTGTGCATTGCTGGGTTACAAAAACAAGAAGAGGCATGATGAGTATATAAGCATGAACGGAACTTGGAAAAAAGCCCTAATGACTGACAACAAGCGTTATTTTAATGGTAATGCTCCAGCTCTGGCGTAAGTTGCATGAACATATGTGCATGCGATATTCTTCTGTCACCATTCTTAGAGACAGTGGCTACTTAATAATTAATGAAGCAGCAATTCATGTCTAATAGCATAAACACTTGGTTATTCTTTTGAATAAAAATCTGAGTTTGATTGACTCAGTTCCACTGTTTGCAACCTCATAAAACCACAGTCATGAGCAATAATTAATTTATTCACCTTTCCAGTTGGCAATATTCTATACTGAGAAACTCTGAAGTGGATAAGTGCCTCTGATATACAGCTCTCAAATTGAATTAAGGCCATTACCTCTATTTACGAATCATAGGATAACGTTCCATTATTTAATAATCCCCTTTTTCAGTGGAAGAAATCTTGAGGAAACACCACCAAAGTTGCAAGAAGGACCCAGAATATTTGGGTTTTCTACTAACCTGGGTATTTGATTAACCAGCTGCATCTTTTGGGACACTTTTGAAACCTTTTGACTTTGCTGGTTATGTGAAACAGGGTCTGGATAAAACAATGTTCTAATATTTTACTTTTTTGAGACTTTTCTAAAAGACTGTCATTATATATGTATGTAAATCGTCTGATTTCTTGCCTGATATTTTAGATAATTTACTACTTTTTGAAGCTTTTAAAGATGAATTTAACTAGCAACTTCTGCTTTCATCAAATAAGTGGATTTAAGCGTGAATAACGCTGACATCTATATCAGTATCTTGCTGATACCAAGACACTGTAGCAAATGAATCAGGAAGACTCACCTGTATGCAAGGTACAGATGAAGGCATGTAAATACTTGGTTTTGACTGAAAAATGGATCATCCACAATCTGATTCTATAGCTCAGAGAGGGCCAGTTTACTCTTCTTCTATGGGCATGTGCATTTCTGACCCACAAAGATATTTAATGCAGAGTGTGAGGTAATTTTCTTCTTGAGGCATAATGTACAGTAGACTCAAAGTAAGCAGTAGCAGGGCGGGAGAAACAAGAAGAGTATGTGTTAAAAAGGTGTGGCTATATTAGTCTTATCCACATTATGTCAGTCTTGCAAAACTATTACAAAATTTTATCAATGCAAGGCGCAAACTCGACTGGCTTCAGCATATGTTTGAATGAAGAGAAGAAACATAATGCCATTGTGCTAATCAAAGAAAAAACAAACCAACAGCCCTTTCTGGGGAGAATGCCTTTTACATCTTCTGTACCTTCAAGATTTTCAAGTCAGTGCTACAATTACTGGGATTGCAGAGTCTATTATTCTGGTGTTAGGAAACACCAGTTGTACAGCTGCACACTGAATGTGAATTATATTCCATGGTGTAATGCATTATTATGCAGGATTTAATTATAGGATAATTGACTGGTCTTTTCCACAAAATACTGACCTCATTTACTTTGATTCTAAATATTTGCAAAACTGGCTTTGACATAATCATGAAATATCTATGGTACTTTGAAGTGTATGACCTGAAGAAGGACTTGCATGACTGAAAAGGTTTATACTCTCTGGCTGTCCTCATTGGGCTAATGCATTATTATACCTTTTTTTATTTACAAACCTGCTCCTGCCTATACACTTAGAAGATGCTGGTAACAAAGAAACGCCCTCTTGCTGGAGTAATTGTTTTATCTTTGGTATATGAAGCATCTTCTGTGTTTGCTTAGTGTTTCATGGTAGAAGGACAACACCCCGGTTTATGGCTGAGGCATACAGGCACTGTCTTAAACAAGTAGCACTTTTAAATTTCAGTTTTATATTTGTTTTGTAGCTAAATTAAGGCATTACATTATATGGCTTATAAATTGATGCTTTCCCTGATATTTTTATCGGAGTATAAGAGAAATGGCTATATACTTTAAAGATTTGTTCCAAGGTTTTTGAGTTCTTGAATTTTCTCTTTCTTTGCTGGTTTTGGTTGGGTTAAATATTTCTTTGCTGCAAATACAATATTTTCACATTGCTGAGTAGATCAAAATATATCTTATCTGTAATAATAGTCCTTAAGTCAGCAATATTAAAAGTTTTTTCATATTGGTAGTCAGCACTGTATTACTCTTAAAATATCTTCCTTTTATTAAAGGCACAAAACCCACTCTAATCTAGACGAAGCCAAATACTATCAGACAATGAGGCAGATTAAGGCTTGGGTTTTTTTTAAAGTTGGAACTCAGGATGACAAGTAGGCTTGGAGAAAAAGGAGATTAAACAAATCCTGTTCCTTACATGGAGTCAGGAAAGCAAGTAATCACAATGACATTAATAGAAAGTCATATTTGAAATATAGTTGAAGGAGCATATAGCATAGACTGGGCGCTGTTAAAAAGCAAAGCAAAGTAAAACACTTATTTGAAAGCTAAGTGGAATCTCTACAGTGACACTCCACTTTGAGTATATTGAAATTTCATTCCAGGTTTATCAGAAACAGAACCTAAGTAATATCTGTTCACACAAAACTTCATATTGCAAGAGTGTCAAAACCCTAGATGGATTTTTGGTTCACAGCTAGAAAGAGATTGGCTCCAGAAACTTGTTTGTTGCTTTCTCTTATTCCTCTGACCATTATGTTTCATCTCATTGTCGCATTCTTTTATTCTCTTTTTTTCTCTTTTAGAAAGACTTTGAAAACTTCACTTTTTCTTAATGAGAGTAGGCTCAGGGCTCCTCAGCAGAAGAGGTGGTGGAAATTTGCTTTTTTTGTGAGGATGAAAACAAAATGGTTTGCATCTTTCTCATTCTTGGATTCATAAAATTCAAAAATGCTGTAACAAAAGAGATGTTCCCAGGTACTTAGGAGTGAGGACTGAGAATCAGCAAAGATGTTTTGGGGGAAAGTAAGGAAGATTTTGGAGGGCTATTGGAAACGAGGGGGAGATGGAAAGACCACATGCATCATGTATCAGTCTCTTCCTTCCACTCCCAAACTCCTGCATGCACAAACAGCAGAGAGATTGACACAGAAGGAAGAGGAGGAAGAAGACCTGGGCAAGGCAGGAGAACACCTGGGCGAGCCTGGCACAAGGTGAGGCTGAAGTGCAGGCTGGGCTCTGATAGTGGTACGAGACATTTCCATGGCTGCTGCTTCCTTCAGCAAGAGCTGTCACCTTATGCACCCCTGCTGTTCCCTTGTGAGGCTCTCTCTCTCCAGTTGTTGAGAAATAAAATAGGTATAAACTGTTTGGTGGTGCACACTACACAAGCGTGTACTCGGGAAGGTGGTCATCAGGGCTATGGGTAGAATTAGTTTGCTATCCCAAGAGGCCAGGAGACTGCTTATTTTGCATAGGACTAAAATTAGCCCTAACCCTGGAGCAGAAAAGGGAAGAGAAAAATATCTGAAAAAATATTTCTCAGGTTTGTAGGAGAGTTACCTGATTTGCTCTTTTAAACTATGATGTGACAACTCGGCAAACCCTAAGCTTTTAAAAGACTTTAGCCAATGAATGACACATCCAAATGGCCAGTGATCTAAACTGTTTAAATGGTTATGCTTGTAGCAGATCTCTACAAATGGATTACTCAGTGGAAAGCTATGTATATAGGAGCACTCTGTCTAATCATTTTCATAAGAATTATTTTTTTAATCTATTAAAGAGCACATGCATGCAGATTAATAGAACTCAGGAACAGAGCTGATGAATGAGCATTTTTGTGCAAAATAAAATGCAAACAAATATGACCTTATTGCTCTGGTGGGGGGTGAATTGCAGTTCGGTATGAAAATCTGAGAAAGTATCTTTAAGTTTTAAATAGAATTCTCTTGGTTCACTGAAACTATGAAATGGAATTGAGGATATTTTTTAAATGCTGTGATCTTCTCCCAGACAACTATCGTCTCCTCCCACTTGTATCTGTTTTGACCTACAGGAAGCTCAGCAGTGGCATACGTGGAAAACATTCATCACTGACTCACAAGAAAAATCGTACTCATTCATTTTCTTCCTGCCAAAAGAAAAATCACCACAAAAGACTATTTTCATTTAGCGTTCTCTTTCCTAGTTGCTGAATGTTTTTAGAAATACCATTGCCACATCTCAACGGGAAAACATTCTGCCCATAGTTTTCAAGAGGCATTATACTATTGTCTTAGAGATCCTGTTGACTTTTCCCAGCTGTTTTTATTTATTTGTTTAAAATATTGCTACTGTGGATTTCATAATCACTCTTTCCTCCTGGCAATCAGACACTAATTTGTAATCTGCACAAAAAAATGGATCTAAGTGGTGAGAAAATGCAGGCAGTGTGTGAGAGAAATATTTGGGAGTTTTGAGTAAAAACCCTTGATAGATATTATGTAACAAATTGCATTAAATTAAAATTCAGATAAACAAAAATATGGTGAAACTTCTATGTTCTCCAAGTCTTCTGAGACCCTGAGTTGTAACTTGTATTAAACGAATGTGGGAGCTTGACTACAACTGTGCATGTTGCAAAGGGCTCGGCCCAGAGTCCTGGTTGTGAGAGGTGGTTCAGTCCTGCCTTTCCATCCTAATCTGTATTTACTTAAAGATTACTATGTTTCTGCAGACCTTCAGATAGACATGATTGTGTTTTAGCAGGTTTCAGATAATTGCCCTTACTAAGCCCAGAGCTGGACTGAACCAGAAAATTCAGCATGCCTGATTTATGCACTCGCATTTTCCAGTATAAAACTGCCTTCAAAGTAAAAGAAAACTATCTAAATGTCTTATTTACTTTTGTGTTTGGGACTAAAGATACGTGACTTTGTCATCAAAGGAACTTGTGATGTTGAAGTGAAATTAAATTTGTGCCTAAAATGCCTAGACAGTATACAAGATTTTCAAAAACAACCTGAAAAGTTTTCATTTCTTTCTTCTCTACTTGTGCTAAGGACAAGTGACTTACCTATCAATGATGCTTATTAGAATCCTGTAATATAATGAAAATGAAATGCATTGTGCCCAATATGCCTTAGTTTTCATAATAATGACAACACATATGCTGTATTTCTTTCTTTGTTTTCTTTGTGTCAAGGATATAAACTGTCTTTCTGCCATCACAAATGGTAAATAATGTATGAAATAAATAAAAAAAAAGAAGATGCTAAATATGAATAGAAATAGGCTGTGCGGGAGACCCATATGTTCTGTTTGGGGACGGGCTTGATTCACAGCCTATCAAAGTCAATGCCAAGACTCCTGTGGAAATTAACCAGCTTTGATCAGGCCCTATAGTCATATATTTTGGGACCTGGATTCTTAAGTTATAAGAAAAGAAACAACTTGTCAATGAACAGTATTCTTTTCCTTTATGTTGCTCTTCAGGCAGCAAGAGCTCCCTTGACACCTGAAGGTCTGACTTTGCTACAGCTTCTCATGCTTGGCCTCGGTCCCTGTGGAAGGTCCGGGTTTAAGGATATTGTGCATGACATTTAGATACGAGGTAGGGCAATTGACCAGCTGGTATCAGACTGGCTGCTAAGTTCAGAGGATTCTTGTCGTTAATCGAGACACGCTACCATCTAACTCCATGTTTATTAGAGAGATGAGTGCCTCTGTTTTGAGCTCTGATTTGTTAGTCCCTTGAGTCATCACTAAATACATAGTTGACATTTAAAAATAATACTTCTTGCACAAGGGGCCAGCTTGTGTACACCGGGCCTGGAGAGCAACATGTCTGGTTTGAGCTCCCACCCACAGTTGTAACAAAGCTAATGAGTAACACATAGTAATGCCAGCTCCCATGAATTAGTGATGAGTAATGGGCTTTTGGCTGAGATTGCGTGATGACATGGGAACCTCCAGGCCTCTGAAAAATTCTGGCTCCGTCACAAGGAAAGCCTTTCATACTGCCTGCCTCCCCAGCTCGCCGGCTTCCTGAGGAAAGGAGCCAGAGAAGCCTGCCGTGGGAGGGCTTTCTCTTCTCCTCTTAGCAAACTGATGCTTCTCAGAAGAAAGCTGAAAAACACGTATTGGGATAAGGTCCATTCACTTCTTTCCCTGCCTTCCATGTGCAGTGGGACAGGTCGTTTGCTTCTTGCTATGTCGACTTGCTGTAAAAGGAATAAAAAAGAATAATCCTACAGTGCTCACACCTAGTCCACAAGAGATGATAAAAGAAAATGAAAAAAAGGAATGTACAAGGAGCAAAATAGGGCTGGTGTGCTGGCAAGAATTGACAGCAAGTTGGGAACGGGAGATGAGACAAAATTTGAGAGAAATATGAACTGGGGCAGAGCTTGAGGTGAGGACTGGTGGTTCGAGTGGCTGCGCACTGGGTATATGGAGGTACTGGGTCATCTCACAGTTGGTCTCTGGCCCCTTTTTTGTTAAAGAAACATTCTTTCAGACATTGGTAATCACCCCACCCCAGACAACAAATTAAAGCGGTACAAAACATTTTTTTTAGGATATTGAATTTCACGAAGAAGACAGATTACCTTCAAATGATAATGTGATAAAAATCATCCTACATAGTCTCATTCATAGGTGAAATATGGCTTTTATTTTTAATGGAAACGTGGAGGTGAAAAAAAACTGTGTGGATTTGTGCTATATACATAAGACAAACTAAGATTTTTCATTGTCTTAAATATTCAAAAATAACTGCTTCTGTCCCACATTGCAGAGTTTCTAGCTAGCAGTGATAAAAATAGAGGATTTTTGTTTAATGGAAATTAAAGAATAAATAACTAAATAACCTTGCAATTTTTGTACCTAATTTGTTGCTTTTTAAACAGAAAGATACCATGCAGTTACTCATAACTGCATTTTCTTTCCATCTGAATATTGTACTGACATTTACAACAAAATATGCCTCTGTAGCCAGTGGAAAAAACAAAGACCTTAAGATAAAAAGGACATTCTCCAGGTATTTGGCAGGAGCAAACCATTCTTGTCCATTTAAAGACTGTGCACAAAAGTATTGCGCAAATGCAAAGTAAAAAAATCCCCATCAAAGTAAATAAAACACATCTAATAAATGTGTTACTTAACATCTCTAGGAATTTAGTTAGAAAAGGTTTTTAGACCATTCTGTCGCTATCCAAACCAATCTCTAGTCAGACATATGCCCAATTGTGATCTGAAGTCAGTGGCTTGCTGAAGTTACTTGTAGGAGCTTTTGGATCAAATTTACATGATAATGTTATAAAATGGGTGTAAAATAATGTCATGGTTTGGGCATGATCAGACAACACCTATAAGTGAAAATACTTGCAAAATAATGGTACTCATATTGATGATTTGACATTAATTGAGTAAATGATTATAATAAAGGGATAGAGAAAGCGCACAGAAAGAGAGATGGTCAGAAAGACATCTGATAAAACACATTTTCAATTATAATAATCTCTGAGCCATAGACTGTCTGGGTAGAATAAAACTAAAAGTGGACCATATTGGTCTTTATTTTTTTTTAATTGAGGACAACCTTTGGCTGTATTTAACCATGCCCAAATGATTGACTGCATACAGTCACACATGTAAATACCATTGGTGTGCAGAGCTGACAAATTTATGAAAAGAAATATTGTACAAATATTTATTACTCAGTAAGTGCCATAGAAGAGCTATACAGTAACAAATACAGACTATTTTAACCCTTTACAGTCTGAGTTAGAACTGCTAAGGTTTTAAAATCCATTAATGCTGATGGAAATTAACAGTCAAAAAATATGTCTGACTTCAGCCTATTATAAACATTTTAATTACCATCCTTAGGTTAAATAAACAAAGGCTATGAGTTGAACTTTCATACAGGGCAGGTATCTCAATATTTAGGTTTAATACAGAGCATTCAGGCATGAGATGTAAAGTAGTAGCTTTCCACTGTGAATCTTAAACAGTGCCATATAGCAAATACTGGTTATGTCTAATGTTTTTAGATCTCTGTTGATTGATTCCATATTTGAAAGGGAGTATCAGCCATACACGGGTGGCATGGGTGCTGACAGAGAGTTGAATCCTATTTGATGAGTTTTGCGCTTTTTGGTGGGCTGCACGTTTCTCATTTGCAGTTATAAATGTGAGCTTGAAATGCAAGTGTTTGAAACCATGCTGCAAAATGTCAAAATTTTGTACTGTCCCTTATTACAAATGCAGCGAATATATATCTATTATAGATATCTTATATAAATACATACAGAGATAAAAGAAAGAATCAGCAATTTATAAAAAATTAGACTAATATGCAAAGAAGTCTTACTATTTTATTGAGGATTGTAAGCACTAGATCAAATTTACAGAAGGCAGCTTCTAAGTCATAACGGAAGTGGTGCGTTGTTAAAAATAATCGATAACCCATCTATAACAGCATTTTTATTTTTATTTTAAAGTGAAAACTGTAAATTGTTTCTACTTAGCAAGCAAATATATACCCCATCTCCTGGTCCCCAGGTCACAAAAGAGGGTTATCCTGTCACCACCACTGATTTCTTAAAAGTGTGACATGTATTTAGTTGTCAGTTCCTATCAGCAGCATTCACGAATCAACATTACATCAGCAGCAAAGCACACCATTTTATGCTCTTTTTGAAGATAATTAGAGTTCCCTTTTGTTGCAAATAAGATGTAAAACAGCTATAACTGCTGGTGAACGTGATTAAAGTAACCTCTATAGAACCCCATTATTCTAGACAGATTCCTTCAGATGCATAATTTCCCCATTTTAAGAAAACATAATGCATGCATATAAAATTCAAATTGTCGAGACACCTCTAACAAAAATTAGTTCTCTATTAAGGCATTCTTAGTAGCTGGTTAACATGTAAAACTCTTTAAGTGTATTTTAAAATAATCATGAAATAATAGTACATGTCATTAAAGGTAAACATTTTACAGTGAGAGGTTTGTTCAGACAAGAGCTGTGTATTAAACTTTTTCTTACAAAACTCCCATTAGAAGTGTATGAAGAAAATACCACATTCTCATCTCTCTATCAGGTATGTGCTGGAACATCCCCCTTCCCCCCAGCTTCATAATCATGCATCGCTATACACAGACAAATTAGAGAACGTCCTCTTTTTTCAGCCCATAAATTATAGCTGAAATGTCCTCATTAGACCTCATCTAATATTGTAAAAATTTCGTTCATAGAAAAAGTATTAATCTACTGTTGGAAAACACACATAACTTATTTATTTGGCACATATGATCTCATCATCTACAGAGATAGCTGAATAGTGGAAAGATTGCTGGCGAATAATTTTTTTTATCAAGTGATAGAAATAATTAATCAAATAAACTAGTGACTATTAGTCCATAGGTTCTAACTATAATCCAACTTACCAGTTTTAGGAGGTACTTTAGAAAAACCTAAATATCTGGCTTTTAAATAATTAATAGTGAATTTATAGCCTAGAAAGGGAAACTCCAACAAATGCTTTTAAAACATTTGGATGATGCTGCTAAATCTCCAATATATCATTGTTCTTTGGCAGAAAATTTTACACTTCTCCTGAGTGCACCTTTGTGCACAGTATGATGCCTGGTGTGGAGAGGTAAGTACTGGGGCATGTTCCCAGATGGTGCGGGACACCTCGGAGCAGCTGCCGAGGTCTCTGATTTCAGAAGTGGATGGATAGGGTCTGACTCTAACCATGCAAGTGGAATATGTAGTGTAGTTCCCAGAATTAGGTCCTTGATGACGGTTTACCTTTGAATTATGCAACACATAATAGTTTATTTGAAATTTTCAAAATATTATAAACTACAATGAACAAATCAGGCAAAGATTGCCAATAGAGTGACCATTACTTTTGCTGAACAGTTATAATTATAAAATCAAGTCCTGGTTTGCTCTGTTGGGTACCTCAACATCTAAAGGAAATGTTATTAAAGAAGCTTACAAATGAATAATCATTCCCAACAACTCACAGCAGCACTCACAGCATGAAAGTGTAAGAAATAGGGAAAGTTTTCAAGGAGGGAACTGATTAGAGTGAGGATGATTCTCTGTCAGATGAATGTATTGTGCAAGTGTCCTCTAGAGGAAAAATTTTCACCTGAAAAGAAACAGCATTATGAACACTACAGAACTGTAGATTGCAGGACACTGATCTTATTAAGAACCAATGCTAATTTGCACACTGTCTCCCGCTGAACTAGAAGCAAGTTTACCACTGGGTTTGTTAATTTACGCAGGACACCATTATCTTTGGTTGGACTTAATGTATCAGAGTAGAGGTCATTAACTGCTGGGTTCATGATTATCTAGCATGAATTACAGACAGTATCACAAAAATACATTTGTTCTGAAGGTTCATTTCTCCTCATGCGATTTTTTCCCTATTGGTGTTTAATTCCATTTTCAAAACCATAGGCATTGTGTCTTACACATACACACACACTGTCAGTCTTTTTTTGCTTGTTTGTTTTTTCTTCATTAACCATTCAGAAAAGCAATGCAATTTTAAATAAAAATAAAGTGCAATAATAAGTGCTTTGCATTTAACAGAAGTAATACACAGTCAGCTCGATTATTTCATCTCACAATAGTAGGCATAATTACAATGCAAGCTCTAAGCTCCCCGTTATAAGTAAATCAATGATTTGGGTAGCTCAGTATTGGGGAAATTAATGGATGAAACTCTGCCCTAGGTGCTACAGCATGGATTTATCTAAACTGTCGACTGGACTTCTGAAGCTTTTACCGTACCCTACAATGTTGCTGGAGAAAAAGACTACAGACTGTCATTGGAACACTGTTTTTAAGTATAGATCCATAAAATCATACATCCACAAGAAATCAGGAATTTGGAGTTAAACTTGAAAGCATATTTAATAGAAATATTTGTGTTTTCTGTTCAAGTAAACACATTTTCATAAAGATCTATGCTCAGTCTATTTTACTTAAATGGAACCAACCATCTACAAATTCATTTACAATTTTTAGATCTGTACAAGCATATTCTTAATAGCAGGGAACACTTTTGTGCCTCTGCATGATATCTTTAGAAAGAGGTGAATTTTCATTTATTTAATGCAAATATTCATACAAGGTAAACTGCTTAGGCATATGTGGAACATGCTTTCATGGAAGCTTTGTGGCAACAGGAAAATAATATAACATAATTGTCCAATAAATGGAACGCTGCAGTTTCAAAATTACTCATGCTATGCTGCAGTGACTAAAAAAGAATATAGGAAGATTGAGGTATTATTTGCTGGTTTTGGAGCTGCTTTGCTTACAAGTGATTTCATTCTACTTCTATGTGTATTTTAGAAATAACTCTTTTGTACTAGACAAATATCAACGGGGAAGATATACCTGATCTTCTCTGCATACTTTTAAAGCCCTGGATACCGAAAGTTGTTTGCATTGCTATTAGAGCTTGGCGAACTACTTCATCTATGTAAACTACTTGCAGCAGCTGTGTTTTTTTAAATAAATTTAGCCCCTTTTTAGTTCACAAATTTTATATAAATAGGGATTTTGTGGTTTTGAAGTGATTTTCATTACAAGTTGTTTCTCTTTTTTCTGCAAACAATTTAAGCCTTACGGTTTGTCATGAATTGCCTACTATGACTATAGTTTTGATAATTTCTGCCTGTTGTTATTCACTTGATGTTAGTGCTTACTTGAATAACATGGTGGTTTTTTTCTTCTATTTGCATGGTTGAAATATTCATGAGGAAGAGAAGGACTTGAAAAACTAAGTGTGGTAAAGTACATGTGTTCAGGTGTTCCTGCACTCATAAACGTTCTGAGAAACAAAGAGTATCTTGTAAGAGTAGTTGCGAAAAGTAAATAAAGAGTTTATGTACTTATTGAATCGAATTTATGGCTGAACTTATTGCTGCCCTAGAATTCTGTGTTCAACTGGTGTAACTTTGATGTAAATAGTACTATTCTGTTAGGTGGTGTAGGAACTAATCTTTTCTTAGGGTATGACCAGAGCAAGCAACAACATTTAGGAAGAGATTATTCCTGCTGCTCTGGGCTCCCTATACCATTCTGACCTTGTATAGTAATTGTAAAGTTCTCTAAGTAGAGAAGTAGATCAGGTGAAATTCTGCTTCTTGAGACTACTCTAATTTTTTAATTTTTCAGCATATGGATTACAGCACATGTATAAACATGTAAGAAACTCTACTGAGCTCAAGAATAAATTTGCTGATGTCCTAGATATTTCCCCAGATAATAGACATTATGGATATCTCAAATAGAGATTAATGACTATAAAGCTAGTTAACTGCTAGCTGGGGACAACGACTTCTCCTTTTATTGACATAAAAATTGTACTTTCTTTCTTGAAGATGTAATGGCAAAGAAGGTGGAAAAAAGAGAGAAAATAAAAGGAGGCATTGTACACTTTATTTCATAACTTTTTAACAAGATTTTCAAACAATCTATGATAATATGTCATTTTTTTAATGGACCACTTCAAGACCAGTATCCTCCACATAAGATAAACAAAGATAAACCCAGTCAATTATGTGTTTACGGAATTTTTAATGTTATGTCACATGTAGTTTTGAATAACTCCTTACTACAAACTTATGCTCCAATTAATGAGCTAAATTCAAAAAATCCATCACCATCAACTTTCAAAATATAATCTTAGTGGAGATAAAGACATTTTGCTTGTATATGGTGGTTAGGATTTCATTTGCCTTAATTCCTTTGGAATATGTCATCCCCACACTTTGGTTCTTCTCCACTACCCTATACTGCCTCTTTCCTCTTACAGATCACTCCCTATCAATCACCTTTACCTTCTATACCAACTCATATCCATTCCTCTATGGACCTCTTGGCCTTTAACATTAAACATCTTTATATGAGACACCACTGAAGACAGCAGGTGAGGGAACTGGGTTTGTTTAATCTGGAGAAAAGGAGGCTGAGGGGAGACCTTATCACTCTCTGCAGCTACCTGAAAGGAGGTTGTAGTGAGGTGGGGGTCGGTCTCTTCTCCCAAGTAACAGGCAATAAGACAAGAGGAAACGGCCTCATGTTACACTAGGGGCTGGCAGTTTAGATTGGATATTAGGAGAATTTTCTAAACCAAAAGGGTTGTCAAGCACTGGAATAGGCTGCCCAGGGAAGTGGTGGAGTCACCATCCCTTGATGTATTTAGAAGACATGTAGATGTGGTACCTACGGACACGGTTTAGTGGTGGACTTGGCAGTGCTAGGTTAATGGTTGGACTCAATGATCTTAAGGGCCCTTTCCAACCTAAAGGATTCTATGATTCTATGAAGAAAATAAAGCAGACGGCTGTATTTGTGATAGTTATCAAGTTTAGGATTGGGGAATACTAGCTATTATCAAGACTGCCAACAAAAGACAACAGTGCAAAAAAGTCACAGTGTACCAGACACGATGCCCATTGATAAAGATGACATTGAAGAAGAAAAATTCAAGCCTGAGCTCTTTTGATTATATTGAAAATTGTTGTTTGGACTTAGTCTTACATTTGAAAAAGTTCAGGTGGAGGAAGAAGAAAGGGATTTTAAAAAGAACAGGAGAAGAAAGGCTTTTCAGAGCTCAGAGCTCAGTCAGATGCTTAGCGTTCCCACATATCCATTGATTTAGGTATTCTCTGTCTTTTTTATAATAATAAATTTTCTACTATTTAAAAGAAATTCAGAAGGACCATATATGTCCTTTTCTAGAGAGAGAGGGAATTTCGAGACTATATTACTTATGTTGAACTGGCACGAGATATTCTAGTGACCACAATTACTAGGATACAGAAATGTATTCCGAGAAATTCATTTACTCAAATCATTTACCTCAGGAGAAACAATGTAAAACTGAATTAGGAACACTCCTCTGGCAAAACAACAGGAAACTCACAGACAAAACCTATTAGCAGAATTGCGTGATATACCACTTAAAATTAACTCTACTAAAACTATCTTGGATAGAACTAGATTCCAATATATCTGGGGTTATTTGGTATCATGAAGCATAAAATAGAGTGCTGACTTCTCTTCCATTTATGAGCATACAATATTTGTTTTGCTATAGATATCCAAACCAATAAAAATGCTTACTGTGTTGTAATCCAAAAATTATTGCCAGGAACAATTTATCTGTCCTGTGTTTGGAGTTTTAAATAAGACCAGGAGGTTATCAAAAATCATAGTGAATAAATTTGAGGAAGTGCCTATAAACATCGTTGAGTTTGCAGACAAGTTTTGTACTATTGTACAAGGACAAAAAAAAAAAAGTCATCTTCTGGCATAAGAACTGACAGATTATGTTACTGTCCACAATGGCAAAATTAAAAGGACTTAAGCCAAATGGTACAGCACATGTAGATGACGTCAGTCTTCACATCTAGGAGGAGCTCACTCTACCTGTGGAGGAAGTGCTGACAGGATGTTTATGTGGGATTGAAGTCAGATATAATTTGGGTAAATGAGAGTGGGAAGAGGGTGTGTAAATAGGAAGTCTCTTAATTTTGTTTCATTTCCTTCATTCCTCTTTTATTGTACCTTCTTTCATACCTGAAAAATGAACTCTTTTGCATGCAAGAATATTAAAGCATAAAATAAATGAATAGTCTTCATACACTTCAGTCATTTATATA
This sequence comes from Rhinoptilus africanus, assembly GCA_013400135.1. Lineage (NCBI taxonomy): Eukaryota > Metazoa > Chordata > Aves > Charadriiformes > Glareolidae > Rhinoptilus > Rhinoptilus africanus. The sequence goes on from VXBO01012510.1 coordinate 394,565, forward strand.
AACACTGACTTTATTCATAGAATCATATGTTTACCTTCTTGTTTATTTACATTATTTAGGAAAATGTAAGCATAAATGCCACTGTCCTTTGGCTGTATTTATTTATTCCAAGTGGTGGTGTAAGTTCACCAAATCTTTAATTGTGAGTTGATTAGTTTTTTAAAAAGTATAAAAGATGACACTTTATACACCATTATTAGCACTGCTGTTAAAAGATTCAATGGAAGTTTTATTGAGAATGATTTTAACTCTAGTCACTTAGAAACTGATGCTTACTGACATATTGCCCTCAAGTAGTTTCAGTCTAAAACATGCAAATATAATGATAGCTTTGTTATAGATGATGAGTGAGAGGGAAAAAGAGTTTTGTAATAATTGCAATACCTATAGTGAAACTATAATGTTAATTTACTCCCCATTTCTCTCTCCACTTCATTAATTTATTTATTTGAAATATACTGAGGAAAAATACTGAAAGCAAGAGGAAAATTTTAATGAATGTTTTCTTCTGCTTCCAGACAAGTATACGGAATGGCAACGTGCATAATTTGCTGAGTTACATTGTGATAGAGTACAACACACAGAATAAAAGAGTTATTTTATGACCTCTAATGAAGTTCTTTGACATACCACTAGAACTGTCCAAATTATTCCTTACAGATACATTATACAGTATATTTCACCTTTTTTAATACTCTTGAACCAAAGTTGACTGTTATAAATGTCCGTATTTGCAAGTATTCACAAATTGCAAAAAAAGATTTCAGACAATCTTCTTACATTGTCCACATAAAAACACTGGCATTTATTTTATTGACTAAGACGTTTGTAACAAACAAACAAAAAATATTACCTATACTAGATTGTGAATATCCAGTAGCAAGTACTTTGCTATTGTGAAACTTTGGTGCATTGTCACTCTGCATATATCCGTATAAAAAAATCACTGCACACGTAAACTGAAGAGAAAATAGACAAGTAATGCTAAGGGAGACTGTGAACATGAGTATGTTCACAGAGAAAACTGGTCCAGCTTCTTCTTTTCTCTTTTTATTTTCTTTTACTTCCTTACCCTGTCCTGCCCTCCCTGCCTTTTTCCCTTTTCATTTTTCCTTTTTCCTTTCCTTAAATTAGGCTGTAGCTACCTTACATTATATCCTAGCACAGGCTGTTTGTTTCCCCTATAAATAGACAAGTAGAGAGGGAGACTTACATAAATGTCCTTGAGGAACTGCATAAAAGTCCTTCATAATTTAATATCTTAAAACTGTATCTTTGTTCTGCAATTAGACAGTATGACAGACCCTGGCTGACTTTGGCAGGTAAAGATACTGGCAGCTTACAGAGTCTAGTTGCAGGAGAATAGCTTGCTATGTTAGAGAAGAATATCCTACAGAGGAGGGAAACCTGTCGGAGCTTTCATGACCAAACTTCCATTTTCCCACTTTGCTGCACTGTGTTATTTACAAGCTTTTGGTTAACCACTGCATTTTTTTTTAAAAAATATCATTTTACTTCTACTTGGTCCATCGTTGCAACATCAGTGTATTAATTTATCATGTTTTGTCCATAAAATCATTTATATTAACATGTTCCCACTGTCGGATGGTTCTCTTTTAAAACTAAGACTCTAATGAAGAAGAGATCATAGAATCATAGGGTTGGAAGGGACCTCTGGAGATCATCTAGTCCAACCCCCCTGCCAGAGCAGGGCCACCTTAGAGCAGATTGCACAGGAACGCGTCCAGCCGGGTTTTGAATGTCTCCAGAGATGGAGAGATGCTTGAATATAGCAACTATTCCTCTGAAAAAAACAAGGCTCATGTAGTAGCACTACTCTGTTCCCTAAGACAGGTAGAAAAGTTTTAAAATTTCTCTCAACATCTTCATTGGAAAGCCAGCATTGGTAATTTCTAGTCATTGTCTCCTACTCTCAGTTGTAAGAAAACTGGTGACACCACCACAAGGAGATGGTGTCATACCCCGACTAATCATAACAAGAGGTAGGGTTAGAAGTTTCAGCAGTTGAAGGTTAATTCAGGAATGTAAACTGGTGACTAGCATCCCCAGGGAAGAGAGGAGAATTTCTGCAGACAATTTTCAGCTATCAGCTGTTCTTTCATCAATTTTTTCCAGTTCTTAGCTGAAGAACCTACTGCCAGGATGCAACAACATTGTGCAGCTACTTATTAGCAGAGTTCACAAGCCTGAAGCAGACACTTGGGCTTTCTGACCTGTTGTATGCCAATACATACCCCTCATCAGCGAGGGCACTTTGTCTGAAAATCAGCCCTTTTTCAACCAATATTTTGGTGCCTTACAAGGAAGCATGAATCTTCTTCCACTGAAGAGGCTTACTTTGAAATATGTACCTCAAAGTAGATTTGTAACCCCTTTCTGTAAAAGAGTAAGGGTAAAGGGTGAAGAAAAATCATTCCCCACAATCAAAACACACCCACCTGAAGAGGTGTCAATGATGACACCTCAGTTCTACTAAAAACAGTTGTTTTATAGTTTGTGCAATCACCCAGGGCAGACAATTGTTTCTGGTACCCTGTCACTTCAACAGGTGCCTTATGCCTCAAACCACATATTCTTCTGAAAGGAGGTGGGGATTTTAGTCCAGCTGAATCTTTTCCACTTTTCATGCAATACTTCCCACTCAGATAATGAATGTCATTCTTTAGCCCTGTGATTACAACACTCACCTGGCAGTGGGGAGACTGGAATTCAGCTCTTTTGCTTATTTGGTTTCCTTGGTGGAAGGTTCCAACCTGTGAGTTAGTCTTGTTTGCTTTCACATTATCTCTCTCTGGCCTAATGGGTTGTTTAAGAATGGACGTTAGGAAAAATTTCTTCACCATGAGAGTGGTGAGGCACTGGAACAGGTTGCCCAGAGAGGTGGTGGAAGCCCCATCCCTGGAAGTTTTTAAGGCCAGGCTGGATGGGGCTTTGAGCAGCCTGGTCTAGTGGGAGGTGTCCCTGCCCAGGGCAGGGGGTTGGAACTAGATGATCTTTAAGGCCGCTTCCAACCCTGACAATTCTATGATTCTAATTAATAGTTCTTACCAACTGCATTTCATCATGCTAGGTACTTTTTAAGTACTGAGAGTCATCTTCTTCAGCTGTCTGGGTGACATACGTTCTGTGTGCCATGGTGAATCCAGGTGGCCTTTGATCAGGTCGGATGCAAAACCATGCAGCGCTGTTGCACTGCTGTATGGCAATGCCCTGCATCTGGTGTCAAAGTCACATGTAGAGTGGAGAAGACATAACAAGGAACAATCATCAGCTCAATATGAAGCAACCAGTCTGTAACTCAAAAATTACCTAAAAAAACTTCAATGGCGTTTACATCAATGATCTGAAATTCCTGGCAAAAAAAAAAATGATTGGAATGCATCACATATTACCCAGGCTAGGACAAATTATTAATTAATTCTTTTTCAAAGGTGTGTTCATCTTTATATACATGCTTGAAAGCTCTATTTGACACAGTGTACTAGGATTAAAAACATAGTGCTGCTGGGCCCCTTGCTAGTATCAAGGGCTAATCAATTATTGCTATACTATTGCAATAAAGCTTTATAATAAAGACAGTGAATCTGTTTGATGAATTTCAGACTACAAGATAAATGTAGGTGTATTTGTTTTGTCATTATTTATGAAATCTGACCTAGAATGAAATGTTGCCTTTTGTTAGTTTCTATGGATGTCTTCATTTTATGCTACTTACGTAAGTTAAAATTCCCCATAACTTCACTGCAGAATTAACCCTGAACCAATAAACAAGAAGTTTAAATAAGACATTTGCCTTGAGCTGGGTTATAGAAAAAATACCCTGCATCAACCCCTGCTCCATTCAATCATGCATATATGTTTCTATTTAAAATAATGGTGATATACTTGAATGAACAGGACTTGCCCCTGCCAGAGGACCTGATTATTAAAAATGAGCTCAAAGGAGCAAGATGGGCAACATCAGAAGTACACCAGAAGTAACTTAAATCAGTGGAACTAACCGCATAAACAAGAGCTTGCAAAATCAGGTGCTTTACTTTTGAGAAAAAGAAGGAAAATATAAAAGAGAAGTAAAATAGTAGAATATTTACCACTCTCTTAGTGAGAATAAACATGCTTTGGAAAGAAAGCACTTTCCCCAGATCTGATTTATCCGGCATGGCAGAAGGATTTACACAACAAAAGACAAAACCATTTCATAAAATTGGATGCAATGTGTGTTTACAAAGTGGACATTTCCTCTTGTCCTAGTGAATAACATAAGGGTCTTGTATGCCATTTTAGATCACAACACCTGTGATGAATTATTTGTAAATGCAATGAATAACATTACTAGGGACATGTCAAATTATACGTTGATAATGAATTTTTGGATGCATCTGCTATGTAATTGTTCCCTGCGGATGTGTATTCATCTTCACCTGGCATTATTTTCCTGATTTTGGGGTTTGTTTTTTATTATGCATTTTCATTTCTATCATAATCGTTACAGTGATTCCTGTTCCTTTGTTCTAATCAGGTCCCTTTAATGGTGTTGCACATTCTGAACAAAAGAGGAGGGGAAAACACACCAGGCTATTGGCAAAACAAAACACTGGTCTTTATTTGTGACTTTCTAAGTGCCTGCTTGGCCTCAGAAGGTTGGGTGGTGTTGACAGGGACCAGTTGTTTCCCTGAATGTGGCTGCCAGCTGCTCCAGGCATGTGCTCTGCAGAATAGTAGGTGAATAAATGCTAAAGGCTGCTCTGCTGACAGACAGGTACATGCTGCTTTTACTAAGTGCATCTGAGATTTGTTTTTTAAAAAGGTAAATAAAGCAAATTAGTAGCATTAGGCGATATGTTTTTTTCACAACACACTGATACACAGAAACACTCACAATGAAAATATCTGTCATCAGTTTATGGTTTCAGTAAGCAATCCAACATTAATTGTGTTTACACAAACTTTCTGTATAACGTACTGTTTATCATCCAGAGGTCATTTTTACTTTGCAAAGTATACTTGTCTCTCAATACAAGTAATTTCAAAAAGCTGCCCAAATCAACTGATCAAATACTAGATCTATGCGTGCAAAACTTAGGCTTTTATTAATTTTTTTTCTAATTCAGTCAATCATTTACAGCATATGCCTGAAACTGTTTTCCACTTGGAAATATTTGCCTTACACTTTACACTCCTTTGATTTCTATATGGGTACACGCAGCAGGACACTTCTCTGTCTCACTGGGTGGTGGAGTAAACAACATGAACAATGTTAGCTGTGGTCAAAAGAACAGTCAGGTTCTGGTCTTTTCCAGAGGTTCAGGGTTCCTGTTCCAGGGCTATTTTTGAAAGGGGGAAAATCACTGAACTTCATATCTAGATTTGATTATTTTTTTTTCCTGAATTCAGGGGGATGGGTTTGGCCCGGTCTATGAAAAATGACATGTGGAAAATTTCAAACAAATCTCAACATTGCCTCTCTCTCCCTCTTCCTTCCTTCCTTCCATCCTTCCTTCTAATAATTAAATGGTTTATGGCTGTTGTTTACCAAAATAATCCATTCTCTTTTGTGGAAGACTACATTGGAAGGTACTCTCAGCTGAACTGCCTGATTTTAAAGCAGTCATTGGCATTTTAGATTTTTTTATGTTCTTTTAAACATTTGTAGATTGCTACATTCAGCCTGACAATTCCATGAGGTCTCGTTATAACCATTTATAAGATGCTGTTATTAAAAAAGAATACTAATTTTAAATATTTGGCTTTCTGAAAGGGGGTGTAATGTGAAGGTAAAATACGACTGGTCTCTTTAATCAACTAGGAAGTGTTTGTATTCAGAATAATTCTAAACTATTTTTCCCCCAATGTTTTAAGATCAGTCTCCCTCCCTGCATGGCACAGCATGCAGCTACGCAGTATACACCTAGATTTTTTTTTCTTTAATTGTGGATGTGAAAAATAAACTTAGTGTTACACCACAAACATTAATTTGCGGTAATTTTTACAGGGCTACAGAACACACCTTCAAAAAGAGCACTGCATGATTGCAGATTATATTGCATTTATTCACATTAAATAATTAGAAAGTGAACATTAAATTGACAGTAATGTAGAAAGATGCTTATTTATAAAGCTTAATGGCTACAATACCATACTAATTCTTTGTCCATGGGCAGCACCTCTTAACAAGGAGTATTTTCAAAAACAGTAATGAGCTAAATGTTAGGGACACTTGGAACTAAATTTTTCTCTTTATTATACTGGCCTGAGCTGAGGAAATAGATGTATTTAACCTCATAGTTACTGCAGGAAAATTGCGAGCAGAATCCAGTCAAACATGAGCTGTTTAATATCAATGCTTTGTAGACATGTTGCAATAGAATTGGTTTGTACTAATAGAATATGTTTACATTTCACATGCAGATATAGTTGTTTTCCTCTTTACTTTGTGTCTGGACATCTAATATAACTGACAATGCAAATATCTATTCACAGTCATTTAAGAATTTACACCTGTTTCTCCTGTTGAAATCTGGATTTTGAATTTTTCAAAAAAAAAGATATACAGCTACTTTATGGTGCATATTTGGGATTTAACCTGAATTATAGCAATAATCATACATAGCAAAATATTTAATTTAATCATTCATTGATTTAATATATCGGTTTCTGCTCTGATCCTGCAAATTTCTAACAAGGTAATTGAATATCCTCAGGTTTTTTTCCTCTGGGATTTTTTCATCTGTCAAGAGAATTTTGCCCAACTATTTCCAAAAAATGATAAAAATGAAAATCAAGTGGCTCAGTTCACAAAAGCTATAATAAAATAAATGCCACTTTCTTCGTTATGCTAAACCAATTAAATCTAATTTCTCTTCTGTTTCCATACATAAGCAACAGCTGTACATGCCATCCATGGGTAATTAATTGCTTCCAACTGCCTGCCAATGAAAGTGGTATTTCTTTGAATCGGTGACACAGCAAAACACAGGCCTCTAAGTGCATCAGAGCACATCAGATCATGCAATGTGGGATGTACTACAAGGCACACATTTCTGCACCTGAGGCTGAAGAGCAGCACACGCCCCTGCGAGTCCATGCCCTAGAGCTGGGCTTGATTTAGCTGCGGAAGGACCATTGACACCATGGCACCTCAGCACACAGACTGCCTATAGGGCACCCTGCAGAGATGGACAGCAGATGTCACGGTTTGCACCACAGAGCCAAGCAGGTAAGACATACAACACCCTTCCATGGTACCCTCACAGCCAAACACACCGCTTTCAAGCAGCAGGGAGCCATTGCTTCGTAGAAGTGACTTGCCATCAGAGAGGGACAAATACAGGTATCACCAACTTTCAGCAGTAGTGGTAGTTCCATAAAAAAAGGTGTGAATTGTGAAATGGAGACTGAAATTAGTGTCCCAAATGTGCTGTATAAACCTCTTGCCCCCACAATAGATTAGGTAAATTATTTTCTTTTGGATGAGGACGAACAGCCTGAGAGCCTACCACTATAACTAGATTGTGTCTGGTTTGGCTTGTTATAGATATGAGTTTATATGATCCAGAGACAGCAAGGTAGCCATGTGGCTCATAGTTAATAATAAATGACTTTTTTTTTTCTGTTTGAAAAATTCATTATAAAGATTTCATGTAACAAGAGATTTTTTCCAGCTCCATTACAGAAAAAATGAAAGATGTTTGAGTTGAGCAGAGGAGGAGGGGCACACACGGAAGCAGCTTTTATTGTTTACTCTTGAACTTCAAAAGAAGTGCTGTGTGTGCCAAGCCTTTGTAAAAGCAGAGAATAAACAAACATTTTTCAGTGAAAAATGAAAGAAATTGCAAGGGTTTTTAAAAAGGTACATTGTTTTCTCAGGCTTAAGCCATTGAGTTAAAGCTTTTAGTGTCTTTATTCTGACATGTTTTTCTTTATTTGGATTTTCAGGTTTTGTGCTCTGTATGTATGGATAGGAGTACAACTTTTAGAACTGTATGTATATGAAAGAGAGGAGAGAAGGTCCGATCCACCTTCTATATACACTGACATGAAGTAGGAGAGAGAACACAGAAGTCTTTGTAACAACACAAATGTAAAACTGGAGTAAATGAGCAGAAAATTAGACGTGTGGAAAAAAATTAAGACACACTAATAACATTCAAAAACCCCTAGTGGTTCAGAACCATGGTCAATGTAGTCCAGTATTCTGACAGTAGCGCTGGAGACACTATTAGGGACAACACACAAGCCCAAACTTCCCACACTCAGTTCTCCTCATGCTCCCCCACTACTGCATTAGCAATATTAGAAAGTACATCCTTGCCCAGTTTTTGTAAAAGCCATTTGCGGACCTGTTGCTTTTCTAACTCCTTTCTGAACCTGTTTGCGCTATTTGTCCTCCACAGCCTTCTGTGGAAGCAAGTTTCTGAAGTTACGTACCCTGCAAAAAGAAGTACTTTTTAAAATTTGTTTTTAGATGGCTCCTATATGGAACTTGTTGAACAGGTTCAGACTATCCACTTGGTATTAAGCATTGATCACAATTGTCCTCAGCCATTTTTTCAATCCCAGACTTCTTAGCCTCTCCATATGCAGTTGATCCATCTTCTTGTTACTTTAATTGCCTCCTCTGTTCCTCCTCCAATTTCAAGGCACCTCTCTTAAGACATGGAGACCAAAACTGCACACAGTACTAAAAATGTGGGCACACCGACATTTTTATAAGCAGCAAAATTATGTCTTCTGTCTTGTTCTAAATGCCTTTTCTAATGATGTCCTACATTTTTTTAGTTTTGACTGCTGCACACTGAGCTCATGACCTCAGACACTTGCCCGGGATGACTCCAAGGTGTCTTTCCTGAGTTCTGAACAGTCATTCTTACTTTAGCACCATGGGGCATGGCTGAGATTATTCTTCCCTGATACGTTACCTTAAATTTATCTGCACTGAAGCTCATTTGCCGTCTTCCTTCTCTGATCAGTTTTGCCATCTTCTCATCTCTGAAGTTCCTTCAGCCAGTTGACAATGATGTTTGACCACACAGAATAGCTTTATATCATCCTCGGACTTGGAGATTTCACTGAATGCTCTCTTCTACAGGTCATTGATGACAATATTTAATAAAACCAGTGTCATCTATCCTGCAAAACAACCCGAAAGCCCTACCTTTTGCTTCTGCTTCTTTAACCAGTTTGCAATCCATAAAAGACATTTTCTCAATGCCTGTGGTAACTGGGTTTCTTTACTACCCCTGTAAAAGTCCTTTTGAAAATCCAAATATATTGTGTCCTCTGTATCCTCTTAATCCCCGTGCTTACTGAATCCTCCACAGGACTCCAGCAGGTTAGAGAGGCAGAATTTCCTGTTGTAGAAGTCATGCTGATTCTAGACAGTTTCTATCTGTGTATTCAGTGATCTTTCTCTTTATTACATTCTACCCTCTTACCAGGAATAGAAGGATACGAGAACAGCTCATGATTCCTGAAAGGCTTAATGAAAGATCTGTACAATTTTTCTGTATATCATGTCATGCACATGCTTTTTGTAATATGTCTTTGGAATACAGCTTTTTAATATCATAAGCATTATTTATTATTACAAATTCATTAAGAATGAAAGTTTTCTACTTGCCAGTTTTCATACCCTGCCGCAGAATTATCAATTATTCAATAACTCTGAAGGAAGAAGTTGGAATAAAAAGGTATGGTCATGGAAAGAGCGTGGTTGTGCATTATACTTCCTCCGTGCACTCCAGGTCTTCTCAAGAACCCAGTTCTGCACCCTGTCTGGTAATGGGAAATTTGCTCTGTGTAAGGAGACCAAGCTCTGTCACCCCTCACTCTTTTCTCAGAAAGCCATAGTAGCGTATTTGCTTTAGGCTGGGCAGTTTTATCCTGGTTTTCCTATAGTAAGAAACTGTCTGAGCAATTTCTATAAAAATCATACTTGCAAACCAGTGTTCCTGGTTAAGTTTATCATTAGAGTCTACAAAGTATTTTGCTTTGACACTTCAAACGCCAAGCTCAGTGTTTCTCCTTTAATACATGCGATAAAACAAATGCCTGACCTTCCATACTCAGTGGTCTGAAATACTGGTCTTCTTTAAACCAAAGAACATGATCAATATTTTGGTAGTTTGCATGTGTCTATTATGGATATATTAAATACAGTGCATATGCACAATAAAAATATAGTCACTTCCTATAAATTCTATTCTGTGTTCACATATAAACCACTGCAATTTAGTTATTTACTGGGTACTACAAGAGCTATAAAATGCCACTTTCTAAGAATACAACTGAGGCTTAAGTCAGCATTTTTATGATATCATCTGTACTGGGAAAACATTAAAGGCTCAATATTTAATAAACATAATAAACATCCCCATGAAACAAATTGTTCATAAACTACCTGTTTAATTTTTCAGGGTTCCTGAACCACATATTTTCTTATTAGTTGTGAGCCTGCTGGGTTGCAGGATAGATAGGGCCTGTCAGGGATAGAATATAATGTAGCGGTTTTATGAATTATTTCTGTGAGGAAAAGCCTATTACAGCTGACAAGAGGATGATGATATTAGCCCATCATCATTCAGATGGCACCACCCTTCCCCCTTTCATCCATCAGACCTCTTGTATGGAGGCTGAAAGCCATACAGTCTTTGCATAGCCAACACAAAGACAAATACTGCTCTTTTTCTGCGTCCATGAAACATTTAGTATTTCATTTTGAATCATGGCAGATGACAGTAACAAATGGCCTAATGAATCTCCCTTATTGTCCCTTGTGAATCTGAAGATGAGCAAAAAGTAAAATCTTTGTTTCTTTTTTTGGACATGCTCATTTGGGATTGAAAGGTTTTTGCTGCTTTCTAAATAGCATTCCTCCGTTACTGAAAATTAGACCAATAAACAAACAAGCAACTTCCAAACCACACAGCTATACTGCTGTAGGCTGTTTTTCACCCTGTACCTGACAATATTTTGGGAAAGTGCCGCAATCAACTTTGGCACAATTATTTAAAGCAGTGTACATATGTGAAAAAAAGATATGTAAACCCAGTAATAAAACTACATAATGAAGTTCTGTATTAGAAAACAATAGTAATACATCAGTGGGCATCATGAATTATAGAGCCATTTTTAACACCTTTTTGTTTTATTTAAACGAAAATACACTAATGATGTCCACACTTTACTGCAAGAATAGGGAATTGCCTGTATTAATTTATAAGATCTGACCATTTAAATGTGTCTTTAAAATGGTTCATCAGTGAAAAATCATTGCAGATGATTCTCCTCTTTCTTCCACTGCCACAGCCTCCAAACTGAACATCGTTACACAGCCATCTTGCCTTCATTTGCCCATGCAGGCAATTTTACAGGCAGAAATTAATAACGTGGCTAGAAATACTTTAGTGCGCACTCTGTGATAAAATGCTCCTATCACAAGACCTCGCTCTCGTTGATCCTGGTGTTACATCAGCTTTTCTTTCAGCTGTGCAGGTGATTGCTGCCCTTGCATCTCACCCACTGCTTTTAACTGCCTGGGGCACAAGCTGAGTGCCAGCTTGGGTCTCACTGGGCTGCACGGTGCCCCCAGAGTGCTCTTGGCATTCACTCCAGCACAACTGGATCCAAAATCTCATGTTGGACACATCTGCCCTGCTGGGCAGGTATGCTTGGGGTGGGACATGTGGTTTTAGTCCCCTGTCTCTCTCCTGATTCCAGGTCAGAAATGGAAATGCGAGTGCAGTCCCTTGGTGTGCTTCAGTCTCCTTTCAGTGGACACCTAGATAGATAAGTACAGAGGGAGCTGCAATGCTCTGCAGTAAGGTCCACCAATTCGGATAATGAGGAAGCTATGACTATGAGCTGCATCTATCCTGCAGCATAGACACAGGAAACTTCATTCTCGTTGGCCCCATGTATACTTTGGTCTGGCTCCAAGCTGTTCTGATGTTCTGTATATCCATCTATAGCATGACTAAAGCTGTTTGGGTGCAATCCTTTTGCCCGTTCTTACAAAAAAGCTATCATATCTCTTTCATGGATGTATATAACGATAGCAAGCTCATATTTGCTCCCTTTCACCTGAAAAATTCTTCCCTTCCATTTATTTCACTTTTTTCTTCCTTTTAACTGGTTTCATCTATCCGTGCAAAATGGTGATTCATGGAGCTTTGATCTTCAGTAATATTTCACCTGATTCCCCCTCATGCAACACACGGGCTTTCCTTTAGCAAAGCACAAGGCAGAGGAATGGCAGGAACTCCTTTTCATTTATTACGAAAAGTTGTGAAAGTCCTTCAGCAGCAAATGCTTGTTTTCTTTTTTCAGGGAAGCGAACAAAAATGGCTTGCTTTATGTATGAAACTTTTTGCACAGCTCTGTTTGTATCTACTGTAGGCACATGTGCATTTTTGACATGACAGATCATAATGGCTCTTTCAGAGCCATTACAGTTACCAAGTAAATCCTTCTTAGTTCAAGTACATATAATTGATTCCCATAGACTGTAATAGCTCCAAAACCAAGGCAATACCCTTACCAAACATAAAAGCAGTGGCAGGACTAATACATAATAGCAGTCAGTTTTTACCACCATGGTACTAGAAAATGATGCAGTGCTAACAACATGGCTTTTTTATTTGCTGATTTTTTGGCACAATAGAGGGGCAATAATTCCATGGTATTACAGTGGCATCATTCCTGCATAGTCCTGGTAAAGCTGTAAATCCTCAAGTATCACAGTAGTCATCTCAGTCTTCATATGGAATGTAAATTAAAGGCTTGTCCATTCAACTTCTATGCATACAAATATTCCGGTACAGTTTACTGGGACAAGTACATGAATAAGATTTTTTTTCTTGTAAATTAGAGATAGAAAATAAAAGCCNTGTAAATTAGGAATATAAAATAAAAGCCACCCCCCCCCCCCCCCCCCCAAGTAGCTTTAAAAATGATACCACAAATTTATAATGCAACAGTAATTTAAGCAGCATTCGATACACTTTGTAGGAAAAAGGAGAAGGACCTCAGTCATGTCTACAGCCTTCTCCTGTACTCAGAATGATGCAGATTTGTATTGCTCACCGAAGAATTGTGCAAAACCCTTTCCCAAGCAGCTTGGTGAGCAGTGGTAATACAGAGCAGGCATTACATTTTTTAGTGTGACGGTCTGCTCCTCCTCAGCATGTCTGATAGATTTGAGAAACAGCTTGGCAACATATATCCCTGCCTTGCTGCTGCATAAGGGGATGCAAAAGGATAATCTCTATGCTCACAAACATAGATGACCAATGACCCTAAAAGGAAGGAGAGCACCAAATGATATATTGACAAGAGGCACATTTTCTTTCACACACAGTAAATACGTAGAGGGCAATAAGAACCTCCTCCTTCTCTTTCTTTTTTTTTTTTTTTTAATCACTTTGAAGAAAAGTCAAGTTTTTAACATTTTTGTGTGTGTTCTGAAAGAGTTTATATTACAATAGAAAAAGGTGCCGTAAACTTCAAGGAGCTAATGTACCTTCTATAAAGAAGTCTCAGTGGAGATCATAGAAATTTCACATGACTCCCATATGTTAATAATGTCTTTGAATATAAAATCCAAATTAAAAACTGGAGCTGAATAAAATACTTTTGTTAAAAGTAACATTTTGAAATGCTGTCAGTAACTATCATAAATATTTGAGAAGTTAATATTTTAATCTTCAACTATAGCTCTGAAAACATTTTTAGTGACAGACAGTGCTTCATTAATAGAGTTCTGTATGTCTAATTGCTTTAGGCAAAGTGGGTTGCATTATTTTGACACATGACATGCAATTAGTACATGGTCACACGGCTAAAGGAAGATTTTACACCTTTTTTCCTTCTACATTCAGAGTGGATAATTAGCATATTTTTTCTGCTTAGAATAATCATCAGAGCCTTAGATCAGAAATTGCCTAATGAGGTAAAATTCCAGTTGTTGACATTAATACATGTGACATTTTTTTCAGTAGTAAAAGTAAACCTACTGCTGCCATTTCACTTACTCTTTCTAGCGTGTTCTTAAGATTCAGCAATAGTTTTTTTAGCATCGAGTCGTTGAATAATCATATCTTTTCAACAGAGAGAGATGAATGATGTTTTTATATCTTAGCATATTTGCTTGATAGTGGTATTTTAAGAAGATTAAATTTGGCTATAACCTGCAGGCATCCTAGGTAAATTGCAGTTCTCTTAACACAAAAGGTAAACCATGATCACAATATACGTGTTGCTTGCTTATGAACTTTTTCATATACTATACAAAAAATGGGAAATCATTTTGCTCAGTTGTAAGACCCACTCTGTAGGCTGTGTGTAACACTCCTATAATGAAAGTCTGTCTCTTTGCATAAAAACATATTTTGATTACCTTCTGTTGAAGAAATAATGATGATTTATTATAGATAATCTGATGTAACTAAATATACTTTGGCTGCAGAAATAAGTGTTTTCCTAGAGAACAGATTTTGAAATTTTTAAAGAAGGATTATATTAGGTCTTTTTAAATAGATATTTTTTCCTTGCATTTAGCACAATTGGTTATAATCACCTTTTATATTTCATTTCTAAAGAACATATTCATTTGGGGCAAAGGAATTCGTTTGGATTCTCGTTCCTTCACTCCTTATTCAGGCAAAATTTCTTCTGAAGAATTTGCACAAGGTGTGGGATCTGAAACTGAGCCATGTTTTCTAGATCTGAGTTCTGCTAATAGTTCTGAGCATAGAATATACAGAGATTCTTCAGATCGATATCAGTAACTTAGTGCTACCTATAACAAAGGGCTCAATTATGCATGAGGTGAACAGAATTGGTTTTTACTTTTAATATTCTGCTATTTATTTAAAGACATAGGAGAGGGAATCATAGAGCACACTCCTGCCTTATTTCAGGTATTCGATATTTATCAGAATTGAAACAGCAGTAGGGTTAGCACTTAGCATTTACAGACAACAAAAATGGTACAGACATTTACCTTTTTTTTTCATAAATTGGGAGGTTGCTAACTCCACAGGAAGCATGAGTTTATAGAGGGACCTGACTACTTCACAGACATCACAGGAGACCAGGATGTCTATCCTTCTTCGAGTATGGTCAAAATCTATTTTTTCCTTTTGGATTTTGTTATTAAGCTAATTCCAAAAGAGCAGTATTAAGGTAACCATAATGTTTTCCTTCACCATAGGTGTCCCTGCCATGCTTTTCCTATTACTATTTACTTTGAGAACAGTAATTTCTATAACATTACTTCCTTTATTAAAATCTCCCTACACGTGTAACAGTCTTTTTTTACTTCTTCTTATATGATGAACAGCTGCTGTTTTAAAGACTGTTGACAACGTTAGCCCACCTTGTAGGACAGCTAAAAAACCCCCCAAATTAAAAAAAAAAAA
>VXBO01012510.1:410055-461427 GCA_013400135.1 Rhinoptilus africanus
GAGATTCTATTGAATGGAACATAACAAGCCAAAACAATAAGGTAATAATATATGGTAGCAACTGAAAGGAAGCAAAGTAAAGTCTCTTTTGTCACCAGCTTCACTTCCTTTTCCTAACTCATTTCCAGCAAATAATGTGGAGGTCAAAACAGGATAGAAGAAAATGAGATTGTGCTAGTCCAAAGCCCATTGGTGGCTACGGAATGTAATGGTAAAGGTGAAATGTCCACCTTGTACTCGGAAGCCTCCCTGCTCCTATAACAGCCAGACGCTTGGAAGATATGTTCCCAAAAGATAAACTTCATACATACAGTTACTTTCAGCCTTTATCTTCTTCTGATCATTTATCAGGCTAGATGAGCTAGATATTCTAATTCAGCCTGAATACTCTTCTATAGCATCCATAAAACAGTGTACTGAAATTATTTAGAAATAATTTTTAATGACTCTTAAGGGATGACAAGCTATCACATACGGCCGTTTATATTTTGAATATGTAGGATTATTTTATTAACGTATTTTCTGCTGTGCCATAAGGCAGTCATGCATCCCTGGTACTACAGGTAGGATAGTAAGGAGCTCAGAGAGCTCATGTTACTGGTGGGTGTATCTAGCAGTAGTTACTCCATGAGTCTTACACTGCATTTAGGAATTACATTGTGTTGCTGTCTAAAAACATGCAGCTTCTGATAAGATAAAAAAGCTTTTCTAAACTATATTTGCAGTTGCAATGAGAGTGTGATAGTGGAGTTTAGTGACAAGATGCAGTTGTTCAGCATCAAGTCAATGAGAAACCAAACGTCCACAGATTATATTACACTGCCACAATTTACCACATCACAGTAAATCAATGAAGATCAAATTGGCAACTAGCAATATGCAGGAAATCAGAAACACAAAAGAGGGAGTCTTTGACATTTTTGTCTAAGCATTGGTCTTATTCTTTTTGTAAAAGCTGGAGAGACTAAATAAAACAGATTAGAAATTCACAGACTAAACCCAGACATTGAAAGATCCTCATAACTAAAGAATTATTGCTGCAAATTCTCAGAATTACCTGAAACGAAACTGAACACATACTAGCAAGAATTTTTTTCAACCAGGCCTACATGGAAAAAAAATAAAATCTTCTCAACATGTTTAAGGTGGTATTCAGCTAGGACCATGATATAAATAGTTACATTTTTTTGTAGTGTTGATCCTAATCCATTATTTCTTCATTCTCCTATTATTATCACTGGTACCAGCTGGTAGATATTTGAAATTAGAGCTGAGCAAATAATTGGATGTTTTGGTTCACTGACATGAACGAAAAACTGGAAGTGGGGGGAGGGAATGATCATTTAAGAAAGACTCGGAAGAACTGTTTGTTTGGTTTTGGTTCTTCTTACCCACAGAACAATCAGGAAAAAATCCTGCTTCTTGTAACATAAAGTGACTATTTCATTTTCAGGTTGTGTGCTTTATTTTAAATTTAGGAATATTAACTTAAATGAAAATGTGAAATATTTCTTTAAAGAAGTCTTAAATGAAGAATATTTTTTTTTTATTTTTCCATTTTGTTGCTGGCTGAAACTGCCCACCAAATTTGGCATCATTTTTGCAAGCCTTTTTACTGACATAAATATTTATTTATTTATTTATTGAATACGATTTCTAATCACAAATATTTGCCTATCTCTTCTTGAAATAACACTGGATTAACAGCTTCCAGATGATTAAGTTAGAATCACACAAGAATCATTTTGTGCCTCTCTTATTCTTAGATTCCTTAGGAGAGTCGAGTCCTTGGGATGTATTAGGGCAGCTCTGGGAACTGCTGTAATATCTACTTCCTATTCCCTGCCACAGTTCCAGAAGGCCTGTAAGAATGAAGAATCATTGAGACACATGGAAGATATTATACCTACACTATGACCCTTTTGGCCAGCTATATCTGGCAGACAGAGCAGTAGGGCAATGCTGAGTCTTAGTTTTTCATAATCACATGTAAACACTTCTCAGAAATATGATAGGTTGCAATGTTTAATGTACTTGCATATTTTAGTCTTTTGAGTGGGAAATTAGGTGTGGGGGGAAATAGTGCAGATGCTTTTCTGATTTTCTAGCTTTGATGAGTTTTTTTCTTTGACAGCATCCATTTTAGGGTCACCACATGAATTCCTGTACTTCCAGATCAATGCACAGGCGGTCACTCCATTACTGGCTTGATTAAACTTCTTTCAGTACCAGCTACAGAATTTAATTTGATGAAAATTTTTCAGAGAAATCTGAGATTAAAAGTAATCAGATTGCCTCAACATACATTGCTTTCTCTATAACTAGTTTTTTAAATATGCAGTTATAGTTGAAGTGATATCATCCTTATGAAAGAAATACAAAGAAGAGTCCCTTCCAATGTTTGTTTGTACTGTTGCTCTGAAAACTTTCTACGTATGCTTGGTACAGGCAAAATTAAACATCCATCTTGCAGAATGCACTGAGTTATACTACTTGTTTTACTCTCAGTTGTCTTGCTGATTAACCTGTTCAGTGGAAAGATTCCTGTAATATCTAACATAACATGCACATGTCACTTCATTGCTTTCAAGCTGGCATAATAGTTTTCTGCAGATTATGATCTTGGTTTCCCTCTTCTACAGCTGGAATTCTTTATGAACGCATCTTTCATTTATCTTTCATGGTGAGAATGCAGTTTCCTCCTCAGTCCCTTCTATGCAATCTGGATAACCCTATTTTACAATGCCAGATTGTAAATTTTGACTGAAAATGATTCTTATGAAAGAAGGTTAGCTTCTGTGAATTCACACACTAGGCTTTTTTGCCTCAGAATATTGCTCGAAGCCTACATCCTGTTATATAGCCACACAACAGAAAAAGATGCAAGGATACTAACTAGGCAAGGGCTCAGAAAAAAGGGAAGTTGTATACAAAATTTGCCAAAATTATAGTCTCATAGAGCAGTCAAAACAAAAGAATTTTTTTTCAGTTGGAAACTTCTCAGTGAAAGCCATTTCCAACCTTGTTTTTGGTTTGATGGTGCTAACTAGGGAGTCTAAATGCAGAAAATAAAACCTTTTTTTTTTGTCATTTCAGAATATCTTTTTCACTCCCTTTAGTACCTGTGCACACACACACACAAGTCCCCACTCTTCAAAGGAAATTAATCCTATAAAAAACACAAGCATCTAAATTCAAAGTTTTACACTATAAGAAGAAAGATCTTGGAGGTCTTTTAATTTCATAGGTCAAGCTTCTAATGAGAATTGGAAGATGGGAATTGGAACACTCATAAAATTTTATAAGACCCACAATATTTAAATTATCGTGCTATATAAATAGATACACTAAGTGTAAATAGATACATACCATTGTCCTCCACTCACATTCAACAGAGGTTAATGATAACTTGTGAAATATTACAAATGCATGTACACCAGCAAAGCAAGTGTCCTTTGGCACGATACGCTAGTATATTCCAAAAAAACAAGTGCTTAATATGGGGAACATAGAGACAGGAAAAAACCTACCCCAGCACAACATCATTAATAATGTCTGGTTTAGTTAAATCTTTCAGTTACATCTTGAGTTATAATGTTAAAAAATCAATCAACAACACATTCATAATTTCAATGTTTTTCGTTCCATGTTTTGATTCTGATCTGCCACAATTTTGAAATGAAATTAGATTGCAGTTACCTCAATCAGAAACACAAAAAGGTTATGACTTGTTTGGTTTAAAAGTCAGAACTTATAGCTAAAGGGCCTATTTTTCTCTCAGATATCACCTCTAACACTAATTAAGGGCAATGGGAATGACATGTCTCTACTAAGAGGAAAATGTAAAATCTCATTAAAATATTTGTTCGTAATAATGCCTATTGTTAAGGATTGTAGCCTCGAAAAGAACTAGGTCATTTTGAAAACTTTTTGTAATACTACTTTTTCAGGTAAATTAAAAATAAATAAATCTGTGAAGCATTTTAATAATAGTGAGAAGGTAGGATGTGAAAAGGAATATTGAGCCCAAAATAAATGTTAGAAAAGATCTTTACAGCTATTTCCACTTGGAAAAAATGATTTTTATATAGAAAAATATATCTCAGTATACTTCTTATTGATACAGATGTATTGTTATAGCATATTTGGACCCGGTATCTGAGATTTCACAATTTATTATTTTTCATCTTTGTATGATACAGTATTCATTAACATAATTAATTATGAAGATTAAGATCATAAAATATTTTTAATAATTCAGTTTGTATTAAATGCTTAACTGCTTGCTTGAAATTTTCTGCCTTCAGTTTTAAATTTTACTTCACATGTCACTTGGAGAAATAAAAATGCTTGAAGCAACAAAATTTCAGTTAGTTCAGTTTTAACATTTATTTTGTGATGCATAACATTTAAAGGATGGATTTTAAATATTTTGTAATTAGGCACTTGGAAATTTTTTGAAATGCATTATTTCAGTAACTAAAAACTTTTCTTATGTATAAATTATTTACTTCGATCATTTGAGAAACTAGCCATAATTATGATGACTATTTAATTGAGGCTTCTGCAGAACTTGACAACAATGCTAATAAAGCAATTGAGGAGATACAAGTAGTTGATCTTAATTGGAAGAGATGACACTATTTACAAGAATAAATGACGGTAGCTAATCTCACATTCGTAATTATCAGTGATGGGCCTACTTCAAAAGATGTTGTGGTTCTTGTCTGCTTTAGCTGAGTCCCCCAAATATATGTGTTTATTCAGAGTTTACATGTCTATCTGAATTGTAAATGTAGCGATTTTTCTTGCAGGAGGCAGCTGAGTTGCCTCCTGGACCTGAACGCTTCAGTGACAGAACAAGAAAAAGCTTTTATATTTGCCACCCAAACAATCTATCTCCCCCTTTTCATCTTTTGGAGTTGTAATCTCTAGCCTTGCAGTTTTCCACGCAGAATGCATTTGATTATCTGGAGCAAATGATGCCTGGCTGCTCTACAGGAATACACTGAGCATCCGTATCCTCTGATACCGTACGTCTGCACCTTGCCAGGTGGAGCTCCATGTGTCCTCTGGAGTACCGATAATTCTCTCTCTCTCTTTCACAGACCTGGCTGACAAGCCTAGTACATCCAGAATCTTATAGTTCCTGACGTCCAGTCATTCCCTCTATAGCAACTCCAAACTCGAATGGAGGTCCAGGAGATGTTGCCATTGGGTCAGCATTTTCAAAATGAATTATTTTATTTATACTATCAGATTCAGGGGAAAAGAATCTTATATGACTATATTTTCTTCACATGAGTACAAACTTTATGCTGTGTGTTTAACAAGGTCCTGAAAATAGACATAATGAAGCAATCAGTGCTAATATCTAGGCACTGGCTGAAACAGCGATGCACAGTGAGCAGCACGCATCTCAGTGTATATTGTGTTTCTCTCCCTTTCCCAACAAAGAGTTTATGAGATCCTGTGGATGTTGACTGCTCATTGCTGGGCATTTTGGAATAATTAGGATGTTTGAATTGCCATCATTTCCTGTCACATTCTGGCACAGATAGACAGACTGTTTTGTGATAGGGTTTGTGGCAGCAGGGTAAAAGGTACTCTAGAACCCATAACTTCAGCTACTGCTGTTTGTGGACCACCTCAGGATCCTACAGGAAAAGTGAATGAAGCAATTTGAATTTTCATATTTTGGAGTGGATACTGTGC
Source organism: Rhinoptilus africanus (assembly GCA_013400135.1). Taxonomy (NCBI): domain Eukaryota; kingdom Metazoa; phylum Chordata; class Aves; order Charadriiformes; family Glareolidae; genus Rhinoptilus; species Rhinoptilus africanus. Next base: position 415,771 of record VXBO01012510.1, read on the forward strand.
TTCTCACACTGTTTCTCTGAGGGCAGGATTTACATTGATCAGCAGGTACCATAAATGAAATCTGAAAAGAACACTGGGAACATATTTTCTGCTTGGAAAGGATATGACTCTTCTCCTTTGGATGACTATATTCTCTGCAATGAAACATGGCAGCAGATCAAGAGCACTTTTCTCTCTAGTCTCTCTGGTGACTTTGGTAACATTTAAGTTCTTTCTGGAAACCTCTGGTGATTTTCTCATTGAAATCTCTCATATTAGGATAACCTCATCACTTTGTCTTCATTCAGTCCCGGTTGTTCACCTCTTGCTTGATGGCACACAAAGACCTGGAGGAGTAATAGTAGCAGTGCTGGTGTTTGATAACTAGTGACACAGTAGCAGTGAACTGTGACAAGTCTATTACAGAGCAAGAAGTACCATTCCCCTCCCTGTGCTAATTTTTCATCTATCTTTCACTTTATAAATTGCATATACAGAATTTTGATTTGTACTAAGGATATCTCCTGTATCTAACAAAAATACAGCACCGAGGATCATAATGTCTCTGCTAGGAGAAGACATTGCAGCTGAAATTAAGGTGCATTTCCTACCTTGGCTAAACAAAAATTGTTTTGCAACATCATTTAAAAAAAAGAATCTTGATAAAAATTCTCCATGCAAGGAAATATCGAAAGAAAGCAAAAAAGGACACACTGCAGTCTAAATCACCCTAAAAGCACTTTCTTAGGCTCTCTCCATGAACCAGCATGTGAAATCCTTTGTGAACAATGGTCAAGCAAATAAGTTTTAATCCTAACAAATACGCCTATCAAGCAAGATCATTTTTAAGAGTGATGGATCCACAGACGGTGCTGTTTCCCTTCCTTCTTATTAGACTACCTCTTCTTTGGTTCTTAGGAGTTGATTGCTTTCCATCCAAGGAATTCGTATGCCTCCTTTCTTGACATTTTTCTGTGGCTTGCATTATTGTTTTCTAAACAGCTTATCACATGCTATTTATCATGGGAATGACTTTGATACCTTTGTGTGGGCTACACAGACCCCCTCTTCTGATGATTAAATCATGGTGCCTATTCCATTACATCATGTTCATAATGAATTACTTCATCCATCAATTATTGCAGAACTGTTCTTGCACCGTGTGATAATGATATGGACTTTCCACACCATGCAAAACAGAGTGTATAGCAAACAACCCTGCCATCAACTAAATATGAAAATGAAATTGAAAAAGCAGAGCAGTCAGCAGCTGTGACATCTGTGAATGCACTGCTGATAGTTACATCGTTGCGCAAAATGACACACTTTCCTCCACCAACACAAATACCACATAGCATATTATACAGGAACACAACAAACCAAAAAGGTGCAGCATGCAATAACACTGGATTCTACAGGTATTTGCCTCTTCTGAATCAAATCCTTCTAAACCTTGTATTTCTAGTATTTATTTCATTGCTTTGAATAGAGTAAATAGTCTTTTAATAGAAGATCTATTGGCAAAACTACTTTTACAATGCTCTGATTCTTTTTCCCCTTGAAATGTTTCTGTTTGACAGTTCCAAGTTGGAAGTAATACAGGGATGTTTTTACAGGATCATAGAAATACTGGGTTGGCATAGAACTTTTGCATTATCTAAGCCTTTCCTCTACTGTGAGCAAGCATATGTATACAGAAGTTTGTCTACATTATTCTCCAAAATCTCCAGCTGACCTATCCTAATTAAATTATCCTTTATGCCAAAACAGTTTTCCATACGTATTTACCCTTTAAGTCTGCAGTTGTACATTAGCTCTTTTTTTCCTCATGCAATCTGTCTTTTCAGGTCTTATGTTCCACAAGTTGTCCCATGAGTTTTCTTGCTGTTTTCTATACCATTTTTAACTTTGTGCCCTATCCTTAACCCCGTGCTATTTGAAACTGGACACAGAATTGCACTTGCGAACTCTCTCAGAGAACAATGATTACTTCTGGTCTTACGTGCAACTATCTTACTGGTACATTACAGGATGATATTTAGTCTTTTTTTTTTCAATAGTTTTATTTGTTTTTTCAGCTTGGATTCAGTTTCATCATTGCTTCTAGTTTTTTCACCATTTTTATTTATGCAACCAGGTGAGGGTAGGGGGGAGATTTCCCTTAGTACTTTGCAGTTATTCCTACTGAATTATAATTGTGTTCTCCAGAACACTCAACAACCTCCTTGGCTTGATGGAAATTTCAAATTTTACAAGTAAACTTTCCCTTCAGTCACCCAAATTGTCAATGAAAATACAAACAGCTGGCTAATGGGGTAGATGGTCCTGTTTTTCTACAGATTAACCTTATTAAGTGGAACGCAATGGAGAATCACACCATGGTGTAGACTGGAATTCTATTTTGCTGCAGCAGCTTTTTAAAAGGGATTTAAGATTTACATATTCTGTGGTCAGTTATACCGTCTTGGTTGTCACAGCACCCTACAATGAGTAGTCCTTGTCCAAGAGCCCTGTGAGTGGGCTTCACGCCTAAGGGGTTAAGCTTAATAGCACGACAATGTTGAGTCTAGCACTACTGCATCCATTAAAAACAGTATCTATATTTTAGTAGGTGATAGCAATAGACATAATACTTGTCATTGATTTTATAGGTTGAGTTTGTATCATAATATATTGACATTGTACTTTTATACAAGACTTGCTTCAGGGTGTAGCGGCATTCAGCACTGAATAACAGGCTAATAAAAACTGTAGCAGAAACAGCTTTACGACCCTCCATTGACTTGTGTTTTACATTGTATTATCTTATTGCAGACATCTGAATTAAAGGTTAACAAACACTATTTAATGGGTTGTCGGAATGAATGTACAGTACGTGAATACATGCCTAGCAATGTCTATCAGTTATCATACTGTACATGCATTGTGATTTGGGTGAAGACAAGACTGTAAATGGGTGATGGCTCCTGACTGACTCTTTTTAGTAGTATGAAATAGCACATTTTGTTATACTTCCTCCAATTAAGTGCATATCTACCATTAAAGCAATCTGTCATCATTTTAACAATGTCATTAACTTCTACAGTGTCTCACAGAACCTTTGTTCTTCCTTCAAAATTAGCAGCACATACATTTATATAGAAACTTCGAAATGCAAAATAGGGAAAACAAGTTTAAGAAGCCATCATCTGTAAATTCTATAAATAATAAAAAAGTGGTTACTGAGGAAATGTGACTGCTTTAAAAAGAAAAAGTACAAAGTACTTAATCTGCAGAAATTGTACAGTAATAAAAATGTACTAACCTATAAAAATATAAATTATTTTTCTCTCTTTGGTAATTATAAGGAAATATGGTTTACCATACTATAAAAATGTACTAACCCTATAAAAATATACTAAATTATTTGTCTATCTATAGTAATTATCAGGAAATATGGTTTACAATAGAACAAAATGTACTAAGCCTGTAAAAATACACTAAATTATGTTTCTATCTATAGTAATTATTAGGAAATACGGTTTACAACTCCTAAAAGTAGCATTTTAAATATGATAAGGTTGGCTACAGAACTACAGAATCAAAAATGAGACTGATCCTTTCCTATTTTATGCTCAAACAAGCTAAACTTACTTTAGATGGCTCCAGTAAATACAGGAAGAGCTATTAAATACCCTGCTCAGCAATGGGAGTTTTAAACAATTGATGGATAAAACATGAACACATTAAAAAATATATAAAATTAATGGGTTATTTATTTCCTGAAAGTTTTACATACAAATTAATAGTGATATGTCATGCTGATGAAGTGTCAGCTCTAGAGGCCAGCTTTGTTAACACAGCACTATATTTTTCTAAATATAGGTAAGCTGTTATCCTTTTAAATTTGATTTCAAACAATATAAATCAAGCATCTTAGTTAAAAACTAAACCACAATAAATTCATCTGCATTGCAATTCTTAATTCCTTTCAAACTGAAATGGGGCAAAGATACCAAAGACTCCTTAAAAATACATTGCACTATGCCAATACAGTGGCATACAGAGTCTCAAGTCACTTTTGGGAACTTCTGACATACTAGCCTTAGTTCCAGTAGTAGCCAGTCTTTTGACTCAGGTGCCCCTTTGCGGTGTTATCAGCTTATTTAAGTACTCATGTTAAAGGGACTATGATTCTTTTATTCCTCAGCACAATTTAATGTTGGACTCATTGCTGTCAGGAAATTGGCATTTTTGCATCACTTCAAATGATTTTTTGTAATATAGATATTTGTCATTCTTTATATTCAGAGCCTTTCATAGCCTAGAATAATATTCTTCTCGAAAGCTCAGAAGAACTCAAAATATTCTTCTGTTATATAAAAAGCTTATAATAGTCTTCTCTTTCATGTAACGATGATCTGCTGTGATAAGAACATTGTGTTTTCTTAATTATAACCTACAGATTTCACGGGACATGGAGAGGGATTTATATTAAACAAAATTTTCATAGAGCACCTGTTAGACAGGGATAGATTTCTCATTATAACTCTGAGAAGAATTACATCCATCTTATTTTAATACCTTGGGTGGGGCATCATTTCCTTACTCATGAGTGTAATCGCAGTTATTTCCTACCATTTCATTTCAAGCAGTGAAAATGACAAACTTGTCAGGTAGAAGGAGCAATTAGAGAAGGTCTCAAATGCCAGGGATGTGAGCGCCCTCATCTCCCTCTCCTTCCATGCTAAGTAACAGATCGGTCCTGGATGCAAGGAGAGTTACCCAGGTCAGTACTGAAAATCTAGTGCCTCTTCCACTCCTGCCTTGCGTGAGACCCTCTGGCGAGGAGAAAAGAGTAAGAACCCTTTGCTCTCAGTGTTTCAATTTCTGCATAATAAAATGGATACCCTACTGCATACTCTCCTCCACAGAAGCTCAGGGAAACAGAATGGCCTTGTCAGTATCTTGACATAAACCCAGAAAATTCGAGGGGATGTGCCAGTAATTCTACAAGAGCCTATTCCTTGGCTTTCATCCAGCTTGATCCTACAGAAGTTTTGACACCAGTCCAGCAAGACAGACGGCCTGAGTCAGTTCTCCAGAGAGGCCTGTGCTTTGACATCACTGCGCCATTCAATATACTGATGAGCTGGTGACTTCAAGGACGCATGACAAAGTCTACCACTTTTAGAGGCACTAGGCTGAAGACCTCGGAGAAACTTAAGCTTTCAAATCAGCATGGCAAACTAATATTTCTGACCCAGTCACTTAATTGTTACTCACTGCTTGGCAGCAGACCAGAAAGTTACAGATAAGAAGCCAGAGACTTCATAGTGTTTTCTCCTCGTTTCAGACTGTTACTGGTTCTTCTGCCTCAATATCACTCCAGGGAAGCTGCTGAAAGGGCTCTGTCTTGTCTAGCCTCCAGAGTTGTATGTTCTAACACTGTGGCCTCTTAAATGCTTATTCTTTCCCATTTGGTCAGCAAATTGAATGAGACAGTACATGGGAGTCTATGCTTTCATAAAAGGCTAGTAACATGAATCTGGAAACCGCAGTTTCACTGGGAAAAGTAACGTTCTTTCACATAGGAATTCAGTATCTAGAATCTCTGGGATATTATCCCAGGTACCCATATGGGCTGAGCTACTGACTCTATATTAAACAAGAGAGAGATCCTCAGAATGGTCTTCACAGAAGGGCAGGAACCCTACACGATCTGACGACTCGATATGAACATGGCATAAAACTGCTCAACTTTTCTATTTATATTCCTGCAAAACCTCCACATCCTTACTTTCAGCTATTTTTTTTTTCCTTCCTGATTTGCCATTTTTTGAGGCAAATTAGATTAGTAAAATCTGAGAGGCTATGCCTTCCCTGATGAGGAAGGGGAAAAGGGCATGGGGGAAGAAGGAAGCAGCTAAGTGCAGAAACTGCTGAGAATGAGTCAATGCATGTCGATAGTAAGAAGTGGCAGGGAGGGTGGAGGAGCGATAAAAAGGTGTCAGCCTGTTGGGCAGACAGCGGGATTTGAGTGAGTCAGAAAAATATCATGAAAAGTCTCTCAGCATTGTGACTGTCTTTCATCCTGGTGCCCATCCAAGAGGAAAACAGTATGGCTGGCAGTTAGCAAGGGCTCCCTCTTACCCTGCTTTTCTAACAAGCTGCCGCTTTCTCAGAGCTGTTGCTTTTGTTGATTGTGTTTTTAACTAAGTTACCTCCTGTATGCATCACTTTCAGGTGCCCTTAGAGAAACACTTCATGGGTGGTATGTCCCCAGGTTTACAACCTTTGCGTTCGTAGTTCCCACATTATAGGAAGTAGGTGCAATGTGAACTCTGTAGGTAGTAGGGATCAACCTTCCCCCCTGTTTTCCGCCCCTCCCTGCCCCAAGCCTCTAATTTAGGATAATGCAATATCCCGTTTGGTTCGTGAGCTAACAGCCTTCACCACTGGAAACAACAGGTTTCCTACAATGATTATTAATTTAGGAAAGAGTACAAGACAAGTGCAAGTGTATTGTGGTATTTCCCCCATGTACACTCCTAACTTCCAGACATTTCATTCTAATATAGTGTCACCTATCAAGATGTACCAGAAACTGAATTTAAGGGAATGGTAGACCCATATCCTTACTTGGCTACTGTTCCTCCTGGATTTGCTTCTAACGGATCTGTGGCATTGTCTCAGTAGCATTATGGTGGTAGCTTTTGAAAAGTTAGATCAGGGAACAGAGATCTAACAAAAATGTATCTAACAACAAAGATGTATCTGCTAATAGTAGAAAGATTCACATTTTATCTTTGTTTCTTGGCAGTAACTCACTTGTGACAATTGAAAAAAAATGAGCTGTTTTCTAAATGAGTGAAGAAAATGACATAATTACAGGAAAATGTATGGAGTGCAGTATATTTTTATTCTAATTATTTATTATGCTATTAATTATATGCACATGGCACTATGAAGGAATAGTTTTCTATCCATTTTCCTAGCCATATGACTGAATTCACCTATAATACATCGCCCTGTTGAGGATACGGTGTGACAGGCAGTACTAAATGATATATGATGAACTTCAAATAACCAGACATCACGTCCTATTGATTGACATGCCAAGAGCATGGCAGCTTAAGAAATTATAGACAATGCAAATTGCTATCTTCCTGCAACTTCAGTTAAGTATCTTTCTGTTGATGTAATTAAACTGAAGTGGCACCTGAAGTTTATCAAACAAATCATGGACTTAAAAGAAATTGTAAAAGATTGTAAAAGATTTTTGAAGTTATGTTTTGTAGGGTTTTTTTCTCCGAATGTTGGTGAGTTCAGTGAATCAGATGTAGGGTTTTTTTTAATGCATTTTTATTGTCTTCTGTGGCTAAATATTTTTAATATCAGTTAGATTGTAAGTGATAATATTGGAGTTTTCCCTTGAGGGTTACTAAATGTTTTTCTGGTATATGAGTCAAACATCTGCTCTTATAAGATCCTTTTACAGATACCAGGTATGACTGATTACACGCAGAGGGTAAAAAGGCATAAAGGGAGTATAAAGCCCTCTTACTCTTATTTTTGCTGAAGGTATTAAAGGAGATACCTGCAGACTATCTTCTTAGGAGCTTCTGGAGTAGGGCACGCCAAGGCCCAGGAAATTAGGTGTGTGACAAGCTGGGAAGAAGTGAAGCTTTACTAGAGGATTCTGTGCCATGTTGCTTCACCAGACAGCTGGTGACAAGCTCTTACAGCTAAATCATTCAGCCCCTAAAGCCAACAAAAAACCAGAGAACACAGAAGTATCTTACCACAACTTTAATCCTGTTTCCCTAGGGTGTAAGTTTAGTGCTGCACCTCCTCCCACACAGCAACTTACTCAAGCTTATAATTGTTATCCACATTTAGATCTAAAACCCACAATATTGCTGTTGGAAGGAATAAGAGAACTTTTTTTTTAAATTGAAACAATGAATATCGTACAGACAATACATTACCACTTTATGAAAAAAACCTGATAAGGCAGAATCTTACCTGCTGTCTTTTACGTGCAACTGCAAATATTTGTCTTGGTTACTTTAGAGTTATCAGATTAAGCAGTCTTCCAAGCCTTGTCTGCTTAACGTATGTTCTTTACTCATGATGTGATGTGAAAAGAGTTATCAGGAACATGATTTCATCTATTGTATGGAAGATTACAAAAAAGGAATAGAACTTCACTCACTCTTACTTTTTACATTCTAGGTAATGGCATGTCTTCATGTGCTGGAATCAACTAACCAGAGCAGCAAAGGCAGGTATGAAAATTCTTGAAAATAAGGAAAAAATCATTTTGAAACTTGATATACTTGAATACTGCTATCCCAAAAACATCACCTGTGGTCAAGGGTATTGGCTGCAATCCAGATAAGAAAAAGAAAAATAAAGCAGTGAGATAATGAAGTGGGTTAGAAATAAACCTAGTTAGATAAAGGAGTGGTTCCAGCTACCACTGGAAGGTCATGTATTATATCACATAAGTTTCTTAGTTCGCAAACGTCATGTCACTGAGGGGGAAATACAGGAGAAACATTTTGATGGGATGTGATGTCACACTCTGGATCATATAATATCACAAAAAAAATCTCTGTGACTACCCAACTACTATTACTATTCAAGAGGGAGGAAAAAAGAAAAAAAAATAATATATTCTTCCAAGTTTAAACAAAATGATCTTAATCTAGCAAATATATACAAAGATGGTTTCTATGTTAATTTTGTGGTTTGTATTAAACAGTACACAAATCATGCTGTAATTTCAGTCCATTAAACTGCTTTACCAAACATAGAGTTTAACTGTCCACAGTAGCACGTCACAGTATTATCCAGAAAAGTGAAAGGTGGTTTTTTTTTTGCTATTGTCTTCTTCCATGAGGCCATATATGTATTAATTTACTGTTTATATTGGGGGCTGATGTAATGCCCTACAAAGCCACTGCTGTGTCTTTCAACTCATTTTGGTGGGTTTTGTTTCAAGAACTTTGCTTATAATTTTCTAGAGTTTCCAGTATATGTAAGACAAATATGTTGTTTGACTTACATCACAATCAGAGTTTAAAGCTTCCTCATTCATCCAAATTTGTCTTAAAATTAATCATACTGTTACTGAACTGTCCTTCTTCTGTCAACAAGAAGAATTACTATGTTAAGTAGCAATATCTCCTCTGAGAAAGAGTTAATTTTAATTAATCAAGAGTTCCATCTGACCTTTAATAGGAAAAATGGAGATTGTCACAGGGATGACTTGTTTTAAAACTCCTTACTCTTAGTCATTAAATGAGTCCAAGCCTAGTGCAGTAGCAGGAAGGTTTAAGAGGAAACAAAGTGAGATGAAATGGAACAGAATGGATCAAAAATGAGGACTAAGAATGGTGTCAAATCTTCAAGGCTTAATTTTGCTGTAATATAGTGCTAAACAGAAGAAGAGACTATTCAAAATGCCATGTAGCTAGTATAAAACTAATCCCTTGAATCCTTGGGTAAAAGCACGAGTATGTAGCTGACAGAAGAGTTGTGGACCTCATTCATGCCAGTAAAAATTGTAATTTTACAGATTTTGTGTAAGTGTTTTTAAGAACACAAATTTGAATGCCTATGTGTAAGTGTACAAGTGCCCTTTTTACAAATTAAGAAAGTTGTGATAACCTGAAGTTATACATTTCCAGCTTCTCTTGTGAGATTCTCCATAAATTGCAGTTAAGACTGGTAGCAATAACTATCTTTTTAATTCACATTCCCTCCCCTAAGACTGTATGACTCTCTACAACAATAATTTTGTGTTTCGTTCTTGTGTAGCAATGGTCTTTTCGAACCATAGCATCTTTAGCAGACAATTTAATGCAGCAATTTTTAAAGCAAAGGAACTAGCTGAAATGAAGCTGAGGTAATTCTCCAAGACTACGCTATTAAACCAGCCACTTTCTCCATTTCCTGTAAAATGATGCCAACTGCTTCTTGCTGAACATAGTAAAAGGTATTCAGTTACTTAAGATGTGTTATTCCATTACATGGTACAGGAAAATGAAAAGGGAAACTATATCAATCCTTGTTTAAAAATCCCTCCTCAAGTATGTGGTCAGTGAAAACCTGCCCAGATGTTAATTCATACACAAGCATTTTGAATGCTCTTTCAGTTGAATGGCATCTAGCCAGCACACCTGCCCCATGGGGAAAATACACATGCATAACTCAGTTAATTAAGGAAAAAGTATGTAAATGGTGTCAAAGAGGGAAAAAGGCAATGTATCTAGCCTAGAGCAGTCTGACCCTAAAAGGCATCCCAAGGATTGATTAACAAAGAGGCCATCAAGCTGCCGTATGAATGAATATACCTTTTCCGGCATTTTATCTACTATGCTTCTGATCAGTTGGAATATCTCTTCAGCAGCAAGAAACAGTCATTTCTGGCACTGAGTAGTTAATCCTGGAGTGCAAGAATAAGGAAACAGAATTTTTGGAACAGTAATAGCAAACCTGGTATCTGCCAAGCCAGCAGAGCATAGTCTTGATTTTAAAATGGCTACCCTACTCCCAGACAAAGCTGAAGGCATTTTATCTGTGGGTGATTTGTTAAGAAATGCATTTTCACAGCACATTTAGCTTGTATTCACAGAATGGGTAGGGATACAAAAAATTTGTTCTGCGACACATTCAGAGGGAAGGGTGCAGAGTCTTATGACTGCCCAGCGACAGAGTGGTCCATTCACCCTCCTCTGATGCAGGAGCACCATTGCATTTATTCTTCTAATTTCACCCTTTTCTCATCCGTAGGTCAGCCCCCAGCTGCAGCGTTGTGCAAGTTACTCTCAAGTCTTTCATAATAATGTATTTCAGACACACCAAAAATTATCAGGCTCACAGTTTCAAAATCATTTTCTGACCGCACAGCCAGCAGATAAATGAGGGAAGGCTGGTGAAACCCCTTCTTGGTGGGACCCCTGCCCCAGGGACGGCCCCACCTCGGGTGCAGGCAGGAGCTGAGGAAACAGGGTGCGTTTTGGGAGCCTGAGAAGCTTCTGCAAGGTAGGGTGAAGCTTAACTTTCCTTTGGCCTCGGTGCAGCCATGCCTGTACTGGGGTGGGTATTCCCCTCATGGCATAAGGGTGGTTTCAAGCAAGGACAACAACCTTCAGCCAGGGCATGGGAGACACACAGAGGGAGACACACAGTGGCAGAGGGAGGGCCACGCTGCAGCCGTGGGTGGTGGCATATCCCTCCGTTGGGTGAAAGGAAGAGAAAGAGGAGGAGGAGGAGAAAAAGGACCTTCTCCTGCGAGTGGGAACCCTGCAGCCAGGGGAAAGCTGGTAGTCATCTAATCCACCTCCAGCAGCTTCTGTGGATTTCGACCATCAATTTTGGGTTGGATGGAAACTTTTTTTTTAATTCAAAGTTTAATTTTCATTTTGGTGCAAAAACCTAATTATTGATTTTTATTTTTAATTTTCATTTCAGTCCCGCCTCTCCACATTCCTCTGTAGAGAGGCTAAACACTGGTAGATTACACATGATGAGGTAGATGCACTGTTAATACTAACTAACTGTCATAGGTCTGCTGAATTCAATCAAGCTGTTATAAGTTACAATCCTAGAGGATGTGATCAAGTATCACTAGTCCCAGAAAAATGAATAATTTTCTAACATAAAAAAAAAGTAATGAGAAATTAGTTTAATCTGAAACCTTTATTTCATGTGTTGCTGTACTTTGCTGAGGACCAGATTCAGAAAGTGGACTGGGGAATGAAAGAAACTGCACTTTGCCTTGCTTTATAATGGCCCAGATCAAAAGCCTTGATTAAAGCATTGCTCATGGTTTATTCGAGAGGTGAGAACCCAATGTTACAGCTGGTGGTTATCCTCTTTTTAAAACAAAGAAAATTTAATAAGAGATAAGTTGTCATGCAGATTACAGAAATTTGTGCCAGCTTACAAGTAACTGATAAAACTGGCCTGTAGATTTCTGAAAGGATAACATAAATTAAAGGGTTGGGGTTTTTTTTTGCAAAATGTACCAATTGGCAAAGCATTCTCAGTTTAATTTTAAAGTGTATTTATCTGGTCTACCTAGTTGTTACTAGTTGCCAGCTCTCTTTCAGCTGTATGACAACATTCCACCTCATCCCAGCAGGTATGATGCTGTGCTGTCAGAGCTGCCATGGAAATTGCCGGCGCCTAGGGGGACAGCTAAATAAGTGCTGCTTTTTTAGTCTATAACAGTTTTCCCAAGTGGTGTATCCCAGCAAAGTGGGAGACAGTAAGCCACAATACTGAAGGAATCTGAAGTGTGTACACTCAAAAAGCCCAAGGTTATCATGACTTTATATTCTGAACAGCTTCCTCAGTATGGGAGAAGAATGAGGTCTGATATATCTTTTCCAATTAATAATTCTCCTCCAATAGCAAGTTATTAAATATCATATGCCTTATGTATAACAACCAGCAATATCCCAAAGACTGAAACAATAACAATATGAATGCAGTTTCCAAGCGTTGCATTTCTACTGTAGCAATTTCAGTTACCTTAACTAGAAACAGTAGTACTGGTGTAGCTGTGATGTTATAAAGATTATAGGAAAAAGTAAAATATTTAATAAACATAGTTGTGGAAAAAAAAGCTTAAGGCGGAGAAGAATCTGAAGAGTGGTTTGTGCAGCTGAAGGTTTACTTACTATCTATGGCTGTATTCAGTGAGTCTGGTAGAAGAAATTACCCCTTCCCATAAATTATGCCTCATTAGATTTGAAGGTCTTCAGCAGTTTTTGGCTGCCTTTAAATCCACACTGTTATGTTGTCCTAAAAATATTGTGTCCTAAACATGTCCTAACAATTCTGTGTTTCAGATTGTGACATCAAAGAGAGATCAGTAGAGCAAATATTTAATCAAGAGTGAATGGTGAGTTTAGGTAAATGAGTACTGACTGTCAGGGGATAAAGCATAAAGAAATTCTCCAAAATTAAAGCATACGGGGAAGTATTTCTAATGTTTTAATCACTTCAATACCAAGGAAACTTTATTTTCTTTAAAATATTTTCTATTTAAGAAAAATTGTATTAATTTGTTAAAAAGCAAAAATTTTCACCTGCCTTTGCTGGTGTGTTGAACCTGACCAATGCTAAAGGTAGGATTACTCTTGTTGTGTATTTGTGGAGAGAGTCTGGCATGTAAAGAAAATACAAGTCATCGAACTGTGCCAGTTTGAAAAAGAGGTGAAACTTTCAGGTTCCTCGGAAATTTGACAAGGAGAAACTGGTCTGCAGAGAAGGGCTGATGAGCAAGGAGCTGGGATAGATAGAGCGTTTTGGAGATATAGCTGGTGCTAGGGTGTATACCTATACACAAGGCTCCCCCATGAAAAATATTTAATGCCTTTGGTTGCATATAACTTTCTGTATTCCCTCCTCTAAAAGAAATAGACATTATGAATGTAAGATGGGTATTAAGAACTTTACTTAATCAAATCCTGCTCGGCACACACACCCCATAATATTTTACTTAGTCTTACCAATAGATGTTATAATAAGGAATAAAATTTTGTCTGTGTTGTCCACTCTTTCTTCATGTGGTCAAGGAGATAAAAGACAAAACCAAGCATCATTGTCGTTGTAAGGCAAGAAACAGTTGCATCCAGCTCAGAAATATGAAAAGGCAAATCAGAGAAAACTTCTGTATGGGTAATAGTAAAAAAAAAATCAACTCCAATATTGCAAGAATTAATTAAAAACCAGTCTATGAGTATGTTAATATTGCTACTAATTTAATCACTATTAAACTAATGAATTGCAGCCAAAGGCTGGAGGAGGAGAATGCGAGGGCTGCTGGGGAAGGGCTCTGCCTGTTTCCGTGGGGCACCCAGTACCTGAGCACCATCTGCTAAAACCCCCTCCAGACCTCCCACCTATGTGGGAGGTAAAGCCATCCTAATGGAGCGCGCTGCCATTTTTGAGTTTGACAGCAAAATTTGCTGTGTCCTGGTTGTCTCTTCTGTATAGGCAGTTGGAAGCCAGTCGGGAGAGCAGGTGTGCTCCTCTGCACAGCAGGCAGCAGTGCCAACCCGGAGGGACATCTCCCGAGTGCCCCCCCCACCTGGCACCCCAGACCCTGCCTGAATCCCTGACATACCTGTGAAACCAGGGAGATATGAACCACTGAGCCAACTAGGCTCAGTTTTTCAGTAGCATATTGGAATCACTTGTGCAGATTTAAGCTGGCTACCACAGTTCACAAATTAGTGTAATTTCATGAAATTCTAAAATTCTGAAAATTTTAAAAATGAATAATCCTTGTCTGGGGAAAAAAGTGGAAAAAATCAGAGATTCGGTTTTTTATTTCCTAAAAAAAAGTTACTTGAGTTTACTTTAAAGGATAAAGCTAATCTTTATGGCAGAAAAACAAAACAATTTTACTGTGAAGTTGCCTGACTTTCTGTTGTAACACTGCTTACAAAAGTCTGGTGGTATGATTTTAATAGATTGTAAGGCAATGCACATTCTTTGGAAAATAGCAGTGAGGATCATCTGTGCTGCTTCTTGTCTTATATATTTAGACTAACAGGAGCTACTAACATGACTGGTATTGTAAAACTCAGTGCTGCTCTCAAGTTTAGCTGTTTTCTTATCTCTGCAAATACAGTTAGGCTTTATGAAAAGTTTAGCAAGAACCAGCTCCTAAAGAGAACAATGCGGGAAACCCCACAATTCAATGAGCATGCACAAAAGGGATTAATTATAATTAGGTTCAATACACAAATGAGTTTCTTGAAAAGTCTCTGAAATTTAATTTTTCTTTAGAGATTCAGTACTGTAGATTTGTGCATGATAAACTGTATTTCCAGGCAAACAAAGAGAATGAATTCTCCCTTCTTGAAAGTCTTATGCCTCCCTGTTCAAGCGCTGGATTTAGAGTTCCCGTGAAAATTTGACATCAGCTGTAATGATTTATGAATCAAATGACCTTGCTGTTGGGATATTTTCTTTCAGTATTGTTGGGCCTTTGGCATGTTTGAATTAGGCATATGACATTTAACTTAACAGAAGCTTATTGCGAAAACTGTAAAGCAGCACAATGCTAAATATAGTAGGAATTAGTAAAAATCTGTGCCTTAGCTTTTAGCTACTAAGGTGTTATTTTGAGGATCACATCAGCGTTACACAACTTCTTTCATCAGTGCTAGATACCACAAGATCAAAATGAGCACATAAATGTTAAAATGTCATGCTTTGGGGACTGGGAGGCTGTAGTCACGCAAAGCAGATGAACATAAACTGGTGCTGCCAGAGGGACAGAAGAAACAAATCTGCTTTTCAAGCCAGTTTTTCTTAAACTCCAGTTTCTTTTTATGTTGATCTCTGTTTTCAGTGTTAAGACCACACTATATTTTGTGTTAAAAAATCTATTTTGCTGGGGGACGCGAGCTCCCCAGAGCAGAGTTGGAAGTCACATCCAGGCTCTCAGTGGGAGGGTGTGCCGGCATGACCAGCGGCACAGACCAGGCAGTTGCTCAGCGTGGAAGACGGCCCAGGATCTGTGCCCGCCCCTGGCCGCTCCCTTCAGCAACATGGAACAGCTCCCCAGGCACGCTGATGTGCTCCGTATCCCCGCTCTGTATTTTCTTCTCCAGCCCTTCTTTCCCAGGCACTGGGGACACTGGGGACGACTTCACAAATTAGGAGGGTGGGAGGCAAAGACAGGATCCACGCTCCTTGTGTTCCCTATTATTTTCCTTCTCCTTGCAAAGTTGTCTCAGTGGGAACCTATTTGTTAAGGGCTCTGCTCTAATAATTTGTTAAGGGATCTAATAATTAAGGGCGTTGCTCTGACAGGTATTCTGGTGGCAATACTGCATCATGTTCAACACACCAGCTCAGTGGTCTAAAAGTTTTTTCAGTTCTCTACATTGCACGATTTCTTTCACTCTGAGTAAGAAACAATTCAAAATGCTTTGGCTGAGTCCACCACCTCAGGTGTCATGATATGGAAAGTTGCCACCACCAGCTGATGTAGATTTTATAGCAAATCCCTGTTTCTCAAATGCTGTGTTGTTGTTTAAACTCCAGTGACAGTGACTGAAACTGGTGGATTGCCTTCTGGTAATATTTCTATTGGACAAGATGACAAGTTGAATTACTGCTGTATAACAAATTCTACATACTACCACAGCTTTTAGAAAATTGTTTTTGTCAGCTAAGAAATTATTGATTGAGTAAAAAATACATTTAAAGTCAGGCAGTGAGACAGACTGGTGAAAAGGTTAGGTATAGTGTACTTTCCCAGAAATCGCCCCTTAAATTCTTCAGTGATCCACACTAAAACCATGAAACCACCTAAACTTCCAGGTAATCACATCTAGCTACAGAGTATATGCTTTAAGAGATGCAATTTTGGTTGTACAGAAGAGAAACCAATAAATAAAACTGCTTACTGAATTGAAATGATGTAAGTGAAACTTGTTTATGTCCTTCTAAGATAAAGGAAAATGAAAAACCCCAAGGTAGTTAATTTACAGGTTAAATGCTAGATTTCTTGTATTTGGCAGGTCAGCAAAGTTAAAGGAAAAAAAGTGTACTTAGTAAAGGTAGTAAATACTGGGCTTACAGAGACATAACTGTCATAAACACCCAGAATAAGTCTCCTAACAAAAGCCTAAGACAAAACAATACAAAAAGACGTGTTTTCTAATCACAGTTAAGGGACCTGGTTTAACTCTGTAGGTACGAAAAGTGTAAAGCTATTCAACAGTGGTTTTGGAGTAAATTGTGTAGCTTAATGGGAACTTGTATGAGTAGGAAGAGACACACAAGGAGCAGAGGTGGCACAGGGGAAGAGGAGTTGATTTGCAAAGCATGGCACAAGCAAGAGGCACAGAGAGTCTGTTTATTCAGACTCTGCATTGAATGCAACAGCTCAGTCTTTGCTTAGTGCAGAATGTAAGGATGGGAGCCTTCAAGAAGCCAGCAGGATAGTTTCAGTTAGGATGCCTCATTAGTGCATTTTGTGGGCCGTGCTACATATAAAAAATACATCTGTGTTACATAATGACACTAATTTTGTCATCCCACGAATTGTATCCCATGAATATAAATTCATTGAGACCGTGCAACTTAGGCCCTCCAGACTCTTCCCTGGTTCCTGAAAAAAAGTATCTTCCTTTTTTGAAGAAAACTTTGTGTGTAATTCCAGCTGTCAAAACCACTCCATTTCTAGATGAATCCTTCATTGCTTAATTTGCTTGCTCTCTGTGGACCAACAGTGCATTTACGAAAAGCTTAAAACTTCTGTTAGCTTCCCTGGGAGCAGCGGGTATGCAAGTACCGCTGGGCTGATGCTTTCCTGCTTTTTAAAGCTTTCCTTGTGTCTTAGCCCCTCCTCTAGGATTCTCCGAGGTTTCTGAAACGGCGTGTATACAGAATGTGTGGGCGATGTGAGCAGTCTGAGCGTAATGTCTCTTCTAGCTTCACTTGAGTTCACCAGCTAGAAATTTATTTAGTTGCATATTCTAGCCCCAGATTTTTTCTTTCTTTAACAATATGATAATATCAGGCTATCGGTGTAAATACACATGCAATTGTCAGTTAACCTTATGCTATTATTTTCAGAGTGCCTGCGGCACTGTATCAGTACTGTCAGAGGAAAAATACCACAGAACAAGGTATTTCCACATTCTTTTCCATGAGCCAAGACACAAAATGGGCTCATTACCAACATGTGGTTGTCTGCAGTTCAATATTAATATGTCTGCAGCTATCCAAAAAGCGTAGCGTATTTGTGTAATTCAGCAAAATGTAAACATGTGTTCCTGAAGAGACCAGGTGCTGCCAAAAAAAGACATTTCATTTCTTTTTAATCAGACATAAAGTGTTTTTGTGCAAAACTGTTCAGAAAGCCCTTGGACTAAGTTCAGTGTCAGTGTAAGTGGTTACAACTGTGCTGGATTCAGAAAAATTGCAGCTGCTGATGGTAGCTGAAGTCGTGGCCCAGAATTGCTTAAAATCAGGAAACACGTTGGTGCACTGGGTCTGAGGACTGGAGAGAGGAAACCCCAGGTTCCAGTTCTACCTCCACCCTGAACATGCAGAAAGGACTTGTTCAAAATTCTTTATGACACTTAACTCATCTGGCTAAATGTATCCCCGCTGTAGCTCATGTAGGAAGTTGGCCTTCTGTGTCAGCTCCGCCACCTGTAAATGGTGATGATTATAGACACTTACCTCACAGGGATGTTGTCAGGATTCATTAGTTAATGTCTGTGTGGTGCCTTGAAAATGTTAAATGCCACATGCTGCAATGCAAGGCATCACTACCATGGTTTAAAAAGGCCATTTTAGAGATCTTCTTTGCTTGATTTGTATACATACCTCTGCTGATAACAGGCACTTCTCATGTGCCCCAAGAGGGGAATAACACATAGGGGCTTAAACACTGTGGGACCAATTCTCTTGTCATGGAAGAATGACCTAAAAATTTAGTCACAGAACATCTAGAGTCTTGCTATTTGAAGTTCCTATGGCAAATTTTTGAAGTTTAAGTGGACAAGATTGGATACAGATGACTATTATCATATCATATCATATCAATTACCATACCTAATGCCTGTTTAGAATGTCATTATGAATCAGTAGCAACTTTTTTTCATTGCTGTATGTTCTCACACTATGGGTGGAGTTTTTGTACCCTTCAATGTCATGTATGGTGTAATCACTTCTGATAAAAGGTGCTCCTGTTGTAGGCATTGACAGAATCTCATTGCTATAAGACGCATAGGTATTCATGCTGAGTAATGGTGGTCAGGTTAATTCTTAGCAATTACACAGTATTGTAGGCCTCGTGATATTTTATGAAGAAAAATCTCCATTATATTTGTGCGTTAGATGAGCTAACAGAAGTCAGAAGTTCCACCTAAAAAAAATGTAGATCTTCTGAGTGTTATCTAGTAGTCCAGCCACTGAGCACTGTTCAATGAAGTCAGTACAGTTACACCAACAGGTGTAGCCCTTTGTATTTATATTTGCGTGGTTTGGGGTTTTTTTTACAATCATATCATATAAAAGTCTGAATATTTTATATTTTGAGGAAGTCTGTATATATGTATTTTTATCAGAGAAAAGTAGGCAGGAAGTGTGCTTAGATCTGAACTGAGAGGGAAATGTAATGTACAAAAAGTAATACAGACTTCTCCAGGACAGGGCTGTTCTTGACGAAGTTGTAATTCCACACTGGGAATCAGATACGATTGTGGTTTAATCTGCTGTGCTAAGTGTTACCAGGATTGTTCATACAGTTGGTGGGAAGAGATAGGCATCCAGTTTTTCTGCCAGACATGCAATGATGACTTAACGAGTGAAGTTCTTCCCATTCATAGCCATTGCTCTGCCCTCCAGAAACATTTCCGCGGTGGGAAAGTCTGATCAATTCATTAAATGTCTCTCAAAGCATTGTAAGTTTTAGCTCAGTAGATTAAGAAAGTCACAGTAGAAAACCAGCAGCAAGAACATTTTCATCTGTCCAGCTTTAATTTGTCACTACTTATCTGTTGAGTCCTGACAGAAGTGCATGCATAAACTAACGAACTGAATGAGGATCCACCCTGCTAACGAGCAAGAATATACTGAAGAAAACAAAGCAGGGTAGCTAACAGGTATCTGAGTGCCTGAGCTAGGTCATCTGTTTCTCATTTTAAAAAAGGGGGGGAAAAATACAGTAACCACTCACATGCACAATTCTCACATGTCTTGTTGCAATCAGTAATCCTGTTAGGAGGGAAGAGACTTCAGATTTGAGGATGTGGAAGAACAATTTGAAAACATTTCACATGTCTGGGAATGTCAGACCATCACATAATTTTCTAGCTGTTTTCTCTAAGTCCTTTCTATTGAACTGTTGGACTTCAATAAATTAAAGTTATTTGGAATAAGAACCTTAATCTGAGGTTCACACAGGGAGTAGAGCCAGTATTTCTCTTCTTTCTTTTGGGGCAATGTAGTCATGTCAAAGATATAGAGAGCAATACAGCTATCTTTGTGATACTATTTCTCACTTACCTAAGTTTTTAGTGCTAAAGATCTGGCTGTCAAAAGCAGACAACAAAAGTTTGACAGGCGTGATGCTGCCACTCTTGCACCTCGCTGTTGGACTTGGATGCCTAACATGACAGCAAAGTACTTGTAATTTGCCTATAGCTGTTGACTGCTGGCTGGCTAAGTGTAGCGCTGAGGCCCTGCTCCGAAAGGAAAGCGCGTACCCTTCACGCTTACAAATAGAGAACTCCCATTTTAATGGTCAGAGTGCAATTTGTTCTCTGCTGTTTAAAAATAAAGCTTCTCATGATCAGGATGAGAAAACTCTCATGCCTCTGAGACGACATAACTTTGACTCTGTAAGCGCACTCAACTATGAATAGAAATACCCACCTGTCAGTCAGTCAAGGTAGTTTAAAATACCTGTGCTGCAAAAGCCTATGTGTCATTATAGATTTAGCAGTACGAGCAATGTTCTCTTTGTCAAACAATGAAGCAATATGACTAATTAACACTCACTAGGGAACCTGAAATAATGATCTCCCTCTCTCTTCCTAGAGCCAATTACCCCAAATATTCAGATTAGCTACCTAGTATTTCTCTGAAAGAAATGTCTTGCTTTCTTTTTCTTTTTAATTTAAGGCATTATGTACCATGTAGCATCATGTTATAGGATGTTATGTCACATCCTGACAGCTTACAACTAGGGATATGCTGAATTTATTGGATAGTTAATACCTTCCTGAATTAACAAGATAACCAACTTTTCAGGAAAAGGAAACCTGGGAAACATTTGCAGTACCTCCTTCTATATCTGTAGGGAAAATTTACCTGGTTGATTTAATCAGCTGTAGTACTTCATTATGGTTTCCCACCAAGATAATATTTAAGTACCCATGTTTATTTATGCAGACATTTAATTTAAATCAGTGTAAGATCTGATTTTACAAATACCTACAATACCTATAAATATGCATGATGGTCCAGCATTGTAACATCATAAAATTATGATGTTTGAAAAATCC
The DNA here is from genome assembly GCA_013400135.1 of Rhinoptilus africanus. Lineage (NCBI taxonomy): Eukaryota > Metazoa > Chordata > Aves > Charadriiformes > Glareolidae > Rhinoptilus > Rhinoptilus africanus. The sequence continues at coordinate 436,794 of VXBO01012510.1, forward strand.
TTGATCGAGAAGATATTTCCAAGAATATTATTTTGGTCAAAGTTACCAACTTCATAAATGATAAGACCACTTACAGAAGTCAATCATCTCTCTGTTATATGGTAATTATAAAGCATTACATCAGAAACTTTCTTATTCTGCATGGAGAAGAGGAAGTTTTTTGCTATGTATCCTCTCCTGGGTAAAGTGAGAAACCAGAAAAGCAGTTAGGCATGGCAGTTCTCTTTGCGCCAGCTAAACCTTGGGCACCTGGACCTCACGTAAAAAGCAAAATAGTGTTCAATGTGAAGGTTACCAGAGCTAATTAATATAATTAATGCAGAGCTAAGTAATACTATCAATACAGAAAGTTAGATTTCACAAAGTATGATCTGAAATACATGGAATAAAGCCCCCAAACCAGAAAATATTTTAAATATCACATATTTCCAAGACTTAATCAGTCCTGAAGAAAGATACTTTTTGTGAACCAACAGTTGAAGATCCTTTCCTGAAGGTAGAAATGTATTCTTGTTTACAGAAACGGAGCAGGCTTTTCTGGATTTTTTTTTTTTTTTACCCTGAGATTAGAGATGAGATGGGAGTGTTTCTAGCAAAGCCTGTTAATACTAGTTGGGGATTACCAGTTGGGTTGAAAGCAAATTGTATTAAGGAATTCAAAACCTTTCTCAGCTGTTCTGAAATTGCTCTGACTACAAGGGTGTTCTGAGATGTCTATGTTGTCACCCCTTTTCTATTGAAGGTTTTCCACCGGGCTGAAAAAAAATCATGAACCACTGAGCTGAAAGGAGCAATAAGCATGATGAAATTACTTGGAATTTATGAGGAAAAAAAAAGGCCCAGAACTTGTCCTTGTTCCATTCTTCCCTGTTTTATGTATTTTATCTAATAACTGGTTTATGTGATTTGTACAGAGAGTCTTCAGGGCCAAGAATGAGGTGGATGCCCTTACCACGAAATTAAAACCATGATCATTTAATAAATTGTGTGTTTATAAAGAATTTTTTATATCCTATTGTAAATTTTGAACATTTCCTTTAAAAAGCAGAAATTCAGTAATAGCATGCTTTTAAACCAACACTATTGATAAGCACCTGTCTATCTTTGTGACTGCTAAAATATAAGGAAACTAAGTTCCCAAAGTGATTGCCTTCAGTTTGTATTGAAGATTACTCTGAACCTACTGATCAGATCTAACTTTCAAACCATTTTCTTCTATCTTTTATGCAATTTGAGGGAAGATTAGACATTAATCCCAAATCAGACTTTCTAAAAATTGCATGAATTAGGTGGCAAGTAAAATTATTTTTTGCCACTTTGTACTAAATTTGAGGGCTGCTACACAAACACACTTGAAGTTACATTGCAAAGTTTTTGAAAAATTTTAAGGACAAGTCTTAATTTTCAGCAGAAAAAAATGGAAATTTGTGTGATTTGATGCACCAGGATTTCCTGTGCAAACATTTCTTTCTGATGAAAAAGTACCTAGACTCATTAGCTTTCTTATTTCTGCTATTGTTTTTTAATTGCTGTGTTACTGGTGCTCTCTCTATATATTTAAACTTTACTGTCACTAGTTAGACTGTAAAATCATTCTCTGGGCCAGAGGGTTGTATAAGCAGTTTTCACTGTGCATGACACTGATACACATGTATAGATATAGAAAAATGCTGTTTATTTTCTCACTTGTACATATTACAACATGTAGTAAGCATAATCAAGGCTTGTCTGTCTGATGTGATCAGGTGGATTAGCAGAAGTTATCTAGCTAAGGCTTGAGCATTTGTGTGCTAACTACAAAAATAGTCTCTATAGTCTCTATATCAAGCCTTGTGGACATTTTTTCTTTTATTTCTACTTGTGGCTGACAAAAAAAAAAACTAGCTGGGATTGACAGAGGTAGTGACATGAGGCTGTCAAGTGAGAAGTCAGTTTAAGACAAAAAACAAGGCAGCTTCCATTCCCTTGACTGAAGTGCATATTGTAACTTTTAAGGGAAAAAAGTGCGTCACGTCCTCAGTGTTTACAAATTAATTCAGGGCAGAAAGTGCTTTTAAGTTGCAAATTTTTAGCAGTTTTAGAAGAAAACAGCAGAAACTGTTGTGTCCTTTTAATTTGACTCAAATTTCAGTTATCTTTGTCATACCTATGCTCATCCTGCCTCTGATTTACCAAAGCTTAGCATCCTACAACTGGCAGCTTTTAGGCCAGGTCTATGAAAAGTCAGCTCTGTCAAGTTCAGGCTTTTTCGCTTGTGCCATTCTGCTGTACTTTTTTTATTAGACAGACTTTTTCCTATTAAAAAGGTTGAGTCCACCAGCACCATTTGAAGTGGCAGCATAAACCTGCTCTGTAGAACCTAAGCTGCTGGCATTGAGGGGCTGCCGCTGGTTCATATAGCTGGCTTTCCACAACTTGGATCTTTCAGATGCTTATATAAAGTAACTAGTAGCAGCTCATCCTGTTTAAGGGGTTTTGGCTGGCATAGTACCAGAAATTGCAAGGCATTGTAATACATGTTTTATTATAGATATTTAGTAATTATTTTCGTTGTCTCCCCTCTCTTTCTAAAACAAAATAAGGTTTCTTAACTGTTTCTTTGCATACTGTGCTTTACAGAAAGCTGTTTGCTGGCTGGCATTGTAAATGGAATACTGATTTGTTGCAGCTTCCATCCCTTTCTAGTGCTCCTGCTGCTCTCCTCTTCTATCTTTAGAAACTTCCTTTTTAGACCATGAAAGCAGGATAAAAAGACAGAAACTTAGTTTATTCGTTTTCTTTCTTCAGGCTGCATCATATGTCCCACGTTACAATGACTAATGTGATAAATTATATGGCATTGAGACTGAAACAAAGGTACTTACAGGAATTGGAAATAGAGCTCTACGAATAATTTTCCATTACCATTTAAACTAAAAGTTCTATAAAACTTCATAAAGGTTCTTCAGATTCAGCAGACTCCAGTTAATGCATCTTTGTTCACAGAATCATTGTAGAATCATAGGATGGTTAGATTTGGAAAGGACCTTAAAGATCGTCTAGTTACAACCCCCTGCCATGGGCAGGATCACCTCCCACTAGACCAGGCTGCTCAAAGCCCCATCCAGCCTGGCCTTCTTCAGGAGTTGTGTGGGATTTGGCTGTGTTATTGGCCACATGATTGCAAACTAAGTTGAGTAACCCCTTTGGTCTGTCTACTCTGTGTGTACGGGAACCTGCTGAACCGCATCACTATTTCTGTGATTGCTTTAAACCACAGAGAAATACTTAGAACTTCATACAAATAAAGAACAAGGTTTTTAAGCAACTATGGTAAATTAACACACAAAATAGCATAAGATGGCCCAAGAATCTTTTGTTATATGTAACGCTACTCGCTCCTCCCAATACCATTTACTGCCTTTAGTTTTCTGCTTGACTTCTGCACAGGCAAGAGGACTATCATTACCAAGTAACCACACAAATGTTTTCTAAAATTATTACAGAGCTTATTTAATGGAGCCTTAGAAATGTAAAGGCCAAAGAGCAAAAGCATCGCAGAAATAGCATATGAAACATGTGTAAAAATAATATTTTTTAATTTGGCATATGCTGGTCTCCCTCAGTTCTTTTTGAATTCATTGCCATGGTCTTCATAAAAGCACAAGCTTTTAGAACCATGACTCATTCAGATAGAAGTTAATTACTTGCGACTTTTGTGAGCAAGTATGAACAAAGGAGAGTAGAACAGGCACAGTCTTATGCAATTTAGAAAGAACATTTCTACATTTCAGTTTGAAAAGCTGTGTTACTAAAAATGTTACTGCCAGTGAATCTTTCCAGTATGATAGCACTGAGACTGCAACATTTTCCCTTGATAGCAGTCTAATCACTGCAGGATAGGAAATTATTTTTGAAACAGGTGTTTGCTACCCTTTTCTTGTTGCTGTGCTTGCTACCAGGGAATAACAGAGTGCAGGTCAAATCAACTATTGTTCTTCTATTCTGAATGAGAAATAGCTGCTTCTAACAATGATAATTTTATAAATGACCACTTTGGTAAGAAAAAAATGCATCAGTATTCTGCAGTTTGTGAACACATTTCAAATGACTGAACATTGTTAAGAGGTCATCATTTTTGTTGTGTGTTTTTCAGAGCTGCATCAACTCTCTTATTGGTGCTTTCTAGCAAAGCATGTTCAGTTCTGTAGAATTGCAGCGATCTGCTAGGAGTGTGCTGGAACCAAACTTGATACATGTCTTAAAAGTCAGTCGTGAAATTAAAATGATAGTTCTTATTCTCTGCCATCCTGGAGTGTGGGCAGACGGGCTGTACACTCGTGGACCTTTGGAGCTGGAGAGCTGTTGAGTTAGGAGGATCATGTGCTCCCACTGCTGGATCGAGTTAGCACAAAGCGGAGAGAGGAAAACCAACAGAATTCGGTGCTGATTACGGCTACTGCTGAACTCTGAGTCCCTGACTCTGCTATCCCTGCTGCTGTGATTATAGTGGTTGCCCCTGCAACCTTTCTGGCTCAGCACACTTACCTCTGTGGTAGTGCAGGGCAAACTTCCCCTGTTGGTTCATACTCCCTGAGGTGTTACTCCCCTTGGACTCATTATAACATTCACAAACTGGAGACTTTTGTTTTATTTTTTTGTCTGTGCAACAGTATAAGCTCTCTGACAGAGTTTATGCTGCATGCTGTCCCCCTGTGGAGTTTGCTTGCTCTTGGAGGTCATTGAATCAAAGAGTTTAGCTGTATTTTCTTTTAGGGGATGAATACTTCTATTTGGATTGTGAATGCGTGTATTTTTCAAGACTCAATAGGTCTAATGACACAAGATGCTTCAGGGTATATGTGTGTCACTACCTAGAGGGGTAAGACAGGAGTATGTTCCTCTACTGGACAACGTTAAAAATTTGAGCACTAGAAGCTAAGAGCAGTCACTCTTGACTAAATATGCATTGGTCATAGCAGGAGACAAGATGGAAAAGATGCACGATGGAGCACTGATTTGTTCATACTGTTTCTGCTTATGCTTAGCGTTATAAAAGTTAACTGTGTGGGGTTTTAATTCTTGCTATTTCATTGCAATCACATGTTGATTAGTACTGTTTCAATAAAAATATTTTAAAGAAAACTGCGCACAGTAGACATGACAGATGGAGGAGCAAATAAAGTCCTGCATGATTTCAAGTTTTAAGTGATTTATCTTGCTAAGGGCTGCATACTTAGTGCAGGTAACCACTTCAGTTAGATTGATACAGTTGTTGTTTCAGAGCTTGTCCAAATAGCCTTTTATGTTGCAATCAAGTAATAGATGCAAGATTGACAAGTTACAAAGAAAAGGAGCTTTCAGTCAACAAACAGACTAAAATCCATTATTGTGGTGTGTACACTGTGTCCTGGACCTGTAAACACATCTTCATTGATCCCATAGAAAGATAGAAATATCTCCCCTTGTATGGTTCAATCAAGACCCTTTTCACAAAGGCAAAGTGCAAACAATATTGAAAAAGCAGAAAAAGACTGACATTACAGTCAAACAGTAAATAATGGTTGTGCTCAGGAAGCCTATCTATAACATTTCAAACTGCTGTCAGCTCAGATGAAATGTATAACCTCTCTATTACAACCTTAAGAAAGATCAAAACACAGGTACTGTACGTTCCCCTTACTGTCATACACTTTTTACCAACTGACCAAATCAATAAGAAAAAGAACCTCATTTTTTTCAGTTTTGCATGTTTGTGGGTGTCTCAGATCTGGAAAAATCATTGAGAAAAAGCTTTGTTCTTTGTATCTTTTTTTACTCTCATCATTGTAGTGTCTGGCAAAAATTGTTGAAGTATTTTTATCCAAGTTTCATGTGGTTCAGCAAAGGCATATAAGACAGATGACCTGATACGACACTGCTTTTTTTATTGTTTTTTTAATATATTTTATCATCTACATTAAAGTTATATTTAAAATTATATGTACAGTCAGAACTTATTTATATAATTAATAAAGGGCATATTCTATTACTTTGTATATTTAGTTCTAGAAACCACACACAATGAGTTCACAGCAAGTGCACCACCCTGGCAAATGACTAGCTTAGCCACCCCTTTCACTCCACATCCCAAAATCCCATTTAAATCCTTATTTGAAACCTTAAGTGGAATTGAAATCTAGCATAAGCTTTGGTCTGTCTCAACAGTGGCAGCGAATTTTATGCATATTGCACCAGGTGGTGCTAATAACTGTAAGGTTCTGCCCAAGGATTAAGCATGGTCTATAAAAAGATTAATTTGCTATTTAAAGTTAATATTGCTCATCTTGAACTGTCATCTAGATGGTACGAAGCTGCTCCTCACTTTCTTGAGCACTGAAAAGGGGCCTTTATATAATGAATAATTACAGCCTCTGGCTAAGGTCACTGGAAATCTGTCCTACAGGAAACTTGTGCAAATGCATGGAATTATGATATCTTTTGGAAATATCCTTTTATGAATTGGATTGGAGGGCAATAGCCATTGCTGGCTGACATCTTAGGAGGTACTGCAGAGGGCTGTGATTACCCTGCTTTATTAATCTACTTCTGTAGAGGTATTGCTGGCACCTTTTCTTTGCAAGGTCAAGGTAAAAATTCGTTCGGTACTATTTGCTAAGAAAGTAACAATAGCCTTTACTTGGGCCAAGAGTCTAAATCCGTTGTGCAAGTGTTACAGAACCACAGGGTAGATGAGGTAGAAGGGACCTCTGGAGGTCATTTGGTCCAACCCCCTTGCTCAAGCTTGGCCACCTGGAGCTGGTTACCCAGGACCGTGTCCAGACAATATTTGAATATCTCCAAGGATGGAGAACATCCACAACCTCCCTGGGCAACCTGTGCCAGTGCCCAGTCACCCTCACAATAAAAAAGTGTTTCCTGATGTTTGGGAGGAACACCCAGTGCTTTAGTTTGTGCCCAGTGCCTCTGGTCCTGTCACTGGGCACCGCTCAGTCACTATCTTCTGTCGTTATCTTTTATCTCATTGGTGTTTGCTTTCAATCTAAAAACAGTAAGTATGGGAAATCTTACAAGACAAGTCACTTTATTATGAATTCCTTTTTATTTCACAATCAAAGTGATTCAGCTGTTGAAGGAAATTTCAGATTAACGTCAGGGGTGAAATCCTGGCTACGTTGAGAGTGAGGGTAATAAGACTGTTGCCAATGCTCTAGTAGGGCTGGAAAGCTTTCTATCACCAGATCAGTCCTGCTTATCTTTTGCTCAATAACATCTGACTTCCTCACAGGAATGAGGATATTGTGACCCTAGATTAAATTTTGAGTGCATCCAAATATTCAAAGTCCTTCCAGAAGAGCAAAAAACAATCATTATTTTGTCTGATTATTCTAAATAGAAGATAAAAGAGATAACAGTATTTTCATTATGATAATTTGTAGTAAAAATTTTATAAGAAAATGATAGTGTATGTTACATACTGCAGCTGTTTAGGGTCAGGGGCAGGGAGAGAGTGAGAAAGAAAGTTACCATTAAATAGGCAAAAAGCTGGATGAATAGGTGGATGAATGGTCAAATAATCACATTGGGAATCTTAAGCAAAAGTAAGGGCAGATTCTTTACCAGGTGCTGTATGAATTATTGGATGCGGTTGTGCGGCCTATGCTAGGTAGAAGTCAGAGCAGTTTGGACTAAATGACTGCTCATCTATTAAACTCTGAACCTTGCACTAAAGCTTCCTGTTTACTGTTTATTCATGGATGGGTCGTAACAACTAACTACTCTGTTCTTTAGTAACTCTAGTTGTTAAATGTAATCATTTTCTCCAGCATGTCTGTACTGAACGCAGCTCAGACTGAGGGAAATTTCTATGAAGTATATCAACTTCTGCAGTTGCTTGCACAGTAAAGCTCTGGCTATTAAATTAAGGAAGTTAAAAGATGATGGCAGCTCTTACTGAAAAAAAAATATGGAAAAAATAAGGCTACTAGATAGAAGCTGATATCTGCTAATATTAGAGCCTTACAATAGACTTTAAGAAAAAGAAAATAAAAGAAAAAAGATGTGCAAGGTTAGAACAACTCTCAATGTAGCAAACACTTGCCTGCTTGTTACGAGATATCTCTGGTAGATGGAAGACGTAAACTAAAGACCTTCTTCTTAATTAGTCTGACTAGGTCACCTACATTCTATGTAGGTGCAACAGTGTAATGAATCTTTAATTTTTTACAAAATTGAGCTAACTGGAAAAGCTTTGTCCTACTCAGATATACAGCTGCGTAGTAAAAGAACTCTTCTTAAGGTTAATCAAGAGCTTGAACCAGCAACTCTCACACTCTAAATGTGTGTAACGGATACTCTTTTACTGGTATCTGGAGCTTCATGGTCTTTTCCTTCTTGTTTTTCTTTCTTTGTTTGCCTTTCTTTCCATGAAAATCCTCTGTATTCTTCCTGTATTGTACCAGTGGGGAGAACTGTTAAAACTGGAAAAATGTCTATCCAACTCTTGAAGTATACATCCAGTTAAGAAACATGGGAGCTAGAACTGTTATGAAATTTTGAGAGTTGTTCTCTGCTTCCTTATTGGTTGCCTTACCCTTCCATAAAAATAAAACCAGAGAGAAAGCTTTTCTTTTCAGCCTTGGTTGAACACTAGATTAATGTGTCTAGAACAGCAGTGCTGAAAATCCTAACTGAATGTTCAAGATGAGAGTAGTTTTTGTTAGCAAGAATTGACCTCTGAAGTGTAAGATGTGAAGAGCGTGCCCTAAAATAATTCATGACAGATTTTGAAATCCAAATTTCGAAAAAATATCTAATTGTTTTGCAGTTGCATTCTTCTCTGTTCATGCTAAGCCTGCTGTTGCAGGACACGTTAGGGTTAAAGGGAACAAAATTCCTGTTTGCGGCCCAATATCTGTTCAGCAGTAATGTCCTTTATGTTTTTGTTAAGATGGTCTCATTAGAAAATGCTCATTTTTCAAAGTTTCTTTGCTTGGCCATTAAAATTCACTGTGTGCTGGAATGAATTTGGTTTTGTAGCACTGATTGAATGATAATAGAGATTGCACTGAGAAAATTCAGTGCAAAGCTGTGATTTGGACACTGGTAATTTTTTTGTCAACTGGTTGTTGACTTTGTGGTCAGGAAATATTATTTTTTTAACGTAATAGTATAATACTTCATATTAAAAATTCGAGGATACGTGTTTCCCTTGAATGCGTGTATAATATACACCCCAAGATAACTGTTAAGCACTCAGCTGAAGCACTGAGGGTAGAAGCACACTTACTCTAGACTCCCTCTATGGAAAACGGAGGCAGCAGACACCCCAAAGGGTAATTCCATTCATCTGAGATCTGAATTGCCTTTTGGCAGTGCCGATCACTCTTCATTGACGCTATAGAGAGCCTCAGGACAAATGTGCATCTAAATCCGTTCACCTACCTTAGGTGCTCCAGTTAAACACCGAATGTTAAGTGGCATAAACCTGAGCACAGTGAATTGTGTAAATTCTCACTGATATTTAATTCAGTCCTGTCACAGACCAAGGTCATTATAATAATAAAAATGAATTACAATAATTTTTCCATAGACACCCGTATCAGATAGCCTCAAGCAGCATCACGTATAATAATTAAACAGATACTAATGAAAATAGCATATTCAGTTGGACAAACAACTAATGCAATGTATGAATTTTGTGTTTCCATCAGATTTTACATGTTTATTTAAAGGAAGAAGAAATACATGCAAATTTTAAAATGAAGGTTTTGGTTTTTTAAATTTCTGTTCTTTCCACTGAAGCTTTTTTTTTTAATCAAATGGTAGAAAATGTTTTTAGCTCCCCTTCCTGTTTCCTGTTATGATTTGTTTTTAATCACCTAAGAATAAACCTTCCTACATCTCAGCTTTCATTCACTTTCAGCAGCCTGTTCTTTATTGTTGTGTGACATAAGCCTAGATAATGGATTTAGGATTTTTGCACTGGACCAGTGCTGAAAAATGCCCAGAACAGCGTGTTCAGCCTCTGGGAGACAGACACTGACTTGAAATAATTGATAAACTATCTCTGCTGGGTGATCCGCGTTTGAAGTACACTCACTGCTGTGTTCTCACAGCGAGGGTGGATGACTGTGAAACAAAGTACTTGAAATATGGCTTGGATTTCCATATGACACCTAAGAACAATATGACTTCCAATAGTCAGTAATGCAGTAAGAATTTTGTAGCTTGCTTTCTGTAAAAAATATCAATCACTTGTGATTGAAAAATGAATCTGTAAAGTTAACCTACTCTGTCAAATTTGATTTATTCAGAGGTAAACAACATTCCAAGAGGATTTAGTGAGCCTGTGTTTGGCAAAGGGGTATGTTCAGGTTGTGGCACTACATAGATTGAATGTCCAAACATTTAAAAACTCTTTTATCATTGGCCTGAATACAAAAACGACAGCCTTCATTTGGTGACCTTAGAATGTCCCTGCTATTTGTTATGAGCTTTCTGTGTTTAGTTTAACCTTCCATCATGCTGGGGTTAAATAAATGACAAGTTGTTATTTTTCTGATTTTTAGATTAATATTGAGCCATTAAGCTATAAACATATTGAGCAAGATCTCAAGCCAGTGTAAATCAGCGTAGCTTCATTGTTTCCAGTGGAGCTTTGCTGAATTGCATCAGCTGAAGAGCTATCCTGTTATTTGGAACAGTGCTGTATCTTGCTTTCCTACACAGCTTCTGGCTGGAATGTTTGATCTGTAAATCACAATATTGTCACTATATTTCTTATCCTAAGCTCTGCCTGCTCCTTCAAACATGTCTTTATTCTTACTTACAGCTGTTCTCCCTCCTCCTTTCCTTCACTTCTGAATATTTGGAAACCAAATAATAACCCTGATATATCCTGATATTTATGAGGAGCAGAATTTTGGAGCAGTAAATCTAACTGTGCTCTTATAAATGTGGACCACATTAAAAAAAAAAATAATCAGGGCCTGAGGTCAATTTCCCCACTATGTTTACACTTGCAATTACCATAACTGTGCATGCAAATAGGGTGGCTGAATGCGAAACCAGTGAGATAGGTGTCTGTCTAAAGTAGACGGATGGTAATTGCATGCAGAAATGTCAGGGAGCAATTGTGCACAGACCTTTAGCCTCCCTTTCAGCTGAATTTAGCCTTTGAACTATTTCCCTTCTTTTGCAGGCCACAGTACTCCCTTATGTTGTAACTTGTTGTCTTGAGGAAAGCAAGCGGATGTACAGATTCCGTATTCCTTCATTGCTTATTTTTATTTGCAACAGGCGTGTGGTTGCTGTTACCGTCAGGAGAAAAGTAGCAAAAAAATTTACATACAGATGTTCTTTTCCAAATCTCCAGCACAATCTATTTCTGCGTCCAGTATTTCCAAGCTTTTAGGTACTGCTTCCGACTAACCTGGCATTGTCTCAGATGACACAGAACCCATTACACTCTGATTGTATAAAAGCGTGTGCCTGGCCTGCTGCTCTGAAATTACTACACTCACCTGCCTTTGCCCTTATGGTTCAGAGAGTTGTGAAAGTGGGGTGCTTCCATCAGACAAGTGGCAGCCGTCTTGCCACTATAAAAGCCGCTTAAAAAAATTACATCCGAAAATGTAATTGCCTTTGAAAGAACAGCTAAGAAAATGTGGTGATTATTGTATAAATTTCATATATGTGTACTTTAGGTCAAGAATAACAACCTACAAAGAAAAAGAGCAAGTTAAATTGGTGTATTTCCATTTAGTGTTTTCTATATTTTTATAATTATATTATTTTGGATAGATGATACATGTTTATGCTAAATTTATTTTTTTCATATTTATAGGCCTGCCTCAATACATAAAACCAGTTTCCTTCCCAGAGTAGCATGTTGCAAGTTTCTGGTTTACTGTATTCCCTCTTCCCCTTCTTAGCTTTATTATAAAACACATCTTTTAGAATATTGTATATGTTGAATGTCCAATATAAATCTCTAAATCTAAAAGGAAATAATTATCACAACATAAACAACATTTTTTTTTAATGTAAAAGCATTTCACATTTGAAATACACTAATACTGCTACTGTAAATATAACATTTGCTTCAAGGAAATTGTTGGGCATGGCTATAACACAGGTGTATGGCAGAAAAAAATGCTAGATAATTTTGAGCATGCTTCTGTGAGCTTTAAAGAGTGCATGAAATAGATGGGTGCTTATGCTTGCACGTAAAAAAAATTAAAAATCACACATTTATCAACTTTCTTACTTCTACAGTTTTTTATTTGAGTGGATCTGGTCCTACATCTGCTCGAGAGCTGTCCAGTAGGGAACGTGATTCACTGCATGTTTTACATCACCATCCGATGATGTGATTGGGTTTGGTCTGTGGACCTGCTGGAAAGGCTCCCTTTAGATGTTAATCCCAACTAGAAGCAGTTGCCAGACATCTATGTGCCATCAGGCAGGTTCCCTGGGCAACAGATGACTTACCTTTCTGCTTTCCCAGCCAATGCACTTATTTTCTTTATTTTTCATCCAGTCTAATACTCCCAGTGTCTACTCAGCTGTCTACTCACCATGGTGGATGGCACTTGGTAGGGGTTACTGCGCTTCTAATCCCCACAGACTTCTAAAATATTTCAAAGATAGTAAAACATTTTTGGAGGAGTTTCTGTATACTGGAGATGATCTTACCATTGTCTGTTCATGTGGATCCTTAAATTGCCTTTTGTAATGTAGCCTGATGCCAGATGCTTCTGACTAGAAGTTGCCAGGCCTGCACAGAAGGGGTACTGCCTGGCTCTAGGAGCTCACCCTGGTTTCTTAAGAATGTGCTTAGCCTGCACATTAGTACAGTGTCATGTTATTGTTTTCATATTTTCTGGGGAAGAAAATATATTTGAAAAAGTCACAAATAATTTTTTTCCATTTTTTTTTTCTATGGAGTGAAGAAAAGTATGCTTGCCATTAATATGACATATTTCCCTCAGGTTTAGCTGTTCAGATTTTTCTTCATTGTTTTATGAAAAATACTACTTTTCAATGTGCTGTTTATGAAAACTGCAGGTTTTGTTATAAACAGGCATTGCAAGAAGATGGGTCCCTGAGAAGTATGTAGCTTGTGACCTGTGATACCATTGCTGTTCGTATCCTAGGCCTTTCATATAGAAAAATTAGGACTAAGAAGAGACATCAGAACTCAGTTTCAATGTGACCTGAGCTAGGATTTGTATTGCAGTATTTCTTAAACAATGAGTGGATACTGTACTAATTTATTCTGCCACTAAGTCCCTTTGCTCATTCTGTCATGCAAAATTATGCACGGAAATTCAATTATGGTGCCATTTCCTTTATCAGCTCCAGTGTAGGTGGCTGAGCTGAGCTGAGAGCCTGAACCATGTCAGGTACAACACATGCTCTGCCATCACATGTGGCGATATGGCCTATTGAAGTTGTGTCCCTGGGAGCACCAAGGAACCGACCAGCCACTCTCCTTGGAAACCCTTCCACATAGCTTGGAAGCTCACGTTAAGGTACTTTTTTGCTGTAACCTCCAGTCCCGTTCAGCCACCGTTTTGCAGCATGCAGTCAGTTTCCGATTCTGAATATTCATTTGTTATTCTTCAGTGTATAGCTTTGCATTTAGTTATGTTGATATTTTGCATGGAGGGACCCAGCATATTATGCCATCTTGACTGCTAACAGTGGCTTTCCTGATCTCTGTGTTACCTGCCAATTTTAGCTGACTTGATTGCTTATCTACTGCCATATGGCAGATGCAGAATTTAAAATAGGGCCAAGCCCAATGCCAGTTTCACACAACAGAAACACCCACATTCAGTGGTAATCCTTCACTGAAAACTACCTGTGGGACCTGTCAGCTGCTCAGTTACTAGTTCACTAAACTGCATAGCTTGCCCTGCCCTAAACTGAGTTTACTGAACAAAGCTTATTTGGATTACTATGTATATGTCAGAGGTCTAATATCTGTTCTTCATGTTTGTAAAAATTGTGAAAACTTCTCAAGTCTGGTTCCTTTTGAAAACAGGTGTACTTGTCTCCATTTTTCTGTCTTTCTGTCTGTGCCCTCTGCAAGTCACTTCTAAAATCAGATGCTGATTTCCACTTAATTTCATAGACTGTAGATATTGGGCAGGATACCGAATAAAGTGAAAAATATATTTGAGGCCCCAGGCGAAGAAGGCTTCTCTGATCATTCACACCTCAAAAGGCACCAGAAAACCCATCCGGGAGAGATGCTCACATAGTGGTCCCAAAGCGGTTGGGGTCTGCACTTCCTTTGATAGCAGAGTCAACACTAGACAAATCCATGGAAAAGTGAGTTTCATTGGTTCAGATGACGGATAGATTATAGGGATTTTTACCACTATTGACAAATACAAAAATAAAGACATTCCATAAATTATTCTTTGGAATTCCCCAGAGAGAGGATGAAACAAATGTTGATATGGGAATGTAGAGTTCTGCAGAAAAATCTTTTTAAATCAGTCTGGGAAGTGCAGACAGTTTGCCCACACTTGGCCCACACTTGACAGACTTGACAGATTTTTTGGCAAAGATACGGGGTGGATCCATAGACAAGGGGAGAATCTTATCTATAGCAAACATAGCCACATTCTGCTAATACAGTCTAAATCTTCCGTGGGTGAGGCTGCAAGCAGGATGCTTCCATAGTGCAGTATAAGCCAGCTCTCTTAATAGTCTTTGGTGGGTAACGCCAAGGCCCATCCATTTGTAGGGGTCAGGCTCTTGTAATAGTTCACATACCAGCTCTTCCTTCACTCATGGTGGGTCTGTGTTTCCATCAACCCAGACTGCTGTTCAGAAGGCCTGGGCCCAACAGTGCTGGTAAAGAGAGGTGAAAAAAGTGTTGATAACCTCTGCCTTTTCAGAGTTGTTGTTGGCTAATTCACCTCTCCCATTTTACAGTGGGACAATATTTCCCTTGTGTTTCTGCTTGCTGTTTATGTATGTGAAGAACCCTTTCTTGTAGTTTTTGACATCTCTGGCCAATTTCAATTTGACCTGAGCTTTTGTTTTCTAACTGCATCTCTTCATGCCCTGGAAATGGTCTTCTAGTTCTCATTCTTCTGCTTGTCCATCTCTGGTATGTTTCTCTTTTGGTTTTCAGCAGACTCAGAAGCTCACAGTTACACCAAGGGGGTGTCTTGCTCCTCCTGTTTCCCTTACCTTCAGAGGTGATGAACTGTTTACGTGCTTCCAGGAGAGTGTTCTTGAAAACCCCGCAGCACTTGCTAGCTGCTTTGTCCTCCATGGTAGCTTCCCACAGAATCCCTCCCAACTGAGCTTCAGTGTTTCAGTCTGAGAAATAACTGCAAACTCAGACACAGAGTCCAGTAATCTAACACGCAGCTACTATACTGTTCTAATGGTCTTATTGAGACAGTTTTCATGACAGTATAGATCTCTGAATTTATAGTTAACTTTATCACATAATCTATATGTGTATGCACAATGAGTTTAGTGTTTCCAACCCAGTCCCTCATGGACAGTAATCTCCATCATAAAGCCACCAGACATAATTCACCTAATTAGCAGTCTTTCCTCAAAAGATAGGTGCTCAGACTTGACCTGTAGCAGCAGAGGAGCTGAACTGCTTTTGCTTCACCTTGCTTGCTCCTTGTTTAAACTGTGGTGTGCCCTGATTGAAGTTGAGGTCAGTGACAGGGCGGAACTGGAGTAAATGCTGTTACTCTGAGCTTGTCCATTTCCCCCTTCTCGGGTTTGAGGCTGGATGTGCAACCTTCCACGTTGATAGACCCTGTCAATGCATAGACATCTCAAGTCTTAAGAAATATAAAATATTAAAATATTTTTTTTCTGTGTAACCATGAATTCTCATTCTGTGCATTACAGCTGTAAGGCAGGAGGAGAATGGTGAATGTTGTTCACCATAACAACAGTTGTGCTGGAGGTACTTTGTAATTAATAGAGTCAATCAATGAACAAAATCCTCATCCCTCACTGCTCAGTCTGCACCCTATTATTCTATATGTAGAAATGTGTAAAGTGCAATAACCTGCCATTGACACATGAGCATGGCATATGCTCTACTAGATGGTCATTACTGCCGATGCCAGATCTCAATCTCTCTCCTTCACACTTTTTTCTTATTCTCATATTGCACAGACTGCAAACAGGACTCCAGAGTCTCTTTGCCTGCTTCATGTAGCTGGTGCTGGACAGAAGGGAGCAGAGGGCCAGTGTTGCTCCCAGGGGCTGTGTTTCTTAGTCATGCCCTGGGATGAAGCAGCGTTAAGAGTCACTGTCCCCCATATATTCCTATGTAGTAGCCCTTCTATAATTGCACAAATGGGGTGCATCTCTTACGTCCCTCCCCATGTGCCAGCAGTTCATATTTACCCCTCCTCATGTGGCATGAGGTCTCATGCTTTGGCATGTTCGAAAGTTAAAGACCCTACTTCTGGGTGGTGAAGAAACATAGTCATGCAACTTCCAAAACACCACTCTAGAGTAACTAACCATGCTGGAGTGAGAGAAAGCCTCAGGTTTCAAGAGGAGCCCGGACTGAATGGGGAATGCAAAATGATGTGTCTGCTGCAGACAGGCTGCAGGGCCACAGCACAGAGTCCAGGCTACCGAGCAAGTCCAGTAAAGCTCTGGTTGATACAGCTCTGCTTGCTTGACGTGTCACCTAGGGAAGTAATGAAACACATGTGAAGCCCCCAAACCTGTAACAGTAGATAACAGAGTGCTCACCCCACCACGTTGCTTTGGAGACCTCTTCCAAACGTTAACATGTCTATCAAGTAAGCGATACTGTAATTTAAATGTTCTTCTCTTCAGGGCTGCTTAAGAAAGGACTAGAAGAGACATGAAGAAATTAGCAATGTTTTTAGCTGAAATAGCTTCAGTTGGGAGTTTTGGTAAGGAACATAAAGGAAAAGGCACAGAGGAAACCATATCCATCACAAATAACCTACAGAATACTAAATGCATATAGCAAACACCATGTTTGCTGGATACTGATTTTCACTTTTTTGCTCTTTTTTCTGTGTTTATATAGTAGGACAGAACATGGCTTTTAAAGGAGTCTATTTTGGTTTAGCTTCTGTTTCAACAGAATTGGGTTTTTATACTATTTGAGAACTTTGTGCATTGTAACTTTCAAAGTACAATGCTTGACAGCACTGAAGTAAATAGTAAATCTCTCATTGGCTTCAAGAGAGCTACAACTCCAGTTTTATTTAGCTTGTGGTGTTTGTCAGGTTGTAGGCTTTGTTGGGTTGTTTGCAGAATATGCAAAATGAATTAAAAGTATTATTTGATCAAAGCAAAAATATTGTGCAGATCTTTTTGTGTGTAAAATAGATGTGGACTGACATTATCTGACTTTTTCCACATGTAGACCTCACCATCACTCTATAGAATATTTACAAAACACTCCTTGATCAATATTGTAACAATTACAGAAAATGCATTGTAAATATAGTAGAGAAAGAGGCAACCAGATCATAAATTGAATGACTTTGTTTACTTGAATAGTCCCTGAGCAAATTGTAGTCCATGAGAAAAAAATCCATAATTTCAAGCCATTTTGCACAATTGACAGCCCCAGGAGAGGAAAAGATTAAGGAACAGAAAGATTCCCTACCTTGATAGTAGAGAAGACTCACTTGTTTTCCCTTTGCTTACTGTCATTAGCTTGGAGCTGCAGACTGTATTATTCAATTATTGTATATCTCTGGTAAATTACCTTGAAATGTCTTGATGTTTCCAAGCACTGTACAAACTGGATTTTGTGTTGCACAAGATAGTTGCTTATTATTGTACTTACCAAGTTTATGTGTGGCAGGACCCAATGTGCAGTACTTAGAAAAAATTATAGACTTAGTCTGACACTTAATCTCTTGAGCGCGCAGAGTAAGGTACGTGGTGCAGGTGCATTCCCTATGGTCGTGCAAACAGGCATCAGGAGCTGAGGCATTCTGTTTTTCTATTAATAGGACTCTCTAAAAGAATTATTCTATAATTTTCTTTATTCTAGCAGTGCTTTCTTCTCAAGCAGATCTATACTTTTTAATCAAACCAGGGAATATCTTTTTAAACACCAGAAACAGGTACTTTAAGATGTAGTGTATTCTCCAACACTTTCTATTTCTGTGTCTATAGAAACATATCTACCTATATCGTAATAGAAAAAGGAAAGGTTTTCTTGCATAATAGAAAATTATTTTTGAAGTTTCCAGATTTTATTGCTGTTGGAATGTATATACATCATCATTATTTTAATGTTTCTATTAGAACTTACAAAATTGTTACATTCACTTGTACCAAGGCCTTTTATTTGACTTTTTTTGCCAAATGGAAAAAAATTGCACAACGCTTTTTTGCTTAAAAACCACTAAATTTTCCTCACTTGTAAGAAGTGCAAAACAAACATGGAACAAATGTTAGTCATGTGTCTTAATACGCAGTAGAAAAGACAACTTGATACACATTCAGTCACTAATGTGGTGAATACAGTATAATAGGAAACATCAAATGTGAGAGAATGTCATGAATAACTGCATTTGTAGGGGGCAAATGCAGGTATGAACAATCGTATCTGTTGTTGGGTGTTCACTGTTCCTAACTTGCTAGTCTTATGTCCAAAACATTTGAGTCATCAAAAGGAGCTGCAGAGAAAAAAAAAATAAGTCACTTGGATGACCAGTCACGCTGAAGAATATGCTGCAGAGTCAAAATTAATATATTGCAAATTATCTGTAACCAGATATTAAATTAGATTTCAAAATAGCTACAGATGTGAAAGTGGGTAGCAGAAGCCAGCTTACTCTTTAGGGCTAGTGTTACGGTCTGTGTTGCACTGATTATTCACAGTGAATAGTTCAACCCAAGTTTCATTTTTACACCCCTTTAATGCTTTCTGGTCTAGGCATTTCATAGGGTAGCTATGTCACGTGACGAGTGGTGATGGTGTGTTATCGTAGTATTTCTTTTGCAACGAGCAGAC
The DNA here is from genome assembly GCA_013400135.1 of Rhinoptilus africanus. Taxonomy (NCBI): domain Eukaryota; kingdom Metazoa; phylum Chordata; class Aves; order Charadriiformes; family Glareolidae; genus Rhinoptilus; species Rhinoptilus africanus. The sequence goes on from VXBO01012510.1 coordinate 455,797, forward strand.
AAAGGCAGCATTCATACTAGCTAGTTGGGAGTTATGGCTGGCTGCTAGAGGAAACATAAGACGTGTGCACCTAAATTCGATGATCAAAGTGAGATCTGATGAATCTAGGACAAAATCCCCATAGAATTTAAACACTTTGGAAAAACTGTTTGCACCTGGTAGGCTTTCCTAAAGTCAAATTCTAGTTGCACAAACCAGATATACTGACCTTGGAGGGAATACACAAGTATATAGCAGCTGAGGATTTGGCCCTTTGTATGATAAAAATTGAATTTGATTAAGTTCATTATTCTAAATGTCACTTTCAAACATACTTACACTCTAAAAAAACCTCTGAGAATGACTGCATGACAAAACCTGCTATGAAAGTGTAATGAGGGACAAAAGACAAAGGAAGTCTAAATAAGTCCATTTACCACAAAACCAGAGAAGAATAAGCAGAAATGACAATGTACATAGAGGAGGGAGGAAAAAATCTACATTGGACAGTTTTTCTGCTCAAGATAGACTTATTTAATTTAACAGGGATTAAACCCACTAAATGTATATGTAATCTGTGTAGGGTTCCTTCAAATTCTTGTAGGGGAAAAAACCATCTCAACACAAAGAACATGAGTTGACAATTGCCACTCATCACTGCAGTAGATTTGCTTTGCTTGCATGTTGCTTCTCTTCCTCCACTCTTAACAGTATATTCACAGAAATGGTGGGAGAACTTATTTCAGCACAGATAGGCTTCTTCAGCTAGCTTTACTCTCACTAAAGTAGCTGACATTAGCCAAGAAACAGTGACTGCACTTCATTTCACAGGGTAGCCACCAAAATAAATATATTGTATTTTCGGTATGCCAGAACGTTCCCTAAGGCTCCTGCACCCCTTGATTGTCACTTTTTTTTCCTCTTTTTAATGAATAAAGTCCTGTCTCCTATCTGCTATCCTCAACACCTACCCCTTTTGTTATTGCTTATTGTTACACTGTCTTGCATCATCTCTGGGAATCTGCAAATAGTGACAGAATGAAATAAGTATAATGATATTTGCCACTATAATTTCTCTCACTTTTCCCTTCCTTAAAAATATTATTAATGAAACCCAAAATAAGATTCCACACTATCGTGGCAAATGGAGAAAATTGCCATATTGTGTTGCTGGGTGAAGTAACGAAGGATGTTTCGTATCTGACTATTTATTACAATATGCCACAAACAATAGGTTAACAATATGTGCACATTGTTCAGAGGAAACAGGGAAACCTAGGCAAGGGGAATATTATTTTCTGGGTTTAGTATTTATTAGTTCCATATAGTTCCCACCTTCTGTGGGAAGGTGATCAGTTGATCATTTAAAATTAGTAGACTATTAAGCGCAAAGTGTACAAAAAGGGTAATATGGATTCTCCTTTGAGAAATAATGATTTCCATTATAGGTTCTTTGTTTTAAGCCAGATGCTTAGATTATGGACAATGCATTGCTCATTGTAATGCCTATGGCATGGTTTGCATATAATGGTGATAGAAAAGCCTACCATAGCGCTCTGATGAAACCAACCTACAAATCAGTTTGCCAGAAATGAGAATTAATAGAACAAGCAATAACATCCTAATTTCTACACGACAGCTAGAGTAACACTTAAAAACATTCTGCATTACCAGATAAATACACCATTCATTTTCACAAATGGAGTCTGTTTCAATTCTCAGCTGTTGGATGATGATTTGACTTGGAGCAAAGGCAGCGTAATTGGGTAACAGCTGAAATGTGCTTCATTGAAAAGGGTTGAAAGATCCATTGCTGGATTTCCAAGAGTGTGAATTACAATTCCAATAATATCAGAAGCAACTAATTCTATTCTTTAGAAGTGAGGACATAAAAGAAGTTTTAGGTTTTCTTATTTCAAGCTTTAATTGAGGCCTAGGTTGTAACTCATTTTCATCCCTGAATGGGTGGTAAAAACATACACAGTAGGTAATTCACACTACCTCAAAAACTGTTAGTGCCATAAGAAGACTAATCAGGGTAAGCTTCCAGTAGCAAATTATCAGCTACAAATTAAAACCTTGACGCATGTCTGCTAAAGCAACCTTTCCCCCCCTCCACACTAACATACATTTGTCTAGATTAGTAACTGTTGGATTACGACGGGATATGAAGAATAGGGAGTGACTCAAGCAAGCCTTCAAAACTTTACATTTCAGAAGTGAACAGAGACCAGTTTTAAGCTCTCACTTTTGTTTGACTGTCACATTTACTACATTTTGAAAATCTACTATTTTTTTTTTTTAATTACACATTTGAAAATAAGTCAAGGAAGGAAGATTTTTGCAATTATTGTATTTGTTTTATTTAATTTGTAATACATCATTCTGGGCTATGAACTAAGGGAAAACATACATATATTGGGCAAAGCACCTACACTCCTCTAGAAGTGACCTATCCCATCCAGCATTTAAGGCCTTTGCCTCTTCGAGGGAAGCATTAGCCAACAGACTGCTGTCTATCATCAGAAGCTCTGAATTCCCTGAAATCTTCAGGCAGTTTGCATACCTAGCAGAGGGTTCCGTTCCCTTTGTGATAAACCATTGGGTTCATTTGGCCTCTGGCAATTCTGATTTTACATCAGATTTGAAGTCAAAAGAAAACATAATTCCTCAGACCCGTCAATAAGGGTATGAACCGTAGAAGAGCAGGAAGTGATGAAGTTAAGGATCGTGTGTCATGTGTAATATCAAATGTTGTCATTTTGATCTTATACCTCTGAATATCTTTTCTGAAAGCATCCTGCTTAATAAAAAAAAAAGGGAGTGGCGGACATGACTATTTGAATGTTCTTTTTCGGGATAGTCTTACTGTTCTTTTTTCCTAGCTCACGAGTTCTTTAAAAGTGCTAGAAATATTTGCACGCCATGTTTGTGTTGGTAGAGGAGGTTTTTTTGATATTGAGGGCAGGGATTTTTACAAATCACAGGAGACTTGCTCTCTGCCTTAATCTCTCCAAGTAGAGTCAATTTATGGTGTGTGTTTGTTTGGTATTGGTGTTTAGGTTAAAAGAACAGTGATCCCTGAAAGAAAGGATTATCTTGTACTCTTCGCAAGCACCTTTTTTATGGATTGCTATACACATAGTGTGAACAAACAAGTTACAATCAGAAAGTGCCCTGAATATCTTTCACAAATGCTCATTTCATCCTCTGAATTCTGTTTCATAGACCTGAATTCCACAAGGCGCTTAAGCCTGCACTTAGCTGCAAATGGTTTGTTCACTCTTTAGCTGTAACAGGGGCCATGTGCCGTGCCATGCTGTAGGTAGTCATGACGAACAATTTTGGACTCTGGTGTTAAAAGTCATGTAGTTCGTTGGTGCCATGTGAATTCTTATCAGTTGCCGACGTGACAGCAATGCGAGCAGACACAGCACCATTGTTACAGAGAGTGTTTTTCAACTGAAGGCAGCTTGTATGCAAAAATTGCAACCTTTACGCTTTGCCCAAAGGCTAATCAGAAAGGTTTTCTGCTGTGTATTTTATGTTTTCAAGTGTTTTATGTTGTTCCCAACAGCAAATGAAAATCCAGGATATGGTTTATTCTCCTGATGGTTCCTCTTTGTCTGGGAGGAGGTAGCATTACGTAATTTCATGACAACGAAGTGTACGGTATATTTAATCAAGTCAAAGAGAACCTGAGCCAAATTAAATGAATTTGTTATGTCTCTACACTTCCAGATGCCTCTCTTAATTAAGCTTCATAAGTGCTAGGACTTTTCATCAAACTAGTCATCATCTTGCATCAGGGTCTGGGTGAGTCCCAGACAACCAAGGCAATACACAGTACTTTTATTTTTGAGGTTCCTGACTGTTCCTCACATGTGTTAAGTTATACATGAATGCTCATTAAATCTACTAAGATAACTGTTTGATGTGTTACTCAATAGATGAAACATAGAACTGTTCTTTAAAAAATCAGAAAAATTGCTTGGAGGAACAACAAATTCATACATCAGCCCATTCTTTATGTTCTGAAGTGCAATTTACAGGACTGAACTAAAGCAAATGTCATACCTTTAATTTCGTAAAAAGTTATGTACAAGTCTATTATTCAAAATAATCACATAACTGAGAAATTCACTGAACAGCTACCTTTCTGCTCAGCAGGGTGCCATTTTATAGACTTTAAAATTCACTAAGTTCAAGCAGCTTTCGTTCTCAATAATACATGTGCTAAATATGTCACATTAAAAGTGCTTTTGGCATGTAAATGATCCGTTTTCACATAGAAATGCTTTTAAAAGAATCTGAGCTCACTTTTTTGGAAATTATAAGTGCATTGAATTTCATTGTCCTACAGAACCATGTAGAGTTGATCGAAGTGAACTACAATGACAAACCAACCCTTGTCAGCCCTTATATTTATGTATCATTTGAGCTGTCAGAAGTATATATAGTTGCATTTTCTTCTACATATTTTCTACTCAGTTCAAAAAAAAAAAAAAAATTTGGTGTGAGGAGGGGGAGATGGGTTTGCTTTTCTAGGCCTAAGTGCTCACAAGCACTTCTGTGTATAAAAAGTTAACATTTCACTGGAAGACTTGCAGCACGTTAAACTGATTTCCTAAGCTTGTTAATTTTTTCTTAGAACTCAGCAGTACTTCTACTACTGCTTTAATGTTGAAAGATAAGGCAAATGTTTTACAGGTGATTTAGGATACTTATCCTCCAAAGAACGAATTCTGAATTCTTATGCATAATATGAATAAAACTGAAAGCATAATCTCTGTCTCTCACTGCTTCATTATACTGCTGCATACTGAACGAATTCTCCATACTGTGTATACTGCAGAGCGAGATTCTTTCATGATAAATTGATTGTACCTATTCCCATTCTCTGTAACTCTGTGTAAGGGACCTTGATAATGTCAGACACATCCTGCTTTTAAAAATCTTTTGTTCTTTCTTATTAGAATAAGTAAAGCAACTTGAATGCTGTTTGGAAGTCATTACGTTATTATTCTGGTTACCTATAATACAGTACATGGCTCCAGGGTTCTCACAGATACTTGTTTAAGAAAACAAACTGTCAAAAATGTTCAATTCTTTTTTTAAATATGGAAACAAAATTGGTGAGATGATTCAAAAAATTAAACTGGAAAGACTTGGATTAAGGGAAAGAGAAGGAAAAGAAAAAAGGAAGGAAAAGTGTATTGGTTGCAAGGTCCAAAAAGAAATGAAGTAAAATTCTTTAACTCGGTGGAGTGGCCATATATTGGAAACCTTATACTGGCCTGTAGTAGAGATCGTTGTGAGTAGGCATTAATCCTGGATGCCAAATCCTGTGTAGAAGCAAAGCTGAAGAAGGCCATCCCTGCCTTTTTTTGCTTATCCACAGCTGCAACTCCAAAATCATAAGCAGTAGCTCTGTGCTGGGTGTAGAATTCCATTTAATTCTCTTTCCATAAGTGAGATGTGTGTTTATACTTTATCCATACATAGGTGAGCGTTTCTGTGCTTCTGTTCTATGTAATTCACAGTGTAAATAGATGAAACAGATTAAAAATGGAGGAATATGATGTGACACAAAGTAAAAAAAAAGCCTGAGTATCTGTGTTTGGTGCATGTTTAATTGCCATTTTAAATTCT
>VXBO01012510.1:461806-475529 GCA_013400135.1 Rhinoptilus africanus
TATAAGCAGCCATCCGCCCAGGGAAGTCTGCCTCTGGAGAAACAATTGGCCAAGGCCTCCTGAAAGTTGTCCTTTTTACTATGGTGATGTGTTTGCTAGATGTCAATAGGCATTTTAAGCAATCAGGGCTCTCAGATTAGCTATTGTAGATTTTTCTTACCAAGCATCAAATTGCTAGATTTCCGCATGCTTTTGTAAAACCCATTTAATAATGAGGAAAAGCATTGTATTGAAGTGTCAAATATTTGTTCTACCATCTTCCAGCCTTGTGTAATTATTTTAACACCAGCCATGACCTTGTCTTCCAGATACTAAAACACAATAAGAAATGTAAATGACATTAACCTACTTAATCCTGGTTTTCCATCACAAAATGCTTAATTGATGTTTCTTTAGGATCTAGGTCTGAACTGACAGTGTCCACATGCTCCTGTCTCTTAAAAAGAGATAAACTTCTACTTAAAGAAATGCTTTTCAATTTCTATTCAAGAAAAGTGTTGTTGAAGAATGACCTCTGAACGTGTCTAAACGTGTTCATAGCAAAAAGACCCACTTAAAAAATCTTAAAATGTGAAGTAGTTCCTTCAAAAATGCTGCCCTTATATGTGAGGTATTTATAAATTCTAGTTCTCAACAGCTATAACTCAGTATGGGATATTTCTTATAGCTCATACGTATGATCTCATATACCCTATGGAAATGCTGTACAGACTAAATAACAGAGATGCAGTCAGTAGGAGTCTACAGACATTGAATTGACTTCCTTAGAAATTAATCTAAAATCTGATAGCCTTTAGTAAAGAACTAGACCATTTTGTCTATTTCTTTTTAAAATCCGTTCGCATAATATTTTATCACAAACCCTGTTTCATTTTTTATTTTGTGGGGGTAAGCAGGTTATAAAAAGATAGATTGTAATTTTAAATAAATTCTGTAGAACTTTTTTATAGGGGTTTGTTAATCCATCTCAGACTTAGTGCCAATAAGAAGCACTTTGTTTAATATATTTCTGACTTCATACAAATTCTATCTAACTTTGTGTCTGGCATCCAAAGCCATTTATGGGGATTTTTGAATTACTGATATTTTTAGGCTTTTAGATGTATAACACTGAAAGTACTGATTTACTTTTTAACTTTCTGAGGTATGTTTTAATAAAAAAGAAAGAGAAAAACATTGCCTAACTTTGAACATAAAAGAAATCTCGCTCTCATTAAGTCAACAGTAATGCTCTCCTTAACTTCAAAGGAGACCACGATTTCATCCAACATATCTAACAGTTCCATAAAACACACAATGAAAATCACTTTACAATATTGGCAGGCAGAGTATGCATTTTGTATGCATCTTGGTGAAAAAAAGGCACAAGCATTCTGACTTATTTACTAATGCATGCCCAGCTAAAAATTAAGAGAGCAGTGGATTTTTTGAGAGACATTGTGTTATAACTCTCTGGGAGTACTAAGTGTGCACAGCCTCCATTTCAAATAAGACTCAAAATCTACACTGTGAAATTACAATTATGTTATTCTGAGTGCTCCCTTATTTGCTGGCTATGAAGTGTGCTGCGTGACTTCTCTTAGCGAGGGAAGAATCCTTAAGGCGCGTGGGTGAAAGACGCACACCAGCAGCAAGCAACACTGTGAGCTCAAAGCAGAAAACACTCCAGTACAGGTTCTGTACGAGTACAATAAATTCAGTCACCTAAGGTTAAGTGAGTTAATGCATATTCTGTTAGTCATTTTTCTGTGCTAATGATAAAGCAAGTCTAAAACCATACTTTGAAAGCAAACTGCAAGAAAAGGGAAAAGACTGGACAGATGCACTTTAGGGAAATTTAATACTGATAAGTGTAAGTACTTTAAAATGTATACCTTAGATTAAACTGGCAGTGGAGGAGAGGACTTGAGAGCAATAATTTCAAGGCTGCAGAAAAAATTGTAGGAATTTTTTATATTATATAGGAACAATGAAGAAAACTCACTAGAAAGCTAATATTTTCCATCTTTGACTCTGATAGTATCACACTTTCCCCATTGTCAAGAATAGCTTTCTAATAATGTAGGAATAGTTTGAGAGGATTAATTGAATTCATGATGTTGCTGACCTTCTGAAAAAAAATTTTACAGCTCTGTTCATGTGTCTGAAGATCTTAATTGCATATAAACAATTTCCTTTTCATAAGAAAAGGTTTTCAAACCTCTGGTGAATTATAGTAATCTTTATCTGATAATATTTTCTGCGCTGAAAACTGTGAGGTGTTTGGATATAACTTGATTTCAGTTGAGTCCTTATACTGGTAATGGTTTCTAACCTTGCCTTCTCATAGAGAAAGAGATCTAACACTTCCACCTTTTTACCTTAACACTATGAATCATCTGCTTATGAAAAGCTTTTATATTCTCTACTTACAGAGTATGTCTGATAACAGGTTTTTAGTAGAAGGGGTGTTGAATGATGATAGGATGCGTCATACTCCTGAATCTTACAAAACCAGAACCAAAATTTTGTAAATAGTGATCAGAGATTGTGTAGCCGTGTCTTTGTCAGCCAAGTTCTATTCTTCAGTCTGAATGGCATGCAGACCAATGTGTCGTTACTGCGCTCTCACCAGCTACGTTAGCCCATGCTGGTTCTGTCCCCGCACCTCCTCATTTGTCTATAACCTGTGTTTCCATGTTTAATCCCTCTATCTAGATCTAGTTCATTTATAACGGTGAGAAATTATCAGGAATTTGCTCTTTCTCAGCTGCTAGGTATCAGAGTCAACGTGAGCCATGCTGTCTCCTTACAGGAGCACTGCTAGGCTGTTTCAGCAGAAGCCAAGCAGGTTACTTTAAGCCATTGCTGAATCACAAATTGTGGTTTCGCCTAACGTGTTTGTCTTCACATGGGAAAGGACAAGAAGTGCTGAGATTCAGGTATCACGTCACAGATGGTGCAAGTCAAGAGCAGAGTCCACATTCTTCCTTCTGTTGTGTTACTTATCTCTCGCTCAGCTCAACCCCTACTATGCATTAGTGTTTGATGTTCAGGTGATTCCCAGGGGCACTTCTAGGACAGATTGAACATCACTGCAATTAAGTGTGTAGATATAGCTCTTGCAAGGCTTTTTGATATTTTACAATAAGAATATTAAAAAGGTGCTGACATATATATATCCTGCTGGCATTAAAAGCCACAAGTCTCCAAAATAGAACATAAGGAAACAAAAAAAGGCCATCATTAGACAAGGGAGCATAATTAATGGTGTATTCCATTTTTCAATTGAGAAGGGGATCAAAGAATACTGTATATTCTTAAAATCACAGAATCTACCTTTTGAGGATAAAATGAATTTTCTAATCTTTACAACAATGTGTTCAAGAGTACTGCAGAAAATAGTGTTGGTACTTCTCTAGGTTATGCTATGATATGTGAAGAGTGCAGTATGTGTTTGTAATTTCTTAAGTGACTGTAATAACCCTCTTCATTCTGGAGTTTGGAGACCAAGAACTGCTGTGGGGGAAGCCTGGCAAAGGTTAGTAAGGAAAACCTACACATGCCCCAGGATAAGCAATTTCCATTCCAGAATCAGGACACATCTGTGGATTGGAACCACCTCACATGCCTTGAACACATGACAACTCAGACCATTGGTTTTCAGGTGCTACTGCACCTGGTGGTATGGCTCACGCTACTTGCAGTGGCTGACTATCATAGAATACTTCAGAAATAACAGAATTTTTCAAGCTTGCCGGTCTGTCTGAATCTGAGTAATTCCCACAGTCCTAAAATTTTGGATATATTGTCTTTCTGTTTGAAAAAGTTTAGTGGGTTTTTGTTTATTAGAAAAAGTACGCTATACTCCATATCAGTGGCATCAAGTTTTAGTAATACTGAAGACAATCCCATATGGATAACACAAGGAAATAAAGAAATACCTAATGGGAGCTCAAATACACACTTCTAACATAGAGGTAGTTTGGCTTTTTAAGATTTTTCATTTTGTTCTTGCAAGGTTTGAAAATGTGGTTTGAATATATTTTGAGAAAGGGTGTGAAAAATAAGAGATTACACAGTGTTTTTGTTTACTATGTAACTCCCTCTATACGCACACATTCAATTAGTAAGAGCACTAAACATTTTCTGGTGCTCCTGTTTTGCAATACAAGCTCTGCCTGCTTTCTGTTTGCTGCTTACAACATAATGACATCTGCTGGAAGAGGTCACTAGTAAAAAGGTGTTAGCAACTGAGAGAGAAGTTGAAATCCAATCTGGATAAACGTATGTTTGAATCCTTACCAGTTATCACCTAAATGTGTATTTACAGCAGATAGATAAGTAGGTGAAAACAGTATAAAATAGTACTAGCTCAAATGTATTTTGAAAGTGATATTTAAAATCATAAGACGTAAAAAAAGTCTGTGCTGAACTTAAGGGGGTAGGGATGCAATCCAAAATACAGTTCTATTGATTTGACTCATTTGGGAATAGAGTTAATCAGCAAAATGTGGTTTGTTCCATATGGAATATCTCGGGTTCAACACAGTACCACTTAACCCAAGGAAGGGCTTCAGTGCAGTTTTCATGGATTCCTAGGAATTCCTCTCAGATCTGGGGCAGGTTGCTTCTCCATTAGGAAGCAATTTGGCGCAATACCAGTTAATCGGATGATCAGTACTGTTGGTGCTGGGGCCCTTCCCATCTCCATCACATGTGCTTCAAGGAATTTACATCAGATGACAATTTGTCTGGTTACCGGACAGAACACCTTTGGTACACAAATGGTTTGAGGCTCTCCGAAAGGAAAACCTGCTGCGTTCAGCACGGAGAGCCTGTGGTGGTGCAGCCATACCCCGACGGGCCTGAGCCTGCCAGGGGCTGTTGGAGGAGAGCTGCTGATTTAGTTTCCCCAAAAAGAATCCCAGCACAGCACAATCCCGCTGTGAAGCAAACCAGCATGTGACGAATGGAGATGATCAAGGGATGTACAGGAGCAGAAGTTTAACTTGAAAACTCACTGTTGCTCTGAGCCATGGAGCTAATATAGACTTTGGTTTAGAAACACTGAGTCACGGGACAAAATATAGTTTCCTTGTAGTGACTGTAAAATTCAGTAACGTACAGGTTTATAGGAAATCTAATAACTGATTTTAGATAGGTTCAGAAGAAAAACAAATATCAAATATCTTACAAATTTCAAGTCCTGCTTTTCATGTTTTGTTTTTTTGGTGCTGGTTTTTGGGTTTTTTTCTGGATACTTCTGGCAATAACCTGAGTTTCTGAATTATTTGAAAGTAGATGAAATAGCACAACTCATGTAGATACCTATGACATGGATGTAATTCTTGACTTGCACATAAAATATTTCTTTTCTTCTTCTCTGATACTATTTTTTATTCTAATTTTATAATTCATGTGCAAGAATTGCCCTGTAATCTTAAGTGTCATAAATGTTTAACTTCCATGTCTGAACTCTCTAAGAGGTTAAAACAAAGAGTAAAGAGTAAAGTGTGTAGTTAGGCTGCCTATTTAGGTACCATCTGAAGTTTAAAGTATAGTTACTCCCTTTACCGCTAATATATTAGAACACCAGTTCTGTTCTATTCTTCTCTCTACCTTTGAAAACATCATACTCCCTGTTTCTTTTTTCATGTCTATCTGTATTAGTGACCTCTTCAACTGACATATACTGACATAAGTCTCTGAAAGCTTATCCCATACTCTTTAATCTAGTCAGGTCTAAGCAATGGACTTGTCTTTGGTGGTCTTCAAGAGACTTTTCATTTTTCTCCGCCCTGTTGGTGTGGCTTGTTTACATTCAACGTACCACACATTAATTCGTTACTTATTTGGGGACATTACCATTTCTGGGACACTCAGCAGAGGCATAGAAGAGTTTTCTGCCTCAGGCCACAGAACAGCTCCAGAAGAATCAGCAGGGAGTATTTCAGCCTCATAGCTAACTTCATCTTCAAAAGGCATTTATGGGGCCGCTTCATCGGAGGAAATGAGAGAATTTGCCAAATAGCACGTTACCCCTGTAACCCCTGTATTTTTGTCGAAGTCACTCTGTGGACCATAACTGTGCCTGTCTAGAGTACACCATCCTTTTTACCAGTGAAAAAAAGGTACATATACTCCATGAAAAGAACTAAGAAAAGATTAATTTTGCCACCAACAGCTGAGTCATACTGGTGTTCTGAGATAGCAGAATAGCTTGGGAAAGTTGCTAGCAGAAATAGTTTGTCCAAGTAAGTCCCTGTAGCTAGAGAGCAAAGGATGTTTCCAAGGCTGCTTAACTCTGCTGACTTCATGCTGTCAATCAACATTAGGGTAGTTTTATGTTAAGCTTTGAAAAATTCAGCAATATACAAGCAGGATGGAATCCATATTTAACAAAAGAGTGAATTTAATAGCAGAGCTGTAGATAAAACATTAGAGGTCAAAAATACACAGAAGAACAATAAACACCACAGTGATACAGGAAACAGCATAATGAACAGAATAAACACTGTACAAGCAGTTGAAGAGTAGTAAACAGTACTGAGATATTAATCAAGAGGGAATGCGGTTTATGGCTGGATTTGCCTTGAGACAGACTAAGATATAAACCAATTTATGTAATATATTTTTGCTTCTAATATTTTCACAGCCACCAAAATGAATATTTAATAAAACAATTAAAGACTTACTGTTTTTGATGTGATAAGAAACTAAGAAACAAAGGCCCATCGCTAATAGTTCATCTTTGTGGGAATACTTATCATTATTTTGACACAATGTCTGAATTATTATTGAAAGCAAATAGAGAAACAAGGTCTCAAAGCTCTTGGATTTTTATTTTATTGCTGTCATTGTCACTGCGTATTCTGTGGCAATGAAACAGCTGATAAATTAAGGCTCGCAGAATCAGATAATCTCTAATGTTCCTTATAAGAACATCTTCTTCCTTATGAAGCTATGTAAAGGATACATTTAATTTCCCCTTTTTCTTATATCTACATTTCAGATTCTTTGATGCCCTGGACTTGGAGGGATTTAACTGGCTCAAAAACTGGATGCTTTGAGTCTGTACTTCCTTTTCTGCTCCTTATCAGTCATTTACAGAAGCTTTTTCCCCAAGGACTTTTTTTTAACTCAGGGAGAAATGTACACCCCTAAGAAAAAAAAGAAAAAAAAAAACCCAAACAACAAAACAGGGCTTTTTCCCCTCTTACAGAATTCAGGGACAGGAAGTCTCTGAAACAATGCTTAAATAATACCAACCCTCAGCAGCACACAGCTGGCTGTGTTTAAAGAGCTGCAGGAAATGAATCAGCATCTAACTAAAGCTAGGCATTTCCAAAGGCCAGAGGATGGAAAGTCTTTCCATACTGGAAGGTATCACTAAGAAGGTCAGGTAGCACAGCTATTATGTAAACTGGCCTTCGTCGTTTTACTCTAGGAACCACCTAAAATATTTTTAAGCCACCTCGAGATGCCACAAAAGCCTTTGTGAGCAACTGGTCTAAATATATTGCAGAAATAAAGCCAGGTCATATTAAGGAGTTGCTGGTGTGAGATGACAGTTTTGATGATTTTACTTACCAAACTGAGAAGGAAACAACAGAAAATTAACACCAGTTAGAGTCAAGAAAACACTGTTTAAAATAAGCAATCCAGATTTTACATATGTACTTTGTAAATGACACAGATGGAGACTTAACCTCCAGTCTAGAGGTTTAACCTTCAAGACACAGGACATAACTTTCATCAGACCTTCTCTTCCCTTTCCTAACTGGGCAGCAAAGACGTCAAAAAGATAATTCGATGTTTGTGATTTTTGTTCATGGCTCCTTATAAACTTCAAAAGTTAGTGGAAGAAATAGCCAGAATTAGAGACAAGGAGGAGTCTTTTCTCTTTTAATTTTGGAGAAAGTCACCTTAGATTTATGGGTGTTTGCATTATAAAAATAAACATGCCAGCACACATTTGGAACCCCATATGACTATTTTTTTCCCAATAAGACAGTATGTTCAGAGGAGTATAATATTTGACAGTCGTTAGCAAGCAGAGAAGTCCATTTTTCTTTACCAGTAATATCCTTTCACCTCATTATAAAACAAGAGTTGTCATACTAAAATTGAAGACTTGTCGACAGAGTGGGGAAAATCATTTTTAATTACTGCATGGATAAAGATTTGGGATGATAAGAAATAGGGAAAGGAAGTGTGATAATTGAAAGAATTACAGGCAATTCTTGAATTAAATCTTGTATTTTTAGTAGTTAAATTTCTGTGTGTTTCTATATAAAGAACAATCAAAAGATTCATTGGTAAGTGGATGCACAGGGTAGATTCTTTTTAAGTATTTCCATTGTTATTACCATGTATGCTGCAGCCCTGAAGCAAGCTCTGGAATAAGTACACTTCGCTTCCAGACTTCAGCTAAGATTTAATGGTCAGTCAGTAGCTAAAGTCATTCATCAGAAAAGAGATACTCAAATTTGATTAAAAATCAGATGTATAAACTGTTACCTTTGAATGTATAGTTTTGAATACTGGAACTGTTACCTCTGTGTTTCATCAGGTCCTTAGATGCTTTGATAAAATATACAATATAAAATAAAAAGATTGTTAATATTAGGTTATTGAAAGGCAAAATCAGTTGAAAGATCATTGATTTTAAAATGTTTTTTACTGATAAGGACGTATTTACTAAGTTCAATGTCATTTTACCTTTTCTCTTTTCAGGCACAAATTCAGCATTACTAAAATACTTACTAAATTGAAGAAATAAAAATTGGTAGCCATTAATAATAGTGCACTTACAGCAGCAGAAGTCCAAAATTGCCATTAGTTTCTCGATATCAACATCCACATTTTATTATGTTCCATTAGTATTTTATCTTAGTCCCCTCACCGTTCCTCCTTCAGATAAGTCTATAGCATAAAGTAAATGGGCCACATTAATATGCCATTTCCACCTGAGCCAGAGCAACTGCACTATAGATAGCCATGGCTGGGTGCATTTTCACTAGTAGCTGCTAGGCATAATTTAATCCTTTTTAATAATTTTATAGATATAACCTTTTACTCAACTGCTCACTCTGTTACATTAATTATTAGTAAGTGAAAATATAATTTAAACATGAGTCAATAATCTATGACATATTTTTTGTACATTTTCCTCTTAGGGAGCCCTACCTAGTAACAATAATAAGATTTCTACAATATTTTGTGTATGGTTTAGCAATAAATATTACAATGTGAATGAAGGACAAATACTAAGCAGGATGTGTACAGTTAAATCAAATTATTTTTCCAAGTACTGCATTCAGCATGGAAGCTTGAAATGATACGTGTATATTAAGACAATCTGTTAAGAAATAATTATACATCAAAGTCCTCAAAACTTTAACAACAGGCTATTCTAACATTTGAATTATCATATTTCTAAAATTCAGGGGTTTACAGTGCTGAGATATCCTGGCTGCATATTGTATTGAAGGCTGTGTCTGTCCTTCCCCTGTCATCATTTTCCCCTGCTTGCATTCAGGATCCTGGACCTTTAAATTCCACAAAACCAAGGAACTGGAGCCCTGTGGTGGTTATTTTTTGGCTTTGTGCTGCTTGTTATGTTTTCCTTTCTATTAGCTTGTAAGACACTGTTAGCTTTTGGCTTTTCTGTTTATTAATTTTGTTTTCATTTCTTATTTCAGGAGATCTGACAGTCTTTCTTATGAGTTCAAAATATTTTATTTCATTTATCAGAGCACAGAAGAATTGGGGAAAAGTGAAGGACAGTATTTTCAAACATAGTCTGTAAGTTTGAATATTGAGTTGAGAAAATGTCTAAACAGCAATATCCTATACCTGATTTTTTCAGAGGCATTTATCCAATTCAACTCAAGATTATTAAGAACTGGTAGGTAGTTGGTATGACTGAACACAAAGCCCACATTTGAAACCGGGCATGAAAAATTAGAGAGAATTTCTGAAAATTTTCTGCCATTTAATTTGAAGAGGCACTAAGTGCCTGCAGTTCCCACACTTTTACCAATTTCAAATCAGTAAATGTATTCCATCTAATTAATGTTTCATGTCAAAAACATGAGTCCTTCGAGAGCGATCAGAATCCAGGGCTCTTCCCAGGGAAAAGCATTCATCCCATTCTCCATGAGAAGAGGGAATGAAATCTAGGTCTCCTACTTCCCAGCCTCCGGCCATCAAGATCTTAAAAATGAGGCGTTGTTGCCTTCTTTATTATGCATATATTAAGAGAATCAGATGTGTAGAAGCAAGTCAGGCTAAGCCAAGCTGTAGGAAAACTTATGGAATAAAATACTTTGGGGAGCTTGGTCAGAGAAGCAGTAATTTCTGCAACCAAACTGGGCTTGCATGAGTAAAAACATTACGACTCAAAACTGCCTAAATGTGCAGATGGGAATCTTGCACCCAAGTCTCGATTTTCAGATCCTAACGACAACATCCATGGTACTGCAGACTTTTCCATTAGCTGAGCAGGGCTTTGGGGGACCATGGCTTAGTCATATAAACGTCAATCCTGCTTGCGTCCTTGTTTCTTTGAAGTTCTTAAGCTTAGGGCAGAAACTGCCAAAGGTGTCTCTAAAATATAGTGCACTCACTAAACAGACAGTAAACAACCTAGGAAAGTATGTTATGGAGATTAGATTATACAACTCATCATTTAAAGGGGTGAGTGGGCAAGTTCTTCTATTCTGTAGATACAGAGAAGTTTATAGAAAGGGTAATGAAAAGAGTTGTCTTTGGTGGGTGAATAATATCTTTGTGCTTTTTCTGGACATTGTAAGAGGGAAATAGCTGCACCTGCTAGCCCTGCCCACGTCTCAGCTGTGCTCACCCTGGGGTCAGGGATAGGGTTTCTCTACTGTCGAAGAAAATACATTGATTGGAAAGATGGATGGATGGATGGATGGATGGATGGATGGATGGATGGATGGATGGATGGATGGATGGATGGATGGATGGATGGATGGATGGATGGATGGAAGGATGGTGAGAGCCATTGCACTCTTTATTAGATAAAAAATGGCAGGAAGGAGAGAGTCAGGATTAGTATGAAATGACTAATTCAGCATGTTTAGTGAAAAACAAACCCTCCTGCTGAAAAAGTGCTGTTTGAGTGTTTAGAACTGAAATTGAGACTCGGATAAGAAGCAGTTAGAGTTCAGAGGCTTTGTCTCTGGCAATTACAAGCACCAGTTTGTGAATATGTGTATATTCCTTAATTTGTGATTGCATCCAATAAATACATCTGTTGAATTAAATCTACCTAATCTTCCAATTATCTCTTTTATCCATTTTTAAGTAGTTCTGTTTTCTCCTTAAGGTAAAGTTTATGGCTCTGATAGGTGACTGAATATCTTCATCCCAAATTAGTCCCTTATCCCATGTCTCATTCACTAGATTGTTTTCTTTCTATGTTCACATTTGTAAAGTACTTTACAAATTGCAATTACTCTTCACAACATTCCTTCCAGGGAAATAAAAATATAGAAAAATGGATGTGTTTGTAGTAAGTGTTTCAAGGCAGAGAGGAGAACTTGGGCATTTTTGGTTCCTGGGGTCAGAGTGCACCACCTATTAATCAACGGAATGAAAATTTGACTGTAAAACAAATAATAAAGTAAACAAATATCTACTTCATATCAGGCTGAAGAACATGATCGTAGGACAGGATGCCAAGAGGTTTGTAATGCTGGCAAGTTGCAAGGCAAAATGGGTCGTATCTTCAGCAATACAAATAGCATTGCCTGTCCTGCCTTTAGTGAAATATGGAGACAGGAGCTAACTGCAACCCATCCTGATTTGAATAAATGTTTGCATCATTTAGTTGTTTGGCATAAAGGTGTTGCTATTTTTGCTGCTGACAGGGAAGGTGATCAAGTGATCTGCTAGATAAGTCCTTGATGACAAGACAGCAGAAGTGAAAACCCTCTTTCAAGCAATTGTTGCTTGCTGATATGCTCAAAAACAAGGTTGCTTGGGTATCATTGTGCAACCGGTATTTCACTGAGTTTTGATCTTAAAACTGTGTGTGGGGCATGGCATGGGGAGGCATGGGGAGGATGAAACTTACTGAGTGTTGATCTAAGAGCCCTGCTAAAGTTGTGCTGCTCTCCACTAATAGCTTGTTAATACATAAATCTCACCCTCAGACCTCCCAAGTTTTGAAGCCAGCTTTAGGCTGTACAGAGTAGGAAGCTGGGCTCTGATTTAAAAGGAACCAGTCTGGTTTTAGCCAGTAGTTGGCATTTGAGGGCAAAAAAATTGTGTGCTATGAATAAAAAGATACAGTCCTGCTCGGAAGTGGGTAAAGGTGAAAGCTTCCCAGCTGTGCAGTCACAAGCAGATTTCAGTGTAAATGCCACTTTGGGGGTATAATGCATCTCGAGCTGAACTGGAGTGTTTCTGGTGTTTCTGGACTACACTCTGTTGAACAATGGTTTTGCAGATCTATTCGTTCGCATCAAATCTGTCCCCTTTTTAAAGCACTGTACAGACCGTGAGAAGTGCTATTCAGGAAGCAACTGACTCTGACAGTTATGAATGTTGACTGCATTTTAGTTTAAAAAAGTGAACAAAGACCTTTATTTTTTATGCTTTGTTTAATCATGTGGCACTTCCAGACACTCCTATTACAACCTCACTGGACCCATGCAATATTATGACCTACACAGACTTGTGAGTTTACCTGGCTAAGTGGGGTTTATAAAATATGGTAAGTTTTTTCAGTGGATTTTTGCAAGCTTCCAAGTGATTCACATACCAATGTTATGCACAAAACCTTTGAATCTCTGTAAGCAGTGAGTCCTAAATGAGAGATTATTAATTGCTAGGCTTGAAAGATGCAATTCTGTTTTTTCTGTAGAGTCCTTTTATCCTAAGTCTATAACCACAAGATCTCTGTGCTATGAGAAATTAAAATAAAACCTGTGTTCATTGTGACTAGTTTGACATTATCTTCCACTGATGGAGTTTAAGAGATACCACTTCACCACATGACCCTTAATTGCACTGAAACTCAATGCTCTGTTTTAAACAGACCAGTTTAGTAAAATAAGTAGCTACTAAGTACCTCTCATCATTTTTCTATTTTAACTGCACCTCAAGGTTGAATGACAGCCCATATTGATATGTGCCTTAATATTCTAGAAAAAATTCAGATGCAGTCTATGTAAAGGACAGCCTTTCATGACCTTTATTACCCTTGGTAAAGGCCATCAAAGGATGCTCTTTATTGGATGGTCCTTGAGCTTTGCATATATATCAAGAAAAAAAAGAAGTGCAGTGTGTGAAGCAAGATATTTTCCTGTATCTTTGGACACTAGGAAAGATATGTAAGAAATTAGAAATACAGCATCTCTGCAAATTAGCAAATAAATCAGAACCAATGATGCATTATGATTTTTTTTTTTTTATTAGGGGTTTTTCTCTGAATAGTTTAGTATTATAAAAGGGTATCAGCCTTGCCGATGAGGTGCCAGGGAGTCCGGCACTTGTGGCAAAGTCTGCCAATATTCCTGAGAGCCAGAAGGCCCACCACAGCTCGAGGGTCCAAACCGGACGCACAACTCCCACTCTGAAATGCTTATACACCAATGCACGCAGCATGGGGAATGAGCAGGAGGAGCTGGAGATCTGTGCACGATCGCAGGGCCACGATCTCATTGCAATTACTGAGACGTGGTGGGACAGCTCACATGACTGGAAT
>VXBO01012510.1:475995-498506 GCA_013400135.1 Rhinoptilus africanus
CTCTGCCTTGGTGAGGCCCCACCTGGAGTACTGTGTCCAGTTCTGGGCTCCCCAGCTCAAGAGGGACAAGGAATTGCTGGAGAGGGTGCAGCATAGGGCTACAAAGATGATTAGGGGACTGGAACACCTCTCTTATGAAGAAAGGCTGAGGGAATAGAGTCTCTTTAGTCTGGAAAAAAGACAGCTGAGACGTTATCAACGCCTATAAATACTTAAAGGGTGGGTGTCAGGAGGATGGGGCCAGGCTCTTTTCAGTGGTGCCCAGTGACAGGGCAAGAGGTAATGGGCACAAACATGAGTACAGGAAGTTCCACCTAAAAATGAGAAGGAACTTTTTTACCTTGAGGGTGGCAGAGCACTGGAACAGGCTGCCCAGGGAGGTGGTGGAGTCTCCATCTCTGGAGACATTCAAAACCCGCCTGGACGCGTTCCTGTGCAACCTGCCTTAAGATGGCCCTGCTCTGGCAGGGGGTTGGACTGGATGATCTCCAGAGGTCCCTTCCAACCCTGTGATTCTATGATTCTATTTAAAATTGTCACCGTTCACACAGGGACATACCACATTTCTGTGCCTGGATTAAATAAGCATTCAGCTACCTTTATGTAATATTTTCATTCCAAATTAAACAAATGTATGCTTTAGTATTCAGTAAGAATTTACATTGGGTGATCTGTTCTCTTGTTTCTTTTTCTACATAACGCTTTGGTGCTGTAACATGGGTCCCTAAAGCCTCCAAAGATACCGATAAAAAGTTAAATTAATTTTTAGTTCCTGTAACTCCATTAGGATTACTTACTGAAGGACCTGATCCCATTATGAAGGAAGGGTCACAGTATGCTCCTCTAAAAGGAGTCTTAGTGATTTCAAGGATCTTGTTCTACATTATGAAGGAGCAACATTTGTACTTACTTTGAAATTAAGGCACCTAAACTTTACCTAGGTTTTGTTTCATTATAGATTTCCATTTTTTTCAGGAAAGTTCATCTTTCCTCTTTCTTCTGGCCAAGAGTAGGAGGACTGCAATGTGTTACTCATCACTACTTCATCTTTAGTATATTTGTAAATTGTCTAATGGCCATATATTTTTAATGAGGTAATATGAAAAAGAAGAAAACCTATTTGTGAAAAAGTGTGTTTTTGATGGCAGACCACATCTATCTCAAAGCAAGTGATCTTGCCAGAACTTCAAAAGAAAAGCAACAAGTTGTTGCTTGTTTTTTCCGTGTCTTCATGCTTTTCCACAGACTTTTAAGGTTAGAAAAGAATAAGATGATGACAGCATTCCCTCTTCACTCCAGTCATAGCGCCCTCCTTTCCTTCTAGTCAGGCACTGAGAAAAAACATCTTTCACTGTATTTGTGTTTTAAACTAAGCCAGCCATTGTGTTCCTCCTTACTCTTGTCTTCAAATGATCTTGCTTGTATACTTTTTGACTTGCCATTTCTGTATCTCCACTCTGTAACTTCCTCACATCTTACATCCTTTTTCACAATTTCTGACTTTTCTCACCTGTTAAGGACTCCCTGCTCAGAAGCTTTCTGTGCTCTCTTTCACCCCTTCAGCCTCTGTTATTACCCTGTGGGATATTGACACAAAACAAATATGACAATTTTTTTTGTACTAAAATGACACTTACAAGTTTAAATCAGGAATCAGAAACCCCTTTTACTGAACATGCAGATAACAAAAGCAAATAAACTCCCTAGTTTCTTGCACACTGACTTATGATCTAAGATGAAGAAACAAGATGTAAACAAGCAAATGAGATGAGTACAAGATAGCAGTAAAATAACAAATTTTTGCCTATGAAGCAAAAGTTCTCTCACACCCTCCCATATGAATATTTAGCTCAAGGGTGACTTTATCCTGACTTCTCAGATCAGAATCTGCTCTATGGATTTTATATAAAGACTCTTTATTGTAAACAAATGAAAAAATTTGGTGTACATTTTTTTTTAAGAGCAATCATTGCTTTTTTGTAACAGAAAAGTCTGTGTAATAAACAACTTTGTTCTTTTACACCCGTGCAATTTTTTAAATGTGTTTTACTGACTCAGCTGTGTAAATATTTCTGTTGCTCCCTCCACCATTATAACTGGATCTTTGGCTTACAACCATTTATTTATTTATGTATTTGTTTGTTTGAGTGTTTGGTTTTTTGTTTATTTAAAAGCTTACAGAGGAAATATTCCTAAATCACAAATGAAGTTTTAGTTACATTAATATTTTATTGTAAATCTGTAAACACTTTATACAAAAATTAAAAGACCTTATGGGGCTCAAGTGTAATTTCTTAAGATTTTAATCTTAAAAGAGAGTTCTACTTGAGTAATACATTCTATAAATAGTTATTTATAATAGTATAATATCTAATATCATATTTACAATAGATATTTGTCTCATTTTTATCTACATAAGGAAGACCCATGAAATTTAATTGCCTGCTTTTGTATAATCAACGTACAATTGTTTAAACTAATATGAGAGAAATGTGTATGATATTTTCATGCTCTTAAAATCAGTAAAAAAAGTTTTATTTGGTTTAATTCTCTGAACTCTTCAGATTAAAGTGGTGTTTTGAAGAGATACAAGGCACATGGTTGGTTTTTAATTAATAAAAGCATTTATTGTCATTAAAAAGATGAAAAAGTTTCAGAGGTTTGATAATACTCAAATATCAACTAAATCAACTTGCAATTGCGCTCCAATACATTTCTGTAGCAGCACTAAAGACAGAAACTCTCTATGGACTTTACCCAAATGTTTATGCAATCTCTACATACAGTAGGCATTCAATTATCTTACTGTAACCTACGAAATTGACTTGCTTTATCTAAAAAGCAAGGAAGTCATTTTGACTTGCATTGGTAAATTATTGGATCTACTGTGAGCTGTATGGTTGTGGAAGGATTGTTGAGAAGTCATTTGGTTAAAACTCTTACTCTAAGTGGGACTGATGGCAGCAATAAACTGGGTAAAACATGTCTTTATCTAGTGAATCTGGAAAACCTCCACAGTCTCTCTAGACTGAGAAACTGTAGTGAATCCAGGAGATCCCTACCAAGGTAGCCATGGGCCTAGAGAACATGTCCTCTTAGGAGTGGTAGAGGGAGCTGAGCCTGTTGGTGAAGAAGGACAATCTAACAGCATTCTACAACTGCTTGAAGTGGCATTACAAACATGACAGTATCAGACTGCTCTTAGTAGTGGCAGATGGTGTAACAACAGGCAGCAGCCTCAGGGAGGTCCAGTTTAGGAAGTTTTTCAGTCATTAGGAAGTTGATGAAGAACATGACTCAAAAATATGTGAAAATTTTAGTGTAATATTACATTTTAAATTTGTTTCAGGTTTTTTTATTCCTCTGGTCTTAACACTTTATGCTGCTTCTCTGCAATGAAAACTGGGTACATGAGACCTGGGTGGAATCCCATACAGGGTCCATTTTTCATCCCTGAGGGTGAGGAACACGACATGATATTCTAATTTTTATCACCCATGGCAAACAATCCCAGTCTTTCGTATCTCCTGAGCTGTGTTTAGGAGAATATAAATTGACATGGGCTGAAACCACGAAAAGGAGCGGGGGTGCGTACTCAAGCTTATGCCCATCTCTCGTGGGATTACCACTTCAAGTGTAGCCCCAGTGATTTAGAACTGTATTCTGAGACACAACCTTAAGTGTCAGGGCCTAAATTAATTTCTGCTGTACTTTCTTAAAATTCAAATTATATTTGTGGCAGAGAGCTGGACTCCTCCAAGCATAATGAATATATCTGAATGTATTTACAGGTGATGCAAAAATAATAATAGGCATCTTCAAATTTTACATCCAGTTTTCATTAGTATAAATTATGTTTCCCCTATAAAATATTGCCATTTTTTTTGAAAGCAGGTTAAGTATTATCCTGGAGATTGGATAAAGACAACAACATTTGCATTTGCAATGCCATTTTCATGTAGTGACTCCAGGTTGTTGCTATATAGAGAGTTATAGAACTATCTGAATAACACTGCTCTTGTTTCTGGTGAATGGTAATTAACCTTCAGGTTATGAACTCATATAAAATATATTAAGGTTACTGTTATCCAAATAAAATACGAGAGCAATATAAAGTTTCAGGGGAGAGGATCCAAGTTGTCCACAATAGAGAAAAAATATATTCTGTTCCACTTTCCAAGCTGATGTATTATAATGTGGTTTAGACTTCATCAGTTTATTTGTTTGTATACAGAGATAAAGTGTATTAATATTAGACAAAAACAGGAGTGTAAGTATGGTTTTTTGCATGTATACTGTACTGTGTTAATCTGTTAAACTGAATCCTTCTTTCACAAGGGGAAATGGTAATGACTATCTCATCATGTATGCATAGATAAATTAATGCATCAGTGCCATTTACACAATTGGGGTGGGACCAGCTCTGTGCGCAGAAACCTGTGCAGTCTTTTCCCTGCAATGTGACTAGCACTGACACTATTGACCATACACTGACCTTTCTAAGCAAGAATATAGGACCATAAATATAAATGGACCAAAATCACAGCCTATATCTAGCACCATATGTATTGTACTGCAAGGGCTTAAGGTGACCCTGCCAAGTTTTTATAAGTCTGGGTTACAGTAATAGAAACCAAAGCAGCTTTAGGGATAAACAGTTTATCTCTAAATAACAGTACAGTAACAAATACAGATCAGTAGTACAGTTATCTGGGTTGTTGGGACAGCAAATCCAGTAATTCCCCAATATTGGGCTAAATTAATATCTGGGCATGCAAAGACTTTCACAGCTATGGTTATCAGGAAGGTGGGCAAGAAGCAGAGCACGGTTTCTTCTCCATGCAATGATTGACTTGGACTAGCCAATGGTCTTGGGGAATGCCAGGCTCCCTGCTCGAACTGTCCTTTTTGTCGTTGAGTGGCAGAAGCACTGTCTGGACTTGTTAACCAGTCACTTGTTTACTAGTCACTTGTTAACCATCCCACTTCTGCTTCCCTTCTGTGCCATTCTGCCCTTGGTATGCATGGGGGGGGGAATACCGTGTGAGGCAATGCTAACCCCACATATACTGTGCGAGACATTTTAAGGATTATTACACACTCTGAGCCATTTCTTCAATAAATCTTCACAAAATTATGTACAGAGAAGTTTTTTGTAATTGTGATACATGCAGGATACATGCAGTGTATTTGCCTTTAAAACTCTACTTAAACTGTCTCAGTATGAACTTCTAACATGAAATTTATCCTAGTGATAAGAGAACTTTATTCTTTTACATTTGAAAAAAAAAGCACATTACCTAATTTGTTGAGTCAACCCATCACGTTTTGGATATAGTAAAATGTCACCTACAGTTGTTTTAGAACATTTAGAACATTTTTATCCAAAGATAAGAGTTGGATTTTTTTATTAATTTCATTTGTTTATTTTATCCTTGATCTCATACAGATGCATCATGGTGGGGTTCCAAGCATTCTGAAAGTCACTTTTAATATCCAGATCAGGCCCAAAAAAGTTTGCAATTGAAAAAGAGGAGGAATAGAAGGGAAGAGAGAAGAAGGGCAACCACAGAAGAGGGAGAGCTCTTGTATGTGTGTCCTCCAGTGTTACAAACGCTGAAACAGGGGAAATCATGCACCGTGTGCTACAGTTTTCCACGTTGAAAACAAAGCTGACATATCCAGGTACTGCTGACGTCACCTTTGTTCTCTTCCTTCTCTC
Organism: Rhinoptilus africanus; assembly: GCA_013400135.1. NCBI lineage: Eukaryota > Metazoa > Chordata > Aves > Charadriiformes > Glareolidae > Rhinoptilus > Rhinoptilus africanus. The sequence goes on from VXBO01012510.1 coordinate 481,718, forward strand.
TCCTTATGTTCATATTCCCCTTTTTTTTCTCTTTTCTTCTGTTTTTCAGCTTTGAGGACTTTCACTCCCATCTTGTCTATCCATTTCCCCTGCTCCCTTCTAGGCTTCAAGTCTAATTTGGTTTTAGTCATCCAGAGGACAACTGCTCAACTCAGTGAGGCATTATCCAGAGACCCCTAAGCTGCCGCAGACCACATCAGCTCCAGAACTTAAAGGAACCATAGGCATTTGAGCACGGTTTTGCAACTGGAGTAGTACAGTGATGGACAGGATTGATTGGCCTGAGAGCAGTGCTACAGTATAGCTGCGATTTTGGTTTTGGGAGCTGGGCTGTTGGTGCTATGTTGTGCTGCATTGCAACATCTAATGTACCAGGTTGCTCAAAACAATCTCTTGAGACTTGTTCGCTTGTAGTCATGAAGATATGTCCAAAGATATTTAAATAATTACCAAACTTTAGCCACAGGAGATGTTTTGTAAGTGTTCTGAGCAGAATCAGATTTTTTTTAAGATATTAGAGTGCAAAACAAGTATCACTTGTTCTGTATTGCCACACTTAGAAATCTATCAAGTAAGGCACCTTTACTGTACTCAGTATATTTCACGTGTAAGAAGGAGAGTGACATGCATGTGCAATGTTGAAGAAGCCTAGAAGTGTACCTAGCTCATCAGAGGAACTTGGAAGGACAGGGGAAGGACAGACAAACTCTTGTTTCTCTCTGAAGAGAATAACATGGAGAATCCCAGGGGGCATTTAGAAAGTAATAGTCCCTTTTGCAGCTGTTTGAGCACTTATTCCTGAGTGTTTCTGTGGATTGCAAATCACCTTCCCTGCTTCACCCATATCTGTCCTTTGGTGTGCAAACTTAATGATATAATGGAATAAGGCAGCCTTGTTACTGGCCTGTGAAGGGAATTAGCACTCGTCTCTTCTAAAGCCTTGTAACTGGTCTGGACTTATTGTAAAATCAGCCAGATAAGAAATTAAGAGTTACTTTTTCCTAAGCTTTTCTTTACCCCTACCCCTTCTCCAGGCTAGGGCTGCTGAAGGTTTATTTCAAACACAAAAAACAGGTTGAAAAGCGTAGGTTAGGTTGGAAAGACTGAAGGCCGGAAGGAGAGGGAAGTATCCGTGAACCCCTGCTGATTCAAGAAGGAGCTCATTCTTTAGAGGATTTGTCATACTAAAAAGGATTGAAAGAGAGGTTTGCCTGGATCCTCTCTTATGTGGTCCATCTTTAGAGCTCACAAAAGAGGTTTAAATTCAGTCTGAAAAAGCAGTGCATTGTTGCAAACACTGTGTAGATATGTAAGTATTTATTGATCATTTGCTAAATCTTACCATGCTTAGATGGAACTACCACATCTCTTAGGCTCAGTTAGTGTGCTCTTATAAAGTCAAGAAGCTAGATTTGATTTTTTTGCTGGTAATCAGTAAGGAGAAAAAATATGTTAGAAGGAGAAAGCAAAGGCTTTCAGACTGTTTTGGCACCCCATAAAATCGGGAGACTGGAGAGCAGGAAAGCATCAACAGAGTCAAGTCACCATTAAGTACCTGCTGAGCAACAAGCTTATTTCTCTGTCTCCTGTGGAAGTATCCTGAAGGTTTTCTGTTCCCACTGTTAGCACCCAGAGTTAGGGCTGAGAATGGTGTTGCTATTTATGGTGTGTTTGTTTTTATAACTTTGTGCTTGTTTTGATTTGCCCTGTAATAAATACAGTTGCAAATAGGCCTGTTCCTTATTTATTCATCATCAGTGCAGGTGTAGTTGCTTTAAAGGTATCAAAGGTTAGTGTTAGCCTGAAGATTTGTCTGTAAGCACATTAAAGTAAGAGAAGTATTTTAGCCCTGTCGTGAGGAAGGGTGTCTGCCTCTCCACAGTTAAAGCAAATAGACATTGTTGGTAGCAGAATGTGAATGTAAAGACAACCTTGTTTGTCACAGCCTAATCAGTTCTTGTGGGTGACATCCCTGACAATATTGCTGCTGGTTACGTAGTTTTAATACCACCTTTTCCTTGGTTTCTATTGTGAGGAGTTTTATTGTTCTTTGTGCATTTACCTGCTGCATATGACTTCAGAATTTTGCGAAATCTTCCCTCTTACTTTATCCTTTAGCCATTTTTTTGAGTCAAACATTCAAGCATAGATAGTTTTGCGATGCGCTTGGGGTTTTTTTGCTCAGGATTTCCATAAATAAAGCATGGGTAAAACTTATGCACGTAAGGGTTTAGGTAGCTGACTTTTGTCTACTAACTCTTAAAGTTGCTTGGCACCAGATTTGACTCATTAAAATATTTTAGGGACAATTTAGTCTTCACTGTGCCATACCACCCAGATAAAAAGCAGTCCTTTGTTCAAATACCAAATGGTTGTTTGGTTCATTTCTTTTGCTCAGTGTTCAGGACTGCTTATGCTGCCAGATGACTACCCACGTGTAGCTTTCTTCCCTATGTATTTACCGAGTGGCATCCTTACATGAAGAACAGTGGCGCTGAGTGATGAGGAAATGGCTGCACTCAGAAATGGAGCTTGGCATGTCATTACCCACCACCGTGGTGAGTAATCCCACTCTGAACGGTGCAATGCTGTGAGGATGCGCCAGTTCCACCCCAGGTAGAGCCCATCTGCATTAGCCTGGCACTGGGCGCAGGCCGGTGAGCTCACCAGAGTTGACTAAGTCAGACTTGTGAGTTCAGGATCAGACCTGGGCAGATGTAGGGGGACGGTAGGTGTGACCTGTGTGTTTGGATATGTTACTACTGCGTACGCAAACCTGCCAGGCCCCATCTCTCCACAGTGTGCTGCCACACAGGAGCTTAAGACAGAGCCAGTTGCATCTATTTGAAGAAATTTAATCTAAGTACAAGACCACATGGGAAAACCATTACTAAGCTGGGCGCTGAGATGTGTGTGCAATGTTCTAAGGCAGAACATGAGTATAACCATACCCAGAATCCTGAATTGCAAATGTCATTCCATCAGAATGGATAAAGTTTGCTTTACTTCCGTATTCAGGGAGAGATAGAGAGATATTTGAACGTGTCTCTACATTACACCTGTGTTAAGAAGAGGGTATTTTTAAACATGAACATGGCCATGTTATACTAACAGTTTGAAATATGACTCTTGGAATAAACATGCTGAGCAGAACAGGCTTACAAAGGGCTAGATCTTCAACGGTTGATTTCATTGAATTTCTCATGTGTCTTTTAATTGTCTTTAATGGCATTTGAATGAGGACAAATATGTAAAGGAAAGGAAATTAGAAAAAGCTGGGTATACTTGGAGGGGAGGTTGGTTTTTTTTTTGCTTCTATTGTACCTTTACAAGTTTTATGACCTGTAGCTTTAACACAAGAAATATATATCTAGTGTCCTATCATTCTTTCCAAGTTCTTAATTCTTTTTGTGTGCTCACTGAGCATTCTCTTGACATACAGCTGCTGCCATGGTCTTAGATCTCAGCCCAGAAGAAAGTCCAAAAAGCCCTTCTCTAAGAAATTTTTCCCAAGACAGTGAAAAGGACACAGGTAGTCATACAGCAGATATTTTCCTACATTCATAGATGTTCACCACCTTCTGTAAATAGTCTAATAATCACTTGCTAACAATGAATGAGAGTGTTTGACTATCCCAATGTGAATGTGAATATTAGGCTCTCCCAAAAATAGTGTAGTGAGTCAAATCTAGTGACAAGTGACTCTAACAGTTACAGGTCGAATCAGTTAACTGAAATGAGAACCACTGGAGGGCAGGCCAGTGAACATAGGTAGTTAACTTGAATGGCTAGGTAGTTAAATATTATGAAGTATTACATGCTTATATTTTTCAGCTTTCCTTCTTTTTGCAGATGCATTCTTATGCGCAGGAAAAAAAAGGGAACTAAAATGGGATTGGGAAAAAACAAGTTACCGATATGTTTGCAACAATGACTTTAGTATTATGTTGCAATTCAATAATTTTTTAAAATACTTTTTTTTCTTTCTTCCAGTAAGTTTTACATTATTCTGCTGGTTATTAATGCACCTCTATTATCATCAGTATAAGGCAAATAAACATATCTCCTTGCACAGTGGCTCATCAAGAGAATAATGCAAAAGAGGAAGGGCTTATGGTTGCAGAGGTCCAGGCAAGAATACCCATATGAGCTCTGAAATGTTCTGCTGATCCACCCGGACTGGTGATGGACTACGTACAAGTCAATATTCCTGTCTATGTGTCTGTGTCGCTGCAGCTGAAAAAAAGTTATCTGCTGGTTCTGAAGAATATACTTGAAATTCCTGTTCCAAAATGAACCAGGGGGGATAGAGAGCAGCACCATCATTATGGCAATCTTCAGCTGCATGGGCGAAGAGGTTCCTGATAAAATGTACTGTCAGTTAATTCCACAGTTCCTGGCCCTGGAACTGACTTTTAAAGGGGCTCAGGAGCAGCATGAGTGGGCACAGCTAGGCTGACCATAGGCCTTTGTATTTTCCTGTTTTGAAATGCCACAAAATTCAGCTCTACACGTCAAAATAAATTAGGCCAATAAAAAGAAAGAAGAAATTAAAAAAATCACCGATTGTTATCCTAATACCTTTAGGTATCTTTTCTGTTAAGAGAAGGACTCTGCTTTTACAGCAAAATGGGGAGAGAGGATTTGCCCTTCAAGTCAACCAAAAGTCTATTGCTTTAATTCCTTATTGCTGCCTTTTTTTGGCCTTCAGCATCAGTCACAGTGTTTACCAGTCAAAGTCCCAAACCATACAGCAAATATCAATTCAAGAGCTACTTAATCTATGGAAAAGTAACTGAGACTGTCTTTGTATTTGACTGAAGCACTGTGGGGAACTAAGAACTGGATTGACAAATTAGACAAAAGATATTACTAATCCTATTCACTGTATACTGTTAAATATGTATGAAGAGGATTTATAACCTGTTCCTGAACAGTTACTTTATCATCAGTTTCATTTGTAAAGAAAAAAAAAGTCCAACTATTTTGCATTAGACTTTTTCCCCGTGTTTTATTTGCAGGGTTTGCTTACCTGTACCCTGTCTTCTGTTGAGAAAGAATGACTTGCTAGAGATCTGCCAAGGAGTAGTTTGTTGACTCTCTGATTGTCTTAGCAGGGCTCTAGTAGTAACTTTTAGTATCACCCTTTTCTTCTTTTATTCAGCTGCCCAATTGTCCACTTACTCATAAGAACTTGAAATAAAAGAGCTTTTGGCTGAAGAGTGTTAAGTTGAGCATGGTTAAAACTAAGACAGACTTCTGTTGTTACGTGATTTGATCAAATACTGCAATGTTGTAAGCATTCGCTCCAGTTTACCATCTAAATAACTAAGAAAAAGAGCACTTGCTGTAAGATGCATGTGCTTATGAATGTGTTTGAGAAGAAGGAGAGAAAGCAATCAGGAGGTATGACCTGTTGGTTTTAGATCACTTCAGGGCTTATCCTGCAATCCTTACTGTGGCAAAACAACCGTTGAAGTAATTCAGAGCTGCTTCAAAAAGGAGTAAAAAATTTTGTTCTGAGCCAAAGCCCATTGAAGATAACAGAAAGATTTTGTTGTTTTGAGGATTTGGTCCATGCTCTGCATTTTATAAGCACACAAAAAGAAAGGGATGTTTCTACAGATGAACCTAAGGGACTTAAAAATCAAAGTCTCATTGAAAGTCAGTGGGATCTAAGTTTCTGAATAATTTTGAACCTTTAATATGAGTGAACCCCCTATTCAATTCCACCAGAAATGCTTAGAACTGCTTTTATCACTGCGTATTCCAACAAAATTTGAATTGGTACCTGCCACAAAGTTTGATAATGCAAACACATTATTCGAATAATGCAAACACATTATTCGTAAAACAGAATTATTTTTTTTCGTCCCCAAATCAATCATTAAACCAGAAGTAATTTAGTTCCTAGCAAGCAACCCCTACTAGCTTCATCTCAAAGAAAATTAGTGTTATATACATTGTTGCCAAAACAGTCCACCGTTTTGCATACTTCTCCGAGGCTTTTTCCCTGAAAACCTGCAGAACATTAAATTTCAAGACCAGATTTCTTTGGAGCTGCTGTTTTCTGCAGAGAGAGTATCTCTATTTGAACAAACATGGGTTGTCTTGATGCTACTGTGAGTCAGCTCAAGAAATGAAAAGAATACTCTCCTTTTGTCTCTGGAATAGCTTAGGCAAAACTTATTGTAAGTATGGTATATCATCCCTTCATTATGAAATATTGAGAAATATTGAATGTTTTTTTCCAACCAGGATATCTGTATACACACACTTCCAGCATTCATTGTTATGTCTCCAAGACATGTGATAACATTTGCATTCTTTTTTTTTCCTGATAATATTTTCATTGAAAAGTTTTTCTCTCTCCCTTTTTTGTTGTTGTTTTTTTTTCCAGTGTATTTTTTTTAGATAGTCTAGCTGAATTAAGTGAAGAATTAAAATATATAATACAGCCTTATTATAGGGAGAACAAAATGAAGATGATCTGATGAGATAAATCGCTGAAGGTTAATAGCTTTTTTAAAATCAATCTTCCTTACAAAGGAAAAGGGTAAATGGCTTAGTGGATGAAGCCTTGGCCTCTCACCTTTCTGACCATAGTTCAAGTCTAAACTGTGAGGGTCCTGAGTTGCATGCTTTATTGGGCTGAGATCAGTCTCTAGTGGGCAGGAGTCTGTATTACAAGATGTATGGATGTATTTTTCCATACAGGCGGTAGCAGCACGTGAGCCTGGTGCAGGCTCCTCTGTCATCTCCCGAAGCGCTGAGGCTGACGGACCAAAGTTGTTGTCACACTGAGCAAAGTGTGGGGACATTCCAGCTTGCAGCCCTCTGCACTTTGTCCCCCCCCCAAGCACTGAGGACGGGGACAGGCTTCCCAAACACCTTACAGCCTTTTGTCAACAGTGATACAATGGTCTTCATTTAAACAAACATAAATGAGGTGACTTTTTTCATAGTAATTAACGGATTATGAGGGAGCTCTAATAATTATAATTGATCATTTTTCATAGCAAGTTCAGGCAAAGAAATAATTTATCTCAGCTGTTATTCATAAGGAAGACAAAATTTCAGAGAACAAAATAATTGAAGTGTCAATTAGGAAGTTTAAGTAAAAGTGGTGAAATTAAAAAAACCCAACATTTCTAGCATAATTTATTAGCATGTTAATCAAGTTTTAATCAGATATTAGTCTGATAATTTATGTATTCCCATCAGTCATGTGCATGAAATGACTATTAAATAAGCTTCTTTCTGATTTAGTTTTAATAATATGTTTTAATAGAAAAGCACACCGCATTCTGAGCAGCCACATGAGCAACCCAAACTGTCTACTGAATAAACATACAAGGCACACGCATAAAAAAAAGCTTTCAGTTAAGGAAGCTGTTGTAAGCGTGATTTTTGTAAGCAAAGATATGTTCCCTTGGGACTCAACTAAAAGCAGAATTTCTTAATCTAATGGGAAATTTTATTTTCTAAGCCAAAACAATGTAGGAAAAACCTTCTATTTAAATGTGAAAGGAAAGTGTTTTGGTTTGCCTGTTTGGCCTTTGCAGCAGGATACAGAGAGTCTTGTGTGAAAGTATTCAGCTGTGTGTCTGTGTATTGTGAGTGTTGTGCATAAGCTTAAAATCAGATATATAAAATGTGTGGTTTTGCTACTGAAAACACTGGGCATACTTGTAGTGATTAATAATTACTACAAAAAAAAAATAATTTGAAAGTAATGTGTATGCGAAGACTTAGGAATTGAGCGTGTGTTAAAATGTGCGTACATTCATGACACTAACATCATCATCCCAGTGATTTTTAATGATCATTGCTTACTGTTAATTCAAAACACCTGCAAGTCCCTTTGTTTTGATCAAAGCACTTTTTCTCCCTTGAGACTGATGGATGGCTTTGTAATTTGTGAGGTAATATGTTAAAGGTCATGAGTTAATATGTCCTGTGGAACTTGCTCTTCTTCTTGCCTTCATTTCCCAAATGGGTGAAGAGAATAGCTTTATTTTTCTGTGGATGTGGAACTCCCGTTCATATATTCACTAAATGGATGTGTGCTCACATTTATGCATGTGTTTATGTGTGAGCATCTCCGTGTGTATACATACATACAAATGCACAGAGTCACCTTTAAGATAATTTTATGCAATACTTCTTTTTGTAACAATCTATCGCTGTCTGATTCAAGTATTATTATTATCCTTTTTAAAATTAAACTACCCACAAAACATGCATTTACTTTCAGCTATAGAAAATGCTAATAATGCTTTTAGAATGGTCTTTAAAAAGTCTAATTATATCATTTAAAAACGGAGAGACCAAAGGGCAAGCTAAATTCTCCTAACATAAATCAGACTTTTTTATTTCAATGACTTTAAAAACCTCAAATGCAGTAATTTTAATAGCAATGAAAGAATGAATAAGTCATAACTCCGCCTGATCACATAACTGTCTATAACTGTTATTAAATGCTCCAAAATAAGTGAACTCATTATGTTTCTGCACTGCTTTTAGCTAATCTAAGATTCTGCTCACTTAATCATGCAGAAAAGGCTTTAGCACAGTTTTAGACCCTCAGCAAGGTCACTTCAATGCCTTTTTTTTCTGTTCTGCACTGATCATTTAAGAACAGCACTTTGACCCGAAACTGATGATCTCTCATATAAGCCTGAATGCTTAACCCCGAAAGGGCTGTGTTTCAGATGTACATTTGCACAGCCTATTGTCATATTTGCTGCAAACTGAGACAGACTCTCTTTTCAGGGAAGGAGGAAATGCCAATCAGAATTTGTAGATGTCGTGCGCGTGATGAAAGTACGTTTTATGATACCTTCAGAGACCGAAGCAGCGATTCTTAGAACACTTGCTCCTGCTATGAACTCTTTAATGAGTTCTAATTGGCTGGAGAGGTGTGGCAATTAAATGCTGTTTTTTACTATATGTTTCTGTCAGACAATATATAAATCTTGTGTGCAGAATTTTCCTGGAAATCTAATTCACTTAAGCATGATAACCCATTTAGACAACTCTTGCCTACAGTAAAACTATAAACACATCCAAAAGCTAGGGAATAAGTGTTTTCCCTTCTTCTCTTCATGGTGTCTGTGCTACAAAACAAAGTGCTTTTTAATGCCAATGAAGCGTCCTCAGAAATCAGGACTAGAGGCCAAGTCCTACACCACTGCAGCTAATGGAAAAACTCCTTTATTGATTCAGTGGCAGCAGGCTTGGGCTTTGAATCGCAAATGAAGGCTGTAATTCTCAAACGCTGGTGCACAGGCTGAACTTTACTCATCTGGTTTGTGCTGTTGATATCAACAGGATGACTTCACCTGAGTAAACTTAAGGAAAACCTCACCCTACAGGCATTTGTTTCCCGATGTGAGCTTTCCTTTCTCTCCTCATCCGAGCTCACAGTCAGAGGGAGGCGTAACGCAGCCGTAGCACACACGCAGAGTGGTGATCAGCTCTGCTATAAAGGTAATCTTCATCGAGCATCGCCGTCTTCTCTGCACACAATGAACACAGGTGTTCTTTATGCTGCTCTGAGGCTGTTTCAAAAATACTGTTTCTTTTTCCCCTTTTTGTTTTTTATGCTTTAAAGGGAGAATGCGTTTGGCATGGATGAGAAACCATTCACAGATTTCCACTCCCCTCCTTTTCTGAATCTTAGCAATGCAAACGCAAAATTTTGTTTTATTACCTTTAATTGCAAGTGAGGATAAAAATAAAAGAAGATAAATCCTAAGGAGGGCATTCAGCCAGTTCTCCATTGCCCAGTGCAGCTTTTCCAGCTGTCGTGGAACAGCTATAGCTATGCTTACCTGCTATGGAGAGCAAAGCACTGGTCCCTCATACTTACCCGGGAAATGAAATTATCTTCTTTTCTACAGATATAAAATATACTTTGCGATTGTATAATTTCTGGCCATTCAGTGCTGCCTGGGGTTAGAGTCATAAAATCTAGATTGTAGATCTATTACGGTTCTTCCCCAGAGACAGCGTCGGTGGGAAGAAACCCTCCCCCCGCCCCCCTGCCCAGGGATGGGGAATGGGAGCAGTATGCAAAGGCATTTATACTTCATGGCAGCGCATTTTTTCCTCAGACTACTTGAAGAATGGCAAGGACGTGTAAAACGGTGTCATCACTCCCTCAGACTGTGGGATGATGGGTGCATTTACAAAGGGGGTGTGCTTTTCAGCTCTGTGGAAAGAGAGTTTTCCCTGTACTGCCATAAATCTTCCGGCTATCACAGCTCCTCTGGGCCTTGCATTGGTCATGTTCGTTAGGGAGCTGCAGCTGATTGTTTAGAGTCGATCTTAAACCATAAACTCTTCAAGTCACAGACTATTCAGTGTTTTCACTGTACCTAAGCACAACTGGTCCCAGACCTATAGGCACTACTGTAATGCACTTGATGTAAAGGCAGTGTAGTAATTCCCCATGTCTCATCCAAGCTCTTGATGCTTTAGCAACACTTCAGGATCCTAAGATAAAAAAAAGCTTTAGGATTGCGGAGTGTTTTTTTAAAAAAAAAGGTAACATTTCTTGTATAAAATTGTACTTTAGCATATAATAAATGAGTATTTTATTTTCTGGGAAGACCAACATAAGAACTGCATTATGAATATTCCACAATGGAGCAGCAGGTTCACAAAAACAAACAAAAAAACCAACCAAAGCCAATAAATAATGGATCAACCCTTCAGCTGGACATAGAAGAACAAAATAATATTATATTTTAATATTGTTTGCTTGAGGACAATTAATATTTAATTAAAATGTAAATTTTGGTTCGTGCTATTTAGATAAATGATTGAGCCTTGAATCGGTTCTCCATTTCTCATTTTAGATAAGAAAGTGTACAAATAGAGGTTTGAGGGAGACAAGCTCAAATATGCCTCAAGAAGAGGAAGGAATTCGCCCACTTCCCTCTGGAGAGGTGCTGTAGTCAGAGCCCCATCTTTCTGTCTCTTTTCTCATGTCCAGTCAGGAACTTCAGAAAACGTGTTTGGTGAATTGTGTAACCAGGGGTCCGTAGGGCCCATTGCAGTTGCTGCGCCCTGTCCCACATTCTGTCTGTGAAATAAGGCCACTGAAGCACTTAAACAAGTCAGATTCATACTGCCCTGTTCTGGGTATGACAAATTATTGTGACACTATGGGACTGCCACCGGGCAGTGCCACAGAATCACTGCTGCAAGGAGAATCTCTTCTATCTTAGGAAGACTGCTCTCATCTAAACAGGCTAGCTCTTCACTGGGAAAACAAAATCCAGCTGCTTAGCAGCAAGAAAAGTCACATCTTGGACTGAATAAATAAAAGCTAAATATTATACTAGAATGGCAAATGAAGAGATTTTCTACAGGCAAGCACAAAGCAAAATCCCATTCTAAGCATTTCAGGGTATAAGCAGTATCTGCATCCAAATCAGAATTACATAAATGTGATCCACATTCTTAATTCACTAAACCTAAATCCCCAAATCTGATGATTGTGTATGTGTGTCATGTGGATGGTGGAGGAGGAATTTTACCACATTTCATCTCCATATTTTGCCCCTTGAGTCCATCTGAGATTTAGAAAATGCTTTAGGGCTAGACAATGAGCAGTTCTGCAGGCAAAATTACTAACTTCACGTGGTTATGATTTATGAGGACATAACATTATTTATGCATATTTGGGTAAGTGCCGTGTATTAGCAATCATGTTTATAACCCCCGATGTTTAGCACATTTTAGCATGAATTATTATCTATGCAAAATACCGTGAAGTTGTTTTAGAATATTATAAAGTATTTCCTCCTAATCAACATGTTTGCAAATATCCGGACTGGCCAGTGAATTAAAGCAGGGTGAGAGGCCTAAAACTGTACTTATTTAAGTCAATGTAACTCCAAAAGGAACCACATCAAACTCTAAAATCTTTTTTTTTCCACAGAGCATTGATGAATTATAAAAAGTGAAACTGGTTAAACTGAAAACATCACGAAAGAAAATTATGCAGCTGTGCAAAATTCTGACTGTATAATCACTTAGCCACTTGTAACTTTTTTCCTTCTAATTTCATTTATAGTGTTTGGAGCACCAGACCTGAACAGACTGCTTGTAGGATTTTAGAGCAGAGGCTATGCAGGATTTTTAACTGGTACTTTCCAAAAATTTGGGGTTTTAGCAGTAATTCTTTTGATTTACCTTTTCTATCCAAAGGTTTTTGACGCTATGCTGGAGTGCCAAGAGTTATGGTGTGAAAGCCTTATTTGAAATAGTGAGTCTTATTTAGGATGCAAATCTACACAAGTTTTAATTTGTATAGAAAGCATTGCTTTCACATCTGTCAGCAACATAGTACTCAGACATCCATGTTTGTAAATATTTCAAGTGAATTATAAGCAAATTTGTGTTGAGTCAAGGTTTTTCCATGGGAATCACTAAAATGACATTAAACAGATGTCTTCATTGTGGTTCATATTTTGTTTCCCAATAACACTGAAAACAGCTCATGATCTCCTGTATCCAGTGTAATACAAGCATGAGAATGAAGAAGCTGTTCAGAGCCCCTAACAAATAATTGAGAGAAGTTATTGTTCATGTTTCTAGTGTTTCATAATATGATGCCGTACAGTACTCATACCTTTATAGCCCACTGGTATCCAGAACCTTTTAAATCAAATTACAGATAAACCCAATTGAAAAGTGGCGGTATGGTGAGGTAAGGCAAGCATGGACAGGGATGCCTGTGGTCCAAATTACTGAAGGGATCTGCAGAGAAACAGAGATGTGCTGGAGGAAACAGACAAAGCTGACTGAGAAACACACTAAAGCACACAGAGTTAGAATGGAATAAGTAGACACAGCTTCGTCTCCAGGTACAGAGAAAAACAATTTAAAACCTGGTGTAAATGTATTTGAAAAGTCAGTCAAATGATCTAGGAAAGATAAAAGGAATGTGCTTTCAATAGTGCCCTGGAGGTTGTTAAGTGTGTGTTCTATCAGCTTCAGTCAAAGAGAGTGAAATTTTTGGAGGTATCTGGAGGGAGAAGACATTAATCTTTGTATTTACATTAAAAAAAAAAAAGAAAATAAAGAGTAGGCTGTATCTTTAAAAAGCAAAAAAAAATGTGGGTTTTACTAGACAGCAATATTTTCATGAATTCCTATTAATTTAGCTATTTTTTATCTAAATCATTGATTAATCTATCAACCTCCTATAAATGTTTCTTTCAAATTCACACATGTGCATTATGGTGATGCATTGAAGGAGCACTGCATATTACCTAGTCAAATAATGTAAAACATTTTTTCCAAAACCTGAAATGAGCAGAAATATTAATTTCATCCCTTTCTAACAGTCCATTCTTGTTCAGAGAGGAGGGGTAGCCAGCTAGCCCTTTTTAGTGTGTCTCCTTTGGACAGTAGTTACTCCCGCATGGTATTGCTGTCTGTCCTGGTCCTTTCATCAGTCAAGAATCTAAAAGTGATTTGGGGATCCCTCCATATAGTCAAGATGCTGTAGTACTTAGAAGAAAGTTTGCACTGCTCAGACAGCATAAAAGTCCTCAAAAGTTGGTTTAGCATCATCCCAAGGTCACTTTTGAGCTGAAGGTACATTTAACCAGAGTCGACTCTGAGCTCTTGTGTTATCCCTTTGCCTAAATGCCACTATAAGCAGCGTAGCCAGGATGACCTTCTGCCAGGCAGACCCGGAAACAGAAGAGTTCATCCAAACTATTGTAGACATTGTAACACAGAATAACTTTTAGTTTGCTTTAATTTGTATTTTGGACTGGACCAATATCGGCACAGCTTCGATTTTGGATGTATTTAAAGGTGAACTTTACTTCATCTTTTCATATTCGACTCATGGCTTTTCCTAGTCTAAAAGAATAGAGAGATTTCCAGTTCTGCTTGCACTCCTGTAACAAAAAGGATGAGTGGACTCTGTCCTTCAAGCAACAAGTAGTCCTTATATAATGAGTGTTCCGGTGGTAGTTTCAGTCCTGGAAAATAAAGGGAAAATATTTTGATAGCATAGAGTTAGTATAGGATTCTTTTCTCCCCACTCTGTAAAAGAGAGTAAAGCAGTCACTTATCTTCTTCAAGCCTATCTTGAGTATCATCAAATATCATCAAAATAACTGGCTGATCTTAGTAGACATAAAGAAAAATACAAATTACTAATCCAAGACTCTGACCGATGATGATGTCAAATGCACAGCTTTCTAGAATGTGTGATGAGCGTTAGAGAAAAAGGGACCCTAGAGGGTTTTCTATGTTTAGTTTCAAAACAGACTGCATTTTCTAGCTTCCAGTCATTTTATTGAGCTTCTACTTAAACTTCTGTATTTTGATAAAGCAGAAGTTATTCAAGTACTTGCAACACAAGAGTGTGAAGAGACCTGAGATCAATGTAGATTAAACTTTATACGAAATTTATGAAGATTCATTGACCCAAAATCCAAGTTCTCAGTTTTGAGGCTTACTAAGGATCTTCACTGAAATTCCTTTCACATTATAGATTGTAGTGAATTTTCTTCGCTAGTTAAGTGACTAGTGCTGTACAGAAAATTATTATTTTTCAGATATATATTATTTTTGTGTACATAATTAGTGTGGCACAAGAAAAGACAATAAAAGGTTTAGCTTGTCCACAGTAGAGGATAGTCCATTGAACTGGAATGCTGTTAGTCTTGTCGTTTATTACTTTTTTGGGAGAAGCGAGAGTGTTCCTATTCCACATCATTATCAAACTAACAATAAATTCTAAATATATTAGTAAAGAAGTATTTTAAGTAAAAGTATTTTAAGCAGCTTGAAGTATTATAGGTGAAAGAATTCCTGTAATTCTCAACATCTCCTCACCCATCTGTCACCAAATTCCTTGATGATTCAACCACCTCCAGGTGAAAGAATAGTTTAGTGTCCTCTCTTCCTCCTAGTCTTACCTGACTTTCCCAGTTTGTCCAAGGATGGCCACTTGAGTAAATTGTGATCAAGGGTTTTTTTAACAATATTACCAAGCTTTGAAATGAACCTATCTGTATGGTTCTTTCAGGTGGTCTCTTAAAAGCTGTATACTCTTCTTTCAGAGGACCTTAATTCATCCCCTGAGATATTTTTATTTACTTCAATTCTTGCAATATACCTGCTCTTTTGGATGAGTTTACCACAGTAGACAGAAGAAGCTATTTAATTCTGAAATATGTCATTGATTTTTTTTATGGATAGAGTGTGATTTCTGAGTCAGGAGCCGTTTTCACAGATGTAGAATCTTGTCAAAGGGCTACTTTATTTCACAGCAAATACACTTATCTCTGTTGGTGTGGTCATAGTGCTACCAGACCTGGCCCTGCAGTGGATAATCACATTCAAGTGGATAACAGCAACCCCCAAGATATTCCAGGTCAACCAGGATGGCAATGTCCTGTCTCTTTGGCAATAGTGGCCCTCTTACATCTATGTCAAGAGAGGTCATCCTTACTGTCACCATAAGTTAAAACATGGTAAACAAAAGATTGGTATACACTACTATGAATAAATGGTGCTTTTTGAAACAAAATTCAATTTGTTTTGTTTTATATTCAGCGGAGTTGTTAGAGGAAGTGACCATGCTGTGAACCAGATTCTCAGAACATTATTCTATGTGTGCCTTGCAGACAAAGGTGCTAACCTAAGGAAGAGTTTTCTGACATGTGCTGTGCTCTAAAAGGAAAGGGAGCATCAAAAAAATTCTTGTGAAAATTTTTCCTTCCTTTCCTTTCCTTTTCTACTAGCAGATTTTTAGCAAAGCATACTGTTTGGCAGATATTTGTGACAAAAATCATGCACAGGGATTCACATTAATTGGTAGATACTAATTGCTTCTCAATCCAGATGTTTTAGATAGCATCAGTTATTTTTAGCAACTATTGGGGATGTAAAACTCCCCTTCTCTTCCTCTCCCCACCCCTTCTCTTTTGTAAGAGAAAGGCCAGCTTCCCTTACATGTCCACTGCTCATTAAATTAATTCATGCTGCTAGGCTTGGCTAGTGTCCTTAGACATAATATCTTAATGTACACATGTTTTTTAAGCAATGACTTGCCTATCTTAATAACATCACTAACTCAATTCATTCTTAGGAATATATGGAGACCAAACATTACAGTAATAGAAAATGGAATTGAAAACAAGGTGCCAGGACTGTGTTTCGTTGTTAACTTAAGGAAGTGCTGGTTTTGTCATGCTCTTGCCTACTCCCTCCTCACCCCACTTCTCCAGAATTGTCAGTGCTGTTTCAGAACAGTATAAGTAGTCCCTTTGTGAGAGGCTAATGATCTGTTAATTTTGAAATTTACCAGGAGTTAAGCGGTTCGTGGATGCACATGAGCATCTGCTGATAAGATCAATCAGTTTTTTCCAATGAAGTTCACTGTAGTTTTATGCAGTGTTTAATCATTATTCCTGTTTTGCGAGAGTATCAATAAAATCTGTTGTAATGTACAAACAAAAGGCATTCAGAACCAAATTGTCAGTGGAAGCACATTTAGAAAGATGTCAACCTATTTTTATGCTGGTGATTGCAGCAATCCACTCAAACTGGATGCAAATGGCTAGCAAGTTGGAGTATTTACAAACACCTTGGATATTTTAACATTCGCACTCTTTCTACCTGCCACAGCAAATTCGAACTAGATATTCTAGCTGCTGTCAGATCCAAAACCAAGAGTGTCCTTCATCACGAGCACCCCTACCAGGAATCCTTGGCAATGTATGCCTATCTTTCCCGTGTATTCTCT
>VXBO01012511.1:0-21739 GCA_013400135.1 Rhinoptilus africanus
ATATAAAAAATAATATATATATTTTCCCAAACTTTCGGTAAGCTCAGAAAGCATTTCCTAGGAGGAGGAAAGTTCTCACTCTGTGTGGTGCCTGATCTTTTCCCTTGACACCTGCAGTACGGGAGGGATGCCAAGGGGCGAGTTCTGTACCAGGGAGGTTCAGGATCACGGTGGTAAGGATGCAAACACAGAGAGAAACCATGGCAGCAACGCACATACACATCAGTCAGAGCTGCAATTAGGAGGTGGTTTTATAGTGGATGACTTATTTATGGTGTACGTGTTCTCCAGGGATAATGTGGAAGTACTTTACCCTGCCTTCCTTCAGGACTGGGACCTTCGCGGCGGTGGCAGCAGGCAGGTCCTGCAGACGGTCTTGTCATTTGGAAAGTCATCCTTCAGTGATGGATAGGAAGACAGAATTTGTATTATCCAAGGTATTTCTCAAGTCCCCAGCAAAGGACGGCTTGGCTAGCTCAGGAGAGAGGGCAGTGTGACACGTGCCCAGCCAGCCTCCCGCATCAAACGGCTGCGGCTGCGCCCTGCTCTTTGAGGGCGCCTCTACGCAACTTCAGCTGATGGCAGCCCGGCCTCTTTGTCAGGAGGCTCGGTTGTGGTCCTTGCTGGGACTCTGAACTGGGCAGAGGAGGTGGGAATAGGTGCACTTCGGCAGTAGCTATGGAGGTAGGGAACGCCGAGATGAAACAGCAGCGCAGGTGATAAACTTACAACTGTTAAGCTCTTTAGAAAAAGGAGGAGCTATGAAATCCATGTAAAAGCAAAAAACCAAATATTTTTAGTATCTCTTCACAACCAACATTGTCAGAAATAACATATAGCGTGTTTGATTCATTTCCTAGTTGATTTTTTTTAAAAAATTGTTCACTTTTTATGAGCTACTCAGTGTTGTCTGATATCGAGCCCCCTTTCAGGCATACGTGATGCTTCAGTGAAACATCAAAACCAATATGCAGAGAGTTTCTGAAGAGGGAAATGCTGTACAATAATGATTAACATATTGTCCTCGAGCTGGGGAGGTTAACAACCCAAAATTGCTTTGGTATTTGTACATACTGGAATAAGAATAATTTAAATGTTTGCTCTAGTTTTAGTGGGCTCTTGTGATTCACTACATTGGCACTTCAGAGTAGTCACTTCTCTCCTGCAAAGCAGCACCCTTAACTGTGTTACTATTTGGTTGCTCATTATTGTTCCAATTCTTTCTTTTTTATTGCTGCACAAATACGCTTTGTTTTCACAGTAACTTGCCTAATGCTGCTTTCTGTAGCATTCATTGTCAGAAGGATCAGGGTTCTGGTGTACTCAGAAAGAAATCAGCTAAGTAAATCTGTAATAGCATTGCTGTTTAAACAATGCCTTGGATCATTTAAGCTAAAAAAAAAGAGAAAAATTTGTTTATGTACCTATGGATACCTTTCATTTTACATTCAATAGTTTTTTTATAAAACGGCAGCAGTCATGTAGAAAACATTTACTTGCCTTTTTGCTTACTTTGATTTAGTTGTTAAGGACAATACAGTCATTTTACAGTCTGTCCTGGCTAAGGGAAAGCGCATAATTGCTGTGCCCCAGGAGCAGCCTGGGAAATGAATTATGAGTTGAAAGTCTCTAATCTTTCCCTGCCAACCTACACTCCTGCTTGCTCTAAGCAGGTATTAAGACCATTAAGAATAAAGGTATTAAAAAAGGTATCCAGGTGCCTAAGGATGCAAATGGGCTGACAATATTTTGGGGTTTTCTTTCCAGACATGTGGGTATCCCACTTACCTTCGCTGAGCAGAAGAGGAGCCGCGTGCCTGTGCCCCTCCAGCCCTCTGCCGTGTGGTACCCGTGGGCTCCTCCAGCGCTCTGCTGACCTGGATCCCCTTGTGTCACTCGGACCCCGAGGCAGCATGAGGCCGTCCTGTATCGCCCACGCGAGAGCCTGGCTCCCCGGTCCCTGCGCTGCATGGGCTGAATGGCATCCTGAAGTGTCTGTTTGGTCTGTACCAACTGTGAGAGTCCTCTGGGGCAAGCTCAGAAATGGATGTTTCTAGTCTGGCTGCCACATTTACTCTGGAGAGCCATACTTTAAAAAAAAGGGGCAACCTGGTGCTTCTGTCACTTGTTTTCATCAAAATGTTTATTTTCTGTACCCCATCATACGTATAAGTTGTTCAGATCAATAACAAAGCATTATTAGTCTTATCTTTTAACCAAATGTTAATCTTCCTTTCTATTTACAAGCTGCTATTAACTCACACTAGCCATTTTCTGCATTCAGGACTCCTATTCTAAGCCTTTTCTGTAAACCCGTTATTAATTCTGCCTTTTATGTCTAAACCTGGTACAGCAGCACAATTAACTGCTTTACTTAACATGCAAGGTTCGAAGTGATCTCTATGATACCACTGACATTAAGAAAGTAAGTGGGGTTAAACTGATTCTTATTACAAGCTGATCTTTATACAGTCTTTGGTTGGTAGAACTGGCAGCAGACATGTATTGCAGAATTAATTTTAAGAGAGTTTTAAGAACCATTGCTACATAATGGTGATATCAGGGGAGAACAGAAGAATCCACACAAGTCTTTAATCTCCCTCAAGCCAAGATATTAATTGTGCTTTATTCTGTAGTTTAAAAGAAATCCTTAATCACACTGTCAACATCTCCTTTTGTGCTCTTCATTTCCTTCTGGTTATAAATATGAATCAGCTTTTTCTTTATTAAGTCTGGGAAGTCGAGAAGTTCAGGTTCTTCTGTTCACGACGAGCAAGAGCTTCTTTTCCTACTGCAATAGGAAGACAGTATCTTGGTTCTTTAGCTCCATGGTCTTAGACTTCTTTGATGGTGAGTTCATAGAGAAACAGCGTGTTCAGATGTTTTGTCAGGTCCAGCCAGAAGTGTCCCATGATGAGACTGAGAGAGAAATCTCTCAGTGGCTTGTGAGTGGAATTGGGGAACACGTTGGTGATCCATGTTAGTAAGCGACTGACGTGGTGGCTTTCCCCTGCCCAACGAGACACATCTCTGTGAAAGTAAAACAGATAAGCAGGCAAATCAGCTAATTCTGTCCTTCACTCTGTGAAGAGCAGGAATTTAATACAATTTAAAAGAAGTAGTAGTGGTTGAGACAGCAAATGACTAATGCATGACTAAGGTTTCTACAGAAGCTGTGAAGTGAAGGTAATGCTCAACTCTGGCTAGATTTATAAAGGCTGTGATCAGCAGGTATGCCAAAGCAGAGCTGTGAGTTCCCAAAAAAATGGAGAATATGGCTGAATTCCAGGGCTTCAGGGCAGATACCATACCTGAGTGAGATTTGTAATAGCAATGCCAAGGACATGACAGAAAAAACACTCCAACCACCCACTCCCCTTCAGGAAGATGTCTTCTTTTGAAATGGTGTGCAATAGGTGCTCGGGAGAGCTCTACAAGATGCCAGCACACAGAATAGCTGCTGAGGAAGCTGCAAGAAATCACCTTTAGAGAAGCAAGGCTGAAACCAGCCGTGAGGCATCTCTGGGTGGGGACAGGAGGATGAAGAGATTAGAGAAAATGAAAAGTTTCCACCTGGTTTGAAAATATTAATGTGAGGAACTCAGCCCAGCAGTGCCCTGCGAGCCCCTTCTTTAGCACCCTCTTCTCAGCGGGTTGCTGGAGATTTGCATTGCTAATTTGCTTGCTTGAAAGTTCTCCCAGGCTTCCAAGGAGAAGAGGCAGATGTATCCTTTCAGGGCAAGGTGATACGGTGTTTGAGGAATTTTACCTCTGTGTCCTAAGCTGTTGACGAACTGGGTGTGAAGCCTTGGGGTTTCTGGATAGAAAACACCTAAACTTAACATTCATTAAAGAGAGCTCGTTTCTAACCACTGTAACCTGTATAAGTAGCACATCAGTAGGAGGGCAAAATAACAATTGCTCTAGGCTTGGAGAAGCTTTTTGCATTACTGCTACCCCAATTATTTCCTTTTTTACACATGTTCAGCAATCTCTCGCCTCTGTAATTACCGCACTCAACACTGCAGCTATTAGATACAGCCACTAGACTTTTAACAAGCCATCATTACTTGCACTTGCTAACTTACAATTTAACAACAACATCTTTGAGCGCAGTGTAACTTGCCTCTCCTTCGCAATGAACTCACAGATTTGTGCGTGGATTTGCGTGTGTAAAAGCCATAGGCTTTGCTAAGGAACAGTGAAGAAGCCGAGGGTAGAGCTGCAGAACGTGGAGGCTGATGCATGCTATGGTCCTGGTTTGAGTATTGTAGTTAAAAGTTATTTGTAATACCTGTATTGGGCAAATTTTTCCTTTCCTTGAGAAATAGAGCTGAGGATGCTGTCCCAGTAAAACTGAGCCCTGACGTCAGGAAGACTGTTTCCAGATTATAAAGCACAGAGATAGCTGCAAGGCTGCAAGGTTTCAGGCTGATGTCCGATGTGAGGACAGCTGTGTCTCAGCTGTCCTTGGACACCAGGAGAAGTGGGAAGGTGGATTGAGAAGATCTGCCTTTTCCCAGCTTCCCTTCTGCTTGGCAGTTTCTTTCTCTGTGCTCCTATAGTGGTGCTGAATACTAAAGAGGGGTAATTTTGTGTACACCCAGGCAAGCAGGAGCGCGGCGGGCCAGGTTACCTGATTAGCCGGTGGGTTTTCAATTCTAACCCCAGGTGGTCAGGCAGAGCAGGCATTTAAAAACTCATCCATCTCTTGTCTCAGTGTCTTTGAATTTGCATAATTAAAAGTGAATTACTTGCTGTATTTTTAATATATGCAGTGAAAATGCACGAAAAGCTGAAAAATTACAGCAATCCAGTAATTCATGTCATGTCCCATTCAGAATTACAGCTTTCCAGTGCCAGCTTAAACGTCGAGGATTCCCTGCCACTGTAAAGCTGTAATTGCTGAATTAATAACAGCAGGTTTTGGAGAGCGACTGCATGGACTCTCTGACCCAGGTAATAGAAATACTTATGTTAAAGTGAAGTTGATACATGTGACTTAATCTATTTCGTATCAGGCTCCCGTAGTGAGGATCACCGCTGTCCCTGCCACAGGAGGTTACGAGAGCTGCGGCAAGGTCTTACTTCTCAGATTTAGCTTAAACCAGCTGCGTTGGTTAGCCAACAGGGATTAGAAATGAAATTTTCAGGGACGAGCCAGACCAGTTTTCCTCCTCCCAGAGGACTTGTGCCCCACATCTGCTAGTCTCCTCAGCACTTCTGGGAGGTGGGATTCTCCATGCAGCTGCAAAGGTGTGGAAAGCAGGATGTGAAGGGGCGCGAGGGGGATGGTGAAAGGCTTCTGCTAACATTTCTTTACTCCAGAATTTTGTTAATGACAACTAAAAAAACACTCCCTCCCCGTCCAGCTCAGGAACAAATTCTGCAGCTGCTGCTTTTCACATAAGGCAGTGCCTTGTGGCCATCGTGGCACTTGTGAGGATAGGGATAAAGTGACTCCTGGTTCGAAACAGGATGATTCGAAATTAACCAAAATGGCATGATCTGAATGAAAGGTTACTTTTTTCTTTCTTTTCTTTTTTTTTTTTAGTGTTACTTAGGTACTGGAGGGAACTGGTAATCCATTTACCATGACTTCCTCAGGTTGGGACACTGATGCAGTGGTCCTTGGAACCTATGGGACTCTACCTTTGTTTCAGTAGGTTTTGTGATTCTTGGTCACCACTATAAACTGATTCAAGTCATTGGAGATCAATTGGCTCATGTCAAAGGATCTGCTTATACCAAGGAACTGGTTCAGAGAGCAACTATTCACATTGCAAAGCTCAGCTACAACAAAAGCCAAGATGTATGACCAGTCAGATGTCGGACTTCTCAGCTCAGGCTAACGTCCCATGGTAGGAATCTTTGCAGTGGTCTCGTTGGGATTGTGTGTATGTTCTGGATAAAAAGAACTGGCAGTTTCCAGGGCTGGCAATCTGGTTCCTTTCGTAAGAATTACCATCATTAATTAAAATCTCTTTTTCTGACTCATTATTTCAGCTCTAATTCTCTTGCAGGTTCATAAATAGTAACATCCCGTTGTCCTGGAAAAAGTTCATTTTTTCTCCTTTTCCTTCTCTTTGTTGTCGCCCTCATCCTCTGCCCTCTCGTGGCTTAAGGTAATTAAACTGCTAAAGTCTGTTCACCTCTCTGAAATATTTAAACATGATCAAAGAGATTTTCATGTTCCTTTTGCCTGCAGAGCTCCATGAGAGTTTTGAAGGCTCAGGCTGTGCTTTTCCCTCCTGGAAATGACCGCGGGGAGGGCCCAGGCCTGGGAAGGGACCAGCTCTCTCCGCCTCGGCTCGCCGTTACCCACCCCTGTCCGACCAACTCACTGTGCCGAGAGCAAACGTTTCAAGCCTTACAGCTTGTAGGCATTTGAAAGGTGTTTAACCTGATCTTTGTAATTGCCTCTTTGCCATTTAACACTGAGATGGCAGCATTTACTGTTGGGTGTTAATAATTCTCTCAGCTGAACTTTTGCATCCAGCAGCTGAGTTTTGCGGAATATTCCCACGGGAGATACTCACTGAAATTTGTACATGCCTGAACGCGTGCGTGCAGAGTAGCTTGGGCTAAGTAATGTTAATGAAGAGGAGAAAAATCTTCCCAAAGACAGGTACGTACAGCACTGTTACCCAGAAGAGCTGAACAAAAGGCCTGGGTATTTTCAGAAAGGATCAGGATAAAGCTGCAGTGTTAAGGCAGGAGATCCTGCTTTGGGCAACTTGAGACTGAGGTGGGGGGAGATATTTCTAGCCTCTCTAGGCAATAATTTTTATCATCTCACTGTGAAATCTACCTTTTCTGCGCAGATATTTAGCTCGCTGGCTGATGTTTTCTTGAAATTTTCTTTATTAAGTGTCAGGTTTTGGTACCAGAAAATACCAAACACAGCTAAAGGTCAAAGTAAATCATGAATGAAATTACACAAACTGATGTACAGTGAAGGGTGAAACAGAACGTCAGAGGCTGGTTTACACTAACACTGTCCGTGGATGAGGGGCCATCCATGCCCACTCAGAGAAGCCCCTGTGCCTGCGCCTCAGGGATGCAGGTCGGCTTTAGAATACGCCTGGAATGCCCACTAATTTCACTACTAAAGCAGCAAATGGTGCCTGAAGCATAACAAGCACTTGGGGAAGTTGTCTGAATGCTTGTACTTTGAGAAAAAAAAAAAAAAAATCCAGCTTCTTCCTCCTCCAAAAACTCTTCACCAGCACCATGGCTGCCCCCAGCAGTCCTACTGAACCAGCAGTAGAACCCAGACTGCTGCTCCAGCCCTCCTCGTGCTTGTTAGCTTATGTGATGAGGGAAGACAGTCGAGGTCTCCTGGCTGTTGTCAGCCCAGAAGTACCGTCTGTGGGACGGGTGGGAGGGTCTGTCGGATCTGCCCCTCTGATCCAGCGCCACGCGCCAGTGTTGGATTCCTGCACTGTCCCAGCGCACCAGGTCCTGCTGGTTTCCAAAGCGTCAATACAGTTGCAGCCAAAGCTTTGCCATTTCTGTGTATTTACAAGCAGGACTTCCAAGAACAGCACTTTTGGTGGCTGTTAGGCCCTGCAACAATGGTGTCTGTCAAAGCAATTGAATTCTGCTGAGAAGTAATTAGTTCTGTGAGCCACAAAGACAACAGGATTTCCAGTCCCCGTGTCCTGTGTTTATCTCCAGATAAATGGAGAGCTCATTTCTCTGGTTACTGAGCTGCCTATTTCATAAAATTTGTAGGAGTGTTAATACCTTGACTACACACAGATATACATATTCAGAGAGGCTTTGTGATCATACATACTTGAGAAAGCATAAAAGGAATCCGTTTTTCTGGATATTTGCAGTGTTGCCTGTACCAGAAAGGAGTGACAGAGCTGGAGGGAAGGAAAAATGCATGTCCACAGATCACAGGCAGAAGAGTAGGAATTCTGAAGTGCTTTGATGGTAACAAGAATGTTGTCTCCTCTCCAATGTCGGTGTTTTTTAAAGCTCGGTAGGCAGCAATATGACATGTTTTATGGTTTTATCAAGTGCAGCAAAGTCAGTGCTATTATACTTGCGATTTCGTGACCTGGTAAACAGATTCTTTTGTGGATAAGGGTCTGAGTGCCAGTGGTGTAGAAAACTGGTGATTATGCTGCTTTGTGAAATAGAAGCTTCTTTTTAAGAAATGTATCGTAGCTGAAGCAGCGTCACTTGATATTTGCCCTTGTAAAGCAAGAGCAATGACCCTGTGGCCAGTGTTTTTAGTGAGATCAAGAATGAAGAAAACTGATGGGACAGTTAATCTGGAGATATATTTATATATTTTTTTATTTCAGTGTGGGCTGTATGGAATATGTATTGCCTCTTCAAGTACAGTGACTCAGCACCGCATGCCAGTATTGGATTCCTGCCTTGGCCCAGTGCACCAAGTCTTGCTGGTTTCCTAAAGACAGCCAATACAGCTTCGGCCAAAGGTTTGCCATTTCTCTGCATTTACTAGAAGGACTTCCAAGAGCAGCACTTTCAGTGGCTGTTGGGCCCTGAAATGACAGTGTCTAACAAACCAATTTGAAAACTTGAGTTTTCTTGTTGGGTGCAAGTCCTGTAGATATGGTGTAGTTAAATTTTATAAATTAATCAGAGGTATGAGAGAAATCTGGTTGTGGGAGAAGGAACCCCCTGGCTGTAGCTTCTGCAGAAATCTTTTTGATTTCACCAGTGAATGGTGGCTTTATGCAGCTCTTGCTGTGTCTTATCTAATGTGTTATTGACGCTATTGCATTTGCTTTCAAACACAGTCATTAGAACATTTAATTTGCAGCAGCTGTAATTTATATTTGTAATTTTGTTTAAGATCAATAAAGGAAACTGAAAAGATTTATAGTCCTAGTTTCAGCTAAGATAAATTGAAACAGGCTCTATTTCCCTGAAAAGCTTTATTTAAACAGCATTTTAAAAGAACAAAATGAATTAGATGAGATATTTGCATGCAAGCGTGGGTAAATAATCCCTTGTGTCTGGAAGAAATGTTGGAAAGTGTGAACATGGTCAGCGTGTTCTTCTTTGAAATACAAATAAACTTCTGGGAAGCGTTACCTTAGTGTAGGCTCTACTGGGAGTCCAGTAACCATTCCAAAATGTTTCTTAACAGCAGCACTTGATAAATATCCTTGGGATCTCTTGTATTAATACTTTATAATATGTCTGTTCTGCGTGTTTTAAATACCGTCAGGATCAGTCTGAGAGTGGAAAGCAAGACTCTGAAAGCAAAGCTCTTTTTTTGCATGATATTGAGCATGGATTGCAGAAATGTGTTAATAATCTTTGAAAAGTCTGTATTCCTTTATGAACTATTCATGGCAGGCAGTGCCTCATGCGTGGGGAGGAGGTGCCTCTCCCGTGGCGTTCGCCAAGGGATTGTGCGGGGCAGAAGGGACGTGAGAGCGGTCAGGCCGGCCCAGGGCTGTGTGGGATGACTTGGATGGAGAGAAGGAAGAAATGCCTCGAGACATCGCTCCAGTGCCCGAAAGAGCTGTACACCGGGGATGGGGGGATACCATTCAGCAGCTTGTGGTGTGCTCAGCCCTTGCGCTCTGAAGCCTTTCTAACATGGTGTCCCTGGGGAAAGGAGTATGTTTGTTCCCCCCTCTCTGTCAATTTGACTTATGCCTAACCCAGCCGCCTTTTGCCAGTGGCTGCCAGTATTCTGTGCCAGGGCACACGTTACTGTCTTCCCCGATGTAGCCAGGCTTGAAATTTCTGTACTTTTGGATAAAGCCCCACTTCCTACTGTTGTAGGATCACATGAAAATAGCAGATTGCACACTAAGAAAAAGAGAATTTGTACTTCTCTGTGGCACAAGGGAGAAAGCTACAAAAAAAGACCTTAACCCTCTTACAGGGCAGGGTTGTGGGTTTTTTTGATAGTCTTTTCAATATTATGGTGTTTTGACTTGAGGTTTTGCCAAACTGCTGCACCCTTTCTGGGTTTGGTTCGGCTCAAAGCCCACATCCTGAGCCCAGGCTTGTCTCAGAGCTCCTGCGCTGGCGGGGTTTGTGGACCCGCAGGATCATGGTTGGTGTGTGGCAGGGTGAAGGAAGGGAGCAGGAAGACTCTTCCACCCTGCACGTCACTCATCTTCCTCTCCGGTTTTTGGAAAGGTGCATCTCCAACTGACACTTACATTCTGCAGGCGTTTATCCCTGTGAGGCGCAATCTGGGATGGAAATCAGTGTTTCTAATCTGTGCTATTCTTAGATGTCTAAAGTGGGTGGGGGGAGGAGGGAAAAGCTCCCCATTTTCTACACTTCCACTTGTCATATCCCACGAAGGCTGCAGAGGAGGCGAGAGTAGAACCTGTCCCATTGCTGTGTGCGAGCTGCATTTCCTGAGGAGGATTTGTCTTTGAATGCTAATGGTCAAAGGCAGCTGGATACTGTCCTGGAAGAGGCATGCTTTCTCCTTTTTGCTATTGTGGCTAGTTGTTTGAATTCAGTTAATTTAATACGTTTTTAATAGTGCAACGCTGCCATCTCTACAGTACCTTGTAAACAGCAATTTTTGCTGCAAGCGCTCAACCAGCACCCTGTGTCTAGTCATTGCGGGGGTTGAATGGTGCCATTATGAGCTTGGACTTAATGTGACTAATGTCTGAACTACAACAAAATGTTGCATGGGCCACAAGACTGTAAAACCCATAATTATTTCTATTCTTATAACTACTATTAATAATAATTGTATATGTGTTAAGACAATTACTAGATAAGTCAACAAGGGATGATGTTGCTAAGGTCAGAACAGAGGCAGAGAAGCCTATGGAAGAGGACAGGTCGTCTGCTGAGGACCTTCTCTTGCAAATGGATAACTCGGAAGCAAATGTGTCAAGGGAAAAAAAATATTTGAGAGGCAAGGAGAGAAGCTCATCATGACATGAGGAATTGAATAGAACTGAGTAGTAGCCTGTAAACCCTGAACCACTGCTAGGCTCACGTCATTGTCCTCTTCATCCGAACACAGCTATGGCGTTCTGAAGCCCCAAACGCTTTGTTTATTGTGTGCAATCAGTTCAACTTGTCACTTCACCTACACTTTCTATCACCCCATGTTTTCCTTAGAAGCGTCTAACAAAAGATTCAGGCGGAAGATTTCTTGAAAATGAATAGCTTTTTGTGAGTCAGTGCATGGTATTGGATTTCACCTGCTGTGGTTTTTGGAAGAGAGAAATTTAGAAGGAATGACAGATAACACAGCTGGATTTAAATGACTGGTAGGTTAGTTTGAGGGCTTGCCAATACCACGCAATGGCCCTCTGCCCTGTTGTCAGCCTGCAAGACTCTGTCTTCAAGCTCGCAGGGCTACAGCCCACGTGGAGGCAGAATGGTCTGTACTTTCATCATCACTAATGAGGCCGGGGGAGTCGATTTACTTCCAGAACTTTATGTTTGTATATCCCTAGTATCTCTCCTCTTCTGCTGAGTAAATACTGTGTGGGAGTCTAGGGAGGGATGGCTGGCGTTTTAAACTGCAAGGAGAGAGATCTTCTGCTGAGGAGAGTTTGCTTCTACTGAGGAGGTCTTCTACTAAGCATCAGCAGAGAAGCTTTCAACCCCAATTCCAGCACAGTCAAAGCAGGAAAACACCCCCAAATTTAATATTCCTCTAAGATATGCTGGGGTTTTCTAACCATTTTCAGGGCTTTCTCTGGTGGGTGAACACATGGCTGAACTGAGCTTTGGAGCCCACCACTTCAGCGTGCTGAACACCAGTGCTGGGAGTCACAGCTGCACCCTCAGACTGCCCGTGGGGAGGGTGGGAAGGAGCGGGTGGAGATACATCTCCATGGCTTTGGTCCCTGGGGTGAACAAATGAAAGAAGGGGATGTTTAAGAGATGTGTGCCATTAAACCAGTGTTTCAAGTTGCTAAATAATAGGCAGCATTGTGAAGCTTCTCCAGGGAGGAGGCTTCTGGTGGTAGCTCTCTCTGCGCCTCCCTGCTGTGAGTCATTGTGAACTCAAGTTCAGAGGAATTGGTACCAAGGAAAAAGCATTGAGATAATAACCTTGAAAAATCAGAGGAGAAAGGGAGGGGAAAACGGGAAAAAGTTATACACTGCAAAGAGCAGAACTGCCTCGCCCTAAAAGCATTCTATAAATGAACTCCTGTGCTTCCCAGCTCTATGCCTTTATCAAAGCCACCATCTTCTAAGGGTGGAGGGACATGTGCATTGAGATTTAAGGACTTACATATTGTGCCGCACACTCTAGCCCGTGGTTGGTGTGCTGCCAGATTGCAACACGACTCATCGAGGCACTGGAAATGGTTTTAAATCTTATGCTTGCAATTATAAGGAACAGTACTTTGTACTGCCCTGGGAGAAAGAGCGTGCTGTGATTTCCTCTCTCCAAGCGTGGAGGTCCCTCGTGTTAAGAACACCAACATGTGTTCAGGAATGTTCTACCTTTCTGAGCACCACAGGCAGTGCTATGGTTCATGGGAATTTTGTGGTGTTTGCTGGTTGCTGGGCCTTGTTTTCTCGGAGATAAACATACATTGTGTTATTAAGAAGGACCCTTCAAGTTGCTGTTCTGATTTATATTCCCTTCTACGCTGTTGCATGCATTTATTGTTTGTTAAAGGCGGACAGCCCTGGAGACCTAAGCTCTTTATTTATCCGCAGAGTGAAATTCCTCTCTCTGTAGAGGGGATGCCAAAGGCACTAATTTTCAATGACACTGTTACACGCGAAAAATAGCCTTTCTCTATTTTCCAGCCAGAGTAATTTTGCCATGTGAAGGAGAACTCCTGAAATGGAAGGTGATTTGGAGAACTTGTCAGACAGAGGCATCGGTACTTCAGCTTGAGACCCGAGTCAAGCCTGGGTGACAGTGAGGGGAAGGACGGTGGTGCTGTCAGAGTTGGTTGGGTTTTTTTCTTATGCCGTACCTGTGCTGTAAAGCCAAATGCTCTTTGCGGAGCAATCTCAAGAACTGGACTGTGCGATCAGAGGTGACCAGTACCCTTTGTTTTGTCAGTAGGATGCTTATGACAGTGTCCTTGTGGGGTGAGCTCAGAACAGCTTAAGACGGGAGCCCTGGGTGTGCACACACCTCCACGTTGGGCATCGTCACCATCAGAGCGTAGGACTCAAAGATTTTTGATAATTTTTTTATTAATCTCAAACAGTTTAAAATTATGTAGTACGTTCCAGCTGAGCTCCTTTACCTCACTGTTTCCCTCAACTCTGTGTGGTTTATTTATCGGTGTGCCTGGTAGCTGCTGGGCCAGAGATACCTCCTGTCGTTAAATACCAAAAATGTTGGTGATCCTATTGTTGTTATTTTAGGGACATGAAGAAAGAAAGGGAGGGAGATCTTATAAGGGAAAAATACTTTTCTAACCTTGCATGTTGGTTTTAAATGTGATCCTAACATATAACTGTATCACAGATTAAAAAATACCTTCCAAAAGCAGAATTCATAGAAGCTACCAACTAGTTACCAACAGCCTATAAAGAGTAATATCGAAAAGCATTTTTTATTTACTCATTTCCTTTTGTGAAAAGGAGGCGATGCTGGGAGAAAAACTAAATTTAACAAAAAGCTGAGTGTCGTGGTTTGGGCTGGGCTGGCCACTAAAATGAACAGCACTGACTTTTGATCTTCTCTTTCACATTCCTTTAATAACTGTTCAAGTAAACAGCATCCTCCAGCTGTACCTCCAAGATCCCAGAGAGCAGGAAGCTCCCATTTAATCTAAGGAAAGACAGTGGCTTTGGCCTGGTGTTTATTCTGCTGTAGTGTTCTACAGGAATGGCTACAGGGCATCTATTCGAGAAACGTGAAAAGCAGATTTATTTTAATTACATCAATTTGTGTTCATTAAAAAGCCTCCTCAATAACTAACCCTGGTATTGAATTGTTTTGTATCTCTTCCTAATGCACTCAGACAATGTTTATTTAATTTAATTGACAGTAAGGATGAATTTATAGGACTGTAGTTCACACTTTTATTGAAAGAAAAAAAAACAGCCTAGAACTATGTTATTTGCTGCAAAAATTAAGTAGGGAAATTCATCAGAGTAAAGTGTATATTCAATTTTAACAGTTTCCCTCATCGGGGTATCTTGATGGGGTTTCTTTTGCAATTGCTCTAGGGCATTTGAAGCTGCCCATTGTGAGAACTTGCCAAATGACACTGAAATAAATCCAAATGTTAGAGGAGTTTTTAACAGCACAACCTGTTCCCTTCCTTCTCTCTCTGGTGTCACTTTTTCTTGAGGAAAAAATACTGGGTTTCCAAAAGTTCTCTATTCTCTCCCTTTAGTTTCATTAGAACCTTTGCTTCCCCACTTCAGCACAGGTCGTGGGTTTGGAATGAATAATCAGAGCACTTGTGGTCCCTGGAGAGCACAACTGGATCACGAGCAAGCAGGTGCCTCCAGCTAAGCTGTTGATAATTCTTGCTTAGGCTTTCTGTGCTTGGGTCTACGGAAAATAAAGTCTTCAAATAACTTGATCTAAAAGGGGAAAACAAAACAAAACAAAAGTTCTATCACGCCCCACCATCCTTCCTGTTTTCGGAGGCTTTGATGTGTGAAGGTGGTATGTCCAAACGCCACGGAATGGCTGGTTCTGCAGGAGTGGCTTGGAGCAGCCCTGTCAGGCTGGGAAGGGGTTTCAGTGGGACGGGGAATTACACTCGGGAGTGAGGTGGGATCTGATCCCACGACCTGCCTGTGCGTGGGCAAACAGGCTGTGTTTCATCTCCAGGTTTTTAGGAAATTGATCTGTTGCAGGCCAAGCAGAATGTCTTTCAGATGACAAGATTTCTTCCTCTGCTATAATAAATAAAGGTAAGTATGATGCTAAGAGTTAATAAGTGGAGTTTATTTGTCCAGAGGATCACCCTTCAGTGCAGAAATCAAAGGCACTGATGAAATTTGGCCTGTCTGTGTGAAGCTTTCACAATGCAGTGATTATTATCAGATCTCAATAACTTCCAGTGATGTGTAAGTAGCACCGACAACAGCTATCACACAATTTCATTGGGCTTTCAGATAAGTATCTAGAAGTAGAACCAGGTTTTAGAGGTATAAAGAATGCAATTACCATTTTAATATCTCTGCACAGGGAACAGGAAGATTAATTTTTGTAGGTCTATTTTTGTGATTTTTCACAGGTTTGGGAGAGATATGCAAAAAGCTGGCAACAATGCACTAGAAATAAATTAAGTGCTGCAGATAGCTAATTAAAGGAGCACAACTAGATAGCAGAATTATTGGAAAAAATCAAAATCGCTTGTACTTCAAAATCATGCAGTATTTTTGATTGAGTTTCCAAAAAGAGAAGAAATTTTGATATTGTTGGCTCTTGTTTCTTAATGAAGTCTAAACCATCATTTTCAAAGCAAGACTACATCTCAGAAGTCCAGAGAATAGAAAAAAAAATATTTTTTCTTCTCCTTTAGGCTGTATTTATTGTTATAACACTCATGAGTTTATTTATTGTTGTATTGAGTGTAGCAACACTGGCATCTCCTGCAGCCTATTCCTGAGGTGTCTGGGGCTTTGTGCCAAAGGTGCAGAGGTTGTTACAGGGGCTGCTCGGTGTTTGCTTATTTGGGGGAGGCAGGGTGGGAGGGAAGAGGAAGGATGCGAAATAAATATAGGTGGGGAACTCCGGAATATTTAACTGTGTTTGCCTGAACTGGACTTGTCTAGGGGTAATATGAATTCTTGCTGCAATAAACTTAGAATTATAGAGTCACACAGATGAATGAAGCCCTTTGATGCATCTGTATGCAAAAGCCTCTGTGATTTTAAACCAGCCTTGCTCCACTGTCCCTCTTTGAGGAGGCAGATTTATGGCCACTCCATTGGCATCTGTTTTAATGACAAAAGTATAATTTAATGATGTAAAATTAATTTTCCCCTCTATTTTCTTTTTAGTGAGGAGGATAGCGCCAGGTTGCCTTTTACTAATAATCATCCCCCATAATTTGAAAGATGGTGTTTCTTGGCACCCTTTTCCCCCTGTTGCTTTTCCCCTAATCATCAGTATTAAATGCTCAAGAAGAAAACTATTTCAGCACCTTGTTTTCCAAAATAAAGTGGGAAAAGAAGGGATTTTTCTCGCTCAAGCATTGCCAATGACGCTTCAGAAGCATGACTTCTTTTAAAAGCATGCATCTGAGCTTTCTCAAAGTTTATTCCACAGCAGTTGTATCCAAGGGTTTGAGAGACCTCTTGTGAGAGTCCAGAATGACAAAATTACGTTTCTGAGAGGGGTTGAGGCCCTGGTTACGCTCCCTCCGGCCGCAGCGTCACCTCGCAGGTGGCCCCAGAGTCCTTGGGGAGAGAATGGGCCGGGGACCCGCTGCCGAGCCCTGGTGTCAGTGAGGAGCCTGCTTGCCGACTCGTCGCCGGAGTGAGTTGTGTGGGATGCTCTCTCCATGGAACGTCCTCTCCATCGTCTCGACCCGCGGTTCCTGGCTCAGGACCAGCACAGCTGGCGGGAGCGGCAGCCGGAGCACCAGGATCGCTCTGCTATGGAGGTAAGCACAGCGGGATCCTGACTGCGTAGCCCTCCCTCTGCTCTGCCCGTGTGCTTTGAGATGAATTTGCTGCCATCCTTTTTTGTGAAGTGGCTGGTATTTGTAGGGCAGTAGCGAACCAGCTACTCTCGGAAGCCGGAGCTGAGGGAAAGCATGTGGTACCTGTAAGCCTAAACCTGTTCTCCAGTTGGAAAGGGCAATAGTGTACTAGACTGATAGAAAGAGGAAGGGTTTTCTCACAGAGAAAAAAGCCTTGTTTGTTTTCGAGGATGAGGACCAGAAGGAAAGGGATAGATCTCTCTGTTTCACGTGTGTTTCCTTGCGGAAGAGGGAAGTGGTGGCATTCAACAGAAAAGTCATAATTTTAAGCTGAAAACCAGTACTTTCTTTGGTTTATTTATTTACTCAAAACAATAGTTGTACATCAAAAATACATGTGTTCAGATATCATCTCACCGGAGACGCAGGAGATACAAACGAAAAATTCTCTTACCAAGTGTGTTTTATTTTTTAACTTCATAGGAGGTTGTGCTTTAAAGAGAGCTTTGACTATTACTAAAACAGACTCTGTTTTAATTAAAAACAGAAAAAGCGGAAGAGTGAAAAAAAAATGCATAGAAAACTTTTTCAAAATTAAAAAATTGCTTTCTTTGTGACTGTTTCTGTGGGCCATTTCACGTCCGTGTCTAAGCTCTGGGCAGCTGGTGGGGAGGCTGGGGAATGGCAGTCCCCGCTGACCTCCGGCACGGCACGGGGCTGTGCTGGCAACCACGCGTGGCTCAGGCTGGGCAGCTTCGTTGCCGGGCTCGTCAGAAAGAAAAGTGCTGTGTGGCTGAGATAAATCGGCATGGCAGAGCAAATTTTGACAGTTACGCCAAAGTAATTTGAATTAGACAAACCTTTGATGTCTACAAAGCAGGAGTTGCTATCCCAGTGGGAGCAGGTTTTCCTATTGTGTGTTCATTTCATATGTTTTTTACCCTAGGTTGGGCAGAAATAACATAAAAATGGCTTTTTGACAGACTCTCACACTTGTTTCTGAGCTCCCAGGGAATGCAGAGATCTGGCCAGATAAAAACCTGAAGAACAAGTAACACCCAGCTGTGACTCTTATTCCTTGCTTACTTCTTTATTACTGAGGTGTGGGTTTTTGTGGAAAAGGTTCAGTTTTGAAAAGTTATTCCAAATCCTTACTCAAGTTGGAATCCATAATAAACGCAGCTTATAAAATGCGGGATACATCTTCAAATGATGCAAGGGATTTGCTGCATTGAACGTGTGGCGGTTCTGTCTCAGAAAGATGGAAGTACACCTGAAAATCTGCAAGGAGGGTCAGCACAGAGGAGGCAAAGTACAGATTTAATTTACACACTCATGTAGCTTTTGGCAGGTGTTGGCTGGCATCGCTGATGATGGGATACACAGAAGATATGGGAAGATGTCTGGTGTTATCAGCTTTAAGTCATGCACTTGAAAATGATACAACGTGAAATGCAGAGAATAAATGTAGAGAATTTTATACTTCAGCAAGAATGCTCCTACCTGGCGGATTAGCTGATGTTTGTGGTCAAATATTTCCCAAGGTAATGGCAGTTTTATAATTAGGCAGTCAATGAGCAATGCCTTTCTGCTCATGCCTCACCCCATACGGATTAGCAGCGTGGAGGTTTCCAGTGGTGGGTGTGATGTTCGACACGCATTGACCAGAAGTAACCGGAGTAAAGGAAGAACTGGGATTAGTCCAAGTGTGTTTGTTTAGTGCCGAGGTTTTTTGAATCAAGCTTCCACTTCATTGAATTCTTCAGGGTCATGGAGTGTTCATCACACGAATGGGGATGTGTATATTTGCAAGAAGACCTTGGTCACTCTGGGACAAAGCCAGGACTGTGTTGCCTGGGGACACAAGAGGAATGGGCTCATGCGCGCCGGGCTGGGAGCAGCGAGGAGTGCTGGCCAAGAAATGCTCTTCCCATCATTTCAACATTTTCATCATTTCAGATGTTTTCCTGTTAGCAGCTTCCTAGTGGTACAGAGCAGGAATGTGTCGGGAGGTCGGAGGCGCAGGGTGCTCCTCTGCCAGGAGCCGGGGCTGGTGATGGAGCGTGGAGATCAGCAAGGTGACTTTGCCCTTTTGCCACCCTTACAAACGCTGTTTCCTGCCAGAGTCCCATTCTCAGTATCTTCTTGAATGAAAATATGAATAGCTTGGTGAAGTTTTCTCCAGGATATTTCTTATTCTGCCCTAACAAGGCTCTCTCCATTATTTTCATACCATAGTAGATATTCAGGAAGACTCAAACAAAATATGCTTGCTTTTTTTCCCCCCTTAAATGGTTTGTCAAATTCTGGCAAAAATATGAACATGCAGAGATAAATTATTGGAACATTTTCTGTACATGTGCGTGCACAGATAAACATAGAGATAAATATATAAATGCCTAATGAGTGTATTTGTGTACATGCTTGCAAATCTGTGCATGTGCTTGTGTGGATATATATACAAATACGTATGTTCATGCATACACCCAAGAAAATAATTCTCCATAGCCTCTCTCTTGTTTAGCAATAATACTGAAATACTGGCATTTAACAATCTAAATCCTCAAATGTGTAGGTTTTAATGGTGTTAAATGAACCATTTAGCACAGAGGGCCTCTCACCTTCAGTGGCACACTCTCAAAATGAAATCCAGTGTTCAGATACAATAATAAAAAGAAGAAAAACAATATTACCTGTTTAAAGAGAAGAAAAAAAATCCAATTAAGTTCTGAATTTTAATTTGCTTGCAAGCATGGGTTTGTTGCTTTGTGAAAAGAATGAAAATGTAAATGACATTTCTGTGTGTTATCTACATAATCCAGAGACTAGACTATCCTGTCACGCTTATTTTGCCTAGTGATGATAAAACTAAACAGTTTTAACTGAATTTCCTGTAAATGGGCAAATAATCAAAAATGAACATCTTTATATTCTGATCTTTCATTAATTTATGTATAAATGCTGTTATAAAGAGATTAGCTGTTAGGAAAGAGAATGAATTTTGCCTGGTGTCTGACAGCGGTGACACAAAGTGCTGTGGGTGGAAGAAAGCTGGAGTGGCCACTGGCTTCTGAGCCGTGGGTTTCGCGGAAGAGAAGAGGGGAAGCTGGGCAGCCACCAGCCATTGAGACGTAGCACGGACACGTGCCCCAGTGTCACCACCGTCCCCGAACCCCTCTCGCCAGTAAGTGCCCTGGATCAGTCACTCCGCTTGCCGAGCCCTGTGTCCTGCAGGAGCTGGTGGCACAGGCTGGCGGGCAGCAGTACGAGGTGATGATCTGGGAGGGCAGGAGAGAGCCCCCGTGGTGGGAGGCTGCACAAGTCGCTTCTGCGGTGATAATCCCAGGGCAGCAGCCTCTGCTGCCCACCGCCGCTGACTATTCTTGCCATTCCCTCTTTCCTTGGATTTGCTTTATTTGGACAAAACTACACAGGAAAATGTCTGTACCTGGACTGTAAATATCCAAGTCATCAATTGAATTTGTATCTATGGAAGGTCGTCACCCACCAGTCTTGCCTTGCAAAGAGAATGTCCCAGGGATGGAGCAGTAGCAAAGCGGAGCTCTGTCACCATGCCTCGGCAGCCCGGCGTGTCCCCGCTTCTCCCTCCCAGGAGCATTGCCTCTTCCCACCTAAACCAGCACAACTTCAGATACGGAGAGCTCAGAGGGGCAAGGCAGGCTTGGTCCTTTATTTGGGTATTTAATTCATTGTTAGGGAAAGGTATTTGACCAGGCTGGTCACTGGGTAGCACAAACACACCTTTGGAAGAGGTACCTGCAGAGGAGCAGACAGCACATCCAGGCTGGCGTTACTCGGACAGTAACTTTTTGCATGGTTTATAATTTAAAACAGGCAAAAGGCAGAGTGTCCAAACCCACATTATTGTAACAGACCTTTGTGCCTAATGGTGGGATTGAGGATTCAAACAAAGGAGTCTGTTGGGTATTGAGCAAGACTGGAAATTCTTGGTGTCTGATTTTTTTAAATACCAGTGTCTGTAATGGTGGGTGCCCCGTCTGAAGAGTATCCAGCCCTCCAGTGCCTGGGAAATCTGCTCCTTCTGAAACAGTCAGGGAGGCTGTTTACACACTCTCCAGGTTTTAATATTAGATCCAGAAGAAATTATTATATTGTTCTTGTGACCTACAATTGTACAGGAAACAGGGCTGTAAAACTACTAGATCCGCCCGTTGATTGGAAGCATTATCTGGTTTTCTCCTTATTTACAAGCTGTATGTACCGCTCCTGGCTTTTAATCTCACTGCAGATTTTACCACCTTTGAACTGTTCATTGCCTTGCAGCGCTACAGCGGGGGGGGAACAGCATCACCTGAACCCGGGTTCTTCTGCGCTCACAAAGTGATGCGCCCTGTTCTGCGTTTCTCCAAGTTCAGAAATGTAGCAACTTTTATGCCTCCTCCTTGTGTCCTGTAATTAAGAGACAGCCAGGTAAGTTTTAGATGGAAGTAAAAACTAATCTTGTCTTTTTTTTTCTGTGTCCAGGGTTGTTTTCATATTATATATATTGTCACTACTGTGGTCCTACAGCATGTCTCTTGTTCAAGGTGATGTTGCCTGCGAAAATGAAAAGAATTAATTATAAACCTATGCAAAATATATTTAACGTGACAAAGCTGACACTGTGATTTTAACCTTGTTTCATTTAAAGCCTCAAAAACAATCTCAGGGCCTCATCTCTGTTTCTCACAGGTAATTTATTATGCAAGAAACGTTGCCTTCCAATGCCTTGTATGAAGCCACGAGGTGTTGCGCAGCCCTTTTGTATTAACCTCTTTCACGCCTCTTCCAAGGTGGCCCAGTGTCTGTCTCACAGCAGCACATGATAATTAGCCACACATGTTTATAAACTTACTATAAATCTGTTTTCATATGCATAGAACTAAAAGCATGAGAAGTCTGAAAAGCTGCGATGCTGCAGATGGTGTCCCCCAATACCCAGCGCTTTTGTTCCCTGCAGATGCTCTTGTCCCCAGGGGCGATGGGCAAACCCCAACCCACGCAGCCAAAGCCGCTCCGCCAGCGCCGCCCCACTGCTTCTGCTGCTGGATGTAAGGGCTTGATCATGCCCTCATTTTAAAAGCCAAACACTAAATTCAGTCAGCAAAAGATTAAGCGGTGCTAGTGCTTTCTGATACCGC
>VXBO01012511.1:21777-34716 GCA_013400135.1 Rhinoptilus africanus
AAAAAAAATCATGGCATATAAGTTATTTGTGTTCAAATACTGAATCCCAGAGGGGTGGTAGCTATTTCTTGTGATTCTGTGGAGATGGAGTGAGTGGTTGTGAACAGCACAGAGGCAGAACAGGATTGATGGCTTAGCTCCGTTCTATTAAACCCACCTCAGTTTGCCCCAAGGGCTTACAGCGGGACTCCTCTGCGTACCCCGGTACTGTCAAACCCTAACTCAAACCCCGTGGGGAAACAAGAAGGTCTGGGAGGATTTCAGAGGGGCTGCTCGACGCCTGCTGCCTCACATGCTGCTTTCGCTGCCCGTCCCTCTCTCTCTGCCTGTGACGGAGTTGATATAAACGGCATCTCATCCTGAGCGCTTGCTCTGCAGCCTTAATGGTCCTTTCCAAGAAAGAGCTCGAATAGTTCACTGAAATTGCGTTTAGTCTGCAGGCCCCCCGGAGCTATTAGGAATGCAATTAATGTCTGCAGATCAGGACAGAAATGCGAAGGACTCTGTGCTGTATTGACTTAATATATCATAACGGCTCTGTCTGGGCCTGGGCGGCTGTTACTCATCCCGGGGTTCGGTGCGGGCCCCAGTGCTGTGGTGCAGGAAGGGCTGATTTGCGATGTGCTGCTGGGCCAAAAACCAGAGGATTCACCCCAGCAAACCGGACTGGAAACTGGGGCTCTCTTCCCCGTAAGCCTTTGTGGGCGAGTGGTTTTACAACCCCGACAGGAGCTCTGTGGGCACGGCTGGCTCCGCGGGGATGCTGGTCCCGGCTGCCCCTGCCTCGCTGGCTGCGGGTCCCCATCGCCGCCCGCGGGGACAGACGTTGCTGCTGTCGGCACATGTTCTTCTTCGTAGAAGGGGAAGGCAGACCTTGGGGTGCTTCAGCCTCCTGCGGGCACTGGCCCAGGGGTTGTCCGGGGTCTCTGTAACAACCTGGCCCCTCCGGAGCCCTTCGTCCTGGGTTGGCGTTCCGCGCTGGGCAGTAAATGCAGGGCGCTTCACCAATTGCGGCTGTTTTCAACCAGGGAAGCCTGATTTCACTCAAGTCTTTTCCTGATTTTACACACTGAACACTACAGCAAATAGATAAGCAAATCTATGTTTTATCTTTGAGAATCTCCCAAGTGCCTGAGGCAGTTTCAGGTCCAGTGGCTGAAGTTAAGCTAAATTAAGCACTGTTGAAATGCAGAGCAGGCAGGGAACAGCTTCCCTTCTGAAGTCCTGGCACTGCGACTGGCTGGGCGAGGGGAAATCCTGTTAAATGGCAGAGAAATCGTTTGCTTTGAATTCTTCATCATCTGTGTTGTCTGGTCTTTTAACCTGTCTGTCGGCATTGCAGTTCAATGTCACAGTACCTCCTCCCAGTCCAGTTCAGACCTCAGATGTTAAATATCTGCTTCTGAGTTCTGGAGGTTTTTTAGGTGGCAGTTTTGTTTTTTTTTTTTAAAATGACACTGGGGTTAGATTCCTGTAAACTGCAGTGTGTTCATATATAGTACAAGAATAAGAAAAATGAGAGGTTCATTCAATGAATTGTGTTTTACAACTCTCCTGTCTCTAATCACAGTGCTGCTTTTGATAGGAAAATGCGGAGGTCACAGAGATGCTGATACAGCTGCACTTCAAAGCAAAAAGAAGCAAACTCACTCAGGTCTTTCAGATTTGCACCGTTTCAGGACTAGGTGCTATAAACATCTGTTTACATGGAGGCAGAGTATGATTACAGAAGAAATCTTTTCCATGTGAGTATATGGGATTTTATGCCACTTCAGTGTATTTTCACTTTAATTATATCATTCTACTATTTAGGCAGAACTTCTGGAATTTATTTCAAAGGAATCATGTAACTCCCTGATCCTAATGTAACCACTAACATATTTGTAACACTCGACTGAGCAACGTGCACTTTTGATCCCAGCATTAAGCTTACCTGGCTCGGAGTTCGGCACATCCCCCGGTGAGTGTGAGCTGACAGAGTTCTATCTTTTGGGAAGAACCTTTATTTTTCCTTACCAAATCCAGACGGAGAGAGGCAGGCTTCCCACAGAAGCTGTGATCAGAAAGGGATGCGTCAGCTGTTGTCTCCAAACTTGCACGCTTGTAATCACAACTGCTTGTATGTGCCAGAAGAAATTGGAATATTTACAGCTTTTCAGTGCAGCCGGAAGGAAACGATTACATGTGAAATACAAACACGCAGTCGCACATACAAATATACGGGAAAAGCAGAAATACGCGCACAGACGTGCAGGTTCACACTCGTAGATAAACAGGATGCCAAGAGGAACAAGCAGAAAACCTGATGGCAAGAAGAACACGTTACCAAAGAGGCAGAAGGTGAAACCGTACCACAGCAGGGGACGAGGCTGGTGGCTGAAGAGCCAAGTCCTGGGAGCAGCTTTCCCGCTGCAGGTCTGAGGGCAAGTCTAATTGGGAGAAGCTGCTCAGAAACGCTGCTCTCTTCAATTAAATGGATGCTGCAAGCAGGATGAGTGTGCCTGTATGCAGAAAAAATGGTGCCTTCTGAGGGCGTGGGGGTGAGCTCTAGGGTTTGGGACTCCCTGACACCATCCTTTCTGCCAGGTCACATATTCCTTCTCCCTTCTGAGGCCTGAAACGGTGCTAGAGTCATCGCGTGGCCTGGCCAGGTTGTGTTCCTTCACGAGCACCATCAATACCTGCATTCCTTCTGACAATGCAGATAGTCTGAATTGTTTAGTTTTATTCCTGCTAGGTTTTCTTTGTCTATATGCTGCTTGGGAAATCAATGCTCAAAGGAGCAACCCGTGTATCTCTGCCTTGCACACAGTTCCAGCTGAACAGCACCAGGCTTCTAGCAGAAGGATTGAAAGAACAAAGAAAAAGGTTCATTTAATTTACCTGGAGGGATAGTTCATTTTTCAAATAGAGACAATTTGAAAAGCACAAAGCACTCTGCCAATATCTTAGTCACTCTCAAAAATAAAATTAAGTCTTTCTCAGTAGGAAAATAAATGTCAATGCTGTGTACATTTGCATCCAGCAGCAATTCTGCAGCTAATTTCATAATAATTGATACGCTGCTATATTGCTTTATTATGAGTGTTGAAGCATTAAACATTCAGGTCCGGGCCAGACTTGGCCTAACGTCAAGTGGTCATTTGCCACTTAGCCAGCTGCCCGACCCGTACACGTGCCAGTTTAAGCATGGAGCTTAAACATTGATGCCCACTGATGGCCTGAGTGCAGTTCTGAATATTATAGGCCAGAAATACTAACTTGCACAGGGCTCCTCAATGAAACCAAGAACTGACCCGGACAGAATGAAACTATACATCAGATTAGTAAAGAAGCTGCTCTCCAACCAAGAGGCCATTAAGTAGCTGACAAATGGATGTTTGTATGAGTAGGATTTCAGGGTGCTAAAACAAAACCAATGTCTTTTTTTGAGTGATAGAATCACAGGGTTGGCAGGGCCCTCTGGAGATCCCCCAGTCCCACCCCCTGCCAGAGCAGGGTCACCCAGAGCAGGGAGCACAGGAACGCCTCCAGGCGGGTTTGGGATGTCTCCAGAGACGGAGACTCCCCCACCTCCCTGGGCAGCCTGGGCCAGGGCTCTGCCACCCTCACGGGAAAGAAGTTCCTGCTGATAAGTATCTTTATTACGTATGAAAGTGACTGTGAGAGTAACTTTGTGAGCAAGGTGCATAACAGGTTGTCTGTCTATTAGAAGTATGTGTCTGCACAGGCTTCATTCAGACGCTTGCGATAACTTCTTTCTAAACGTGGAACCACACCATCAGCTGGGGTATAGTGGGGTATTTTCATTGTCTGTCCCAGCACACCCCCCCGAAGGCTGCCGTTGCTGTGCTGCGAGGATGCAGGTTTGGCAGGGCAGCTCCAGGAATCACTCTCTCTAAAAGGAGCAAACAAGAGTGCTACGGCATGACTCGAAAGAAATTACCGATACTAAAAACACGACAGAAAAAGAGAAGAGTGTTTGCTGTTCTGGATAACCCCCATTCAGACACAGTCACATTTAAGCCGACAGCTAGTTATTATAATGACTCTGGCATGTACAGAACCTGCCTGCCCTGCGTGGGCCCTCCCAAGCTGCTCCCGGGTGCTGCTGGAGCATCTGGCCAAACCGTAGCTGGTACGTGCGCTGTGGCTGTAGTGGTCCTTACTGGTGGGCGGTGTTGCCTTGCCCGGCTGTGCGCTGCAGGCTGTGTCTGTGCTGTTCGCTCTGTCCACTCACAGCTCCCGCGAGGCAATGCACTTGTTTATTCCTGCCTGTGCTGCTGGGAACGAGAACTAATTGCTATCAGAGGATCTCGTTACTCTTTCTATAGCACATCAGCTGGACATCCCAGACTCCATTACCTAGCAAAACTGCCTGCTGATGAACTAATCCTTTTGTGTTAACAAGATGGCTTCATCGTGACACTCCTCCTGCAATTACCGTGACGGCCTTGGCACATATAACGTTGGGATGGAAGCAGCGCTGGGCCACTGGCCGGGTCTTTGCTCCAGTGAGCTCAAAGTGAAGGACAGGGAGGTGTTTTCCTGGCGGGACAAAGGCCAGGGAAACCGCGGTGGGCTCCAGCTGGGCAGAGGGGCTTTGCCAGATGCTTCCACTTGGGGTCGGCTCCAAACCAAGCCTGGGAGGAGGCTGTGCCTGCCCCCAACCCTGGGGGAGGCTTCCGTGCCCCAAAGCCTTTGGAAACCTTCTTTGTGCTCTCTGGCTTCAGCAGCAGGGGCTTTGTAGCCAAAAAATGACACCCATGGAGCCCTCCCTGACACCTGGACCAGTGGAAGGATGGCCCTACTGGCTTTTGTTCCACTTGAAATGTGCTCTTCACCAATTCACGCCGTTTCCCTTTGACTTAGCAGGTCCTCTTCAGCTTTCTGCAGCAAGCAGGTGTTTCTCCTTATTTTCAGTCTGTGAACTTAAAGAAATTCTAAAATAATTTGTCATTTTATAAATAAGTTATACAAGCTGTCACCGCAAATCTGTCACGGTGCAGACAGGTGCAAACATGCACAGTATGCAGAGAAAGACACCGACACCGAGATTGGAGTAAAGGCCATCTAAAAGCAATTACATTTCCAGGTATTAGGCAAACACAATTATTTAAACTGCTAGTCAAAAACAGTTGATAAAATAGATAATTAAAAAAGATTGACCTCAAAGCTGATTTAAAATTATTCTGTAACGTGCACATAACTCATATAATTGCTCTCTCGTGACCCAGCCTCCATTAAAAGGAAATTTCACCTAGAAAAAAAATTATATATGCAGCACATAGTGATTAAAATAAATACGTATTCCCTCAAATGCTGGAAATGATGTGAGGAACTGTATTAAAAAGTGGGAATGAATTAGCCCTGCATTGCAAACTGTAGTGTGGTCTGTCATTTTAATAAACCACACTCAAGAGGCATTAAAATAGAAAGTATGACAATGCATTAGACCACAGAAATAGTAGATGACATATCATATGTAGATATATAATAATTAAGCTGGAAAAAGACTGTAAAAGATAACGTAGATGCTGAGATAGCAGGGAATATTTTTTTTCTTATTCGGATTCCAGTGTCTCTTAAATGGCCCTGTGGGTTCTGCCGTGCCATGAGCACGGAGCTGGAGAGGCAGCAGCTGCTGTGGAGAGATTGTGTTTACTCTCGACTAGACATAAAAGAGGCGAAGAGGAGCAAGAATTGTGGCGCAGGCAGATTAAAGGCCAGATTTCCGAATAGATTTGGTGCATGTTGATGAGGGAGATGGAAGCCTTGGAGGAGTCTCGGATGCCCTTTGTAACCTGCTGAGGTCACACCAGTCTGACGCCAAGATGAAAAGTAAATGTGAGGCCACACGCATGTCCGTAGTGCTGGGACGTAGACGTGTGGGCACCTGGCTGAGCTGGACACATCTGCTATCAGTAGTAATTGCTGGAGAAGGAAAGCAGGTCTTTTTGGCTCGCTTGGC
Source organism: Rhinoptilus africanus (assembly GCA_013400135.1). Lineage (NCBI taxonomy): Eukaryota > Metazoa > Chordata > Aves > Charadriiformes > Glareolidae > Rhinoptilus > Rhinoptilus africanus. The sequence continues at coordinate 27,749 of VXBO01012511.1, forward strand.
AGTTGGCACCCCTCTCTGCTTCTACAGCAGTGGCACGCGAATGGCTCACAAATGAGGCTGGGTTGTGCAGTGCTCGCATAAAATAAGAAAATCTCACAGTACCTCTGTTGTGAGATGTTGCCTCTGACTTAGCTTTTAATGGCTTGGTGCTCAGCTGGAGTAGAGAAACTTAACTGGTAAGACAGTGAAACTACGGCAGTTTATGCCCAGTTCTGTTGCTCCTGGTCTCGGTCGTGGGTGATGCTTTCAGTACCTATGGCCAAATATCTGCATTGGCAAGAACGCTGTCAAATAACAAATAAATGAATTTTGACCCATGGCTATCCATACATATGCAATTCAGAGAAACTGGTCAAAGAGATGGATAGCACCAAAGGACATCTTTTGAAGAAAATCTCTTAAGACTCCAGTTTTAATAACGTGTAGCACTGCCAGCCTCATTGCAGAAACATGAGAGCACCCGCTTTCAATTTACAGTGCTCTCCTCCATGCGTGGTGCTTCTCGGAACCTGTCACTTCTCAGGAGGCTCTTTCCCAGGCAGTCTACATTTTAAATCAAGCAGTTATGACAGTCTTCCCAGCAAAAGGGGACAAATTAGTGAAAGCAGCATATATAGAAACTTGGTTATAATAGGGTTCCTGGGAAATAAGTAACTGGCGCAGATTTTTGCAGTGACCATCCATAGGAAAAAGAAAGTCATGTGGGACGAAAGCAGCCCGATAGCTTTGGTGCCAAAAGTAATGAGTTACAAAACGGCGCAGACTGAGATCGTTAATCCTGGATCTATTGACGAGTTTGAAAGCCCCGGGTAGGCCGTTGTTAGAAATTCAGCTGAGAGTGCAATCTGCTCCTGCGTCTATAGTACCCTTGAAGCCCTCTGCACTTTCAGGTGTTTCTTTTCCCATGGTGCCTTTAAAGGGGAGCGATGTGGGCAGTCCCATTTTTGTGGATGGGATGTTGAAGCCCAGAGGCCACTAGAGTGGCTGCTGAGGGGCTGCATGGTAGCCAGGCTGAATTAGGACTTGGAGCCAAATTTTCAGCATCAGGCCTGCATGGCCCTTCTTTCCCCTCGGCAGAAGCCGGAGCTGCAGGCTGGACACTGCTCCTTTCCTACGGCAGGTTTTCCAGATGAGTTCAGGCTCAGGCTGTGACTGAAAGGAGCGGTGAGGCAGGAGCTATTTTACTAATCTGCTTTCAGAGTCCAATTTTCACATCTGAGTCTCATGATAGGAGATCAAAGACCCTCATTAGGGGACTGAATCCAATATTTAATACAGTTAATGCCCACTTTATATACTCACAAGATAGCCTGGTTTCTGCATAAAACAACATCCAAGCTCCTTTTGACACTTAATGAAGGGACAGAATGAGTGTTTTTAAGACCTCATTTTCTATGCCGTTACATGATGGTGAAGCAGGACTGACTTCAGTAGCTGTACTGTCATACAATCAGCCTGTCAAAAGGAGGATCAGTCTCCTATGCTTTACATGAGGGGATACAGGAGTATCCTTATTAATTCATCTGCCGTTCAAAAACTATCCTGTGATATCCTGCACTATCATCTTGGAAACATCCTGGACTTGGGGAATGTCAAAACTTAGGATCTGAGCACACGCTATGACTTCGTAAGTTATATTGGAACTGATTAACCTATCAATCTCCATTATTCAGCTACTGGAAATGAGACACGTACTTCTCCTGGGGATTTACCTGGAGTGAGATCAAAAAGAAACTGCTTTCTCCCTTCCCTGCATGAAGGTTCAAAATTTGTTTGGACTAGTGACATTAAAAATAAATAAATATCTGAAGTGACCTGAATAACTTGTGATTGCAATTCCCTTGTGATTAAGGCAGGAAGCGTTTGAAACATGAAAAGTTGCGCCCATGTTCAAATGAGATAGGTCCTAATTAATTATTTAGAGCAGCCGAAAGCTCATCAAAAATTTAACCGAGATTTATTTCTCTGTGATTGTGCAGGCACCACAACGTGCAGAAATGGAGGCTTTAACTCTGTTAAATGAAGCTCTGGAGTTTTCACCTCCCAGATGGCCAGCGCTGGCTCGGTGGGGCTGATGCCTCATGTTCTCCCATCTCCCCTCTTCCCCAAGCACCCACAGAAAATGGTCAGTGATGCATGTTAGCAGAGGGTGTGGGGGTGTGTGTGTGATTTAAATAGCACACCCAGGCAAATAAATCTGCATTTGAACTACTGCTGGGGATGGTGGGGTGTGCCCATGTTGGCCCACAGCAGACTATAGCTGCCGCTTTTTAAGGCTATAACTGTTCACCCCGGAGGACGATATCAAACAGAAGGCAGTCTGCAGCACAGCCCCGCTTCTCTCCTGTCACCGGGGTGGTGTGGCTACGAGCCCTGGGCCCGCAGAGCCTGCGGAAGGCAGGGAAAGCATGGTCTGCCTGCCCGGTACCCTGCGGGGCAGGGAGTACCCATGGTCCCTCCCCAGTATCACTGGCGGGATTCTTAGTGAAAATGGGGAGTGGGTTTTACAGGCCCAGAATAAGACCCAGAGGTGAGGATTGTTCCTGGTTTTCCATCCATCCTTTCATCCATCCATCCATCTGGGATAGGTGATGCACTGACAGGCAGCTGTTTTTCACTCCGTTTCTTTACTAGGAGCTGTATTTTTTTGTTTTCTTCCACTGACCCTTAATTCCCAGACCTGAGGAGTCAGAGCTTTGCAGTACGCAGACTATTTAAAATAGTCCTTGGCCAGAAGCGAGTGGAGCTGCAGGAGCGGCATTGCAGCCCTCACCGTGGCTGGTGGGCAGCAGGTACCCACACACCCCGAGTCTGCACCCCATGAAATGACCAGTGCTGCAAACTGGCAGCTGTTTTTTAAGCAATTTAGTTCAGATCTCACCAATTTTGTGCACACTGCCTCACAGCTAGGTCCGGGCCATTGCCCTTTTCTTTGAAGTCCATTGCATTTGTGATTTTCTTTGATCATTGCTGTGGAAATGACTGAAATGTTTTTCTCCCAGGTTTGTACGCACACAGGCATAAGAGGACTGAGAACTTCAGTAAAGGTGAAACTTCTGACCTTATCTTGACTTGGTTAGGATGAAAGTGACATTAAAGGGACAAAATTATGTTCTAAATACCTTGAGACACTAATGAGGAGGGAGCAATATTATTCCCCTACTTCTATCAATATACTCAATACATGAGATGACTGAAAGAGCTTTGCCAGCAAGCTTAGCAAGCGTGCAGGGATCTAAAATGCCAGATTTCTAAGACATCTACTTCTTTCATTGACTTTCCAGTCGTGGCACTTGATACCTAATATCTCAAAGGGATAAAAGATCCCTGAAAAAAAAGAATCTTTCTTTTCCCACCATCTCTGAGCAGAAAGGGCACAAAGGTTTCCTGGCGAAGCCCCAGTCACACCGCTTTCCCCCAGTTTCTGGAGCTTCCCAGAACTTCTGTGCACTGAGACACGAGAGAGAAAGATTCAGCCGTGTGCCCCACGCTCCAGGGCTGGTTTGGCTGGGTGCTCACTCTACGTGGCCTCACTAGAGAAGAACCAGATCTCTGAGTCATTGCGTATAGTTCTTGCAAAAGCAATTCAAAGCTCAGAGGTGATCAGCAGGGGAAGAATGCTAGGAATAACGTGGAAAGCACTAACGAATAAAGTAATGGCATTTCTTAATTTTCACAGAATCACAGAATCATGGGGTTGGAAGGGACCTTAATAGATCATCTAGTCCAACCCCCCTGCCAGAGCAGGGCCACCTTAGAGCATTTTGATTATATTAGAGCATTTTGATTATATCTATCATCTGTGGTGTGCCAGTTCTCAAACCCTACTTGGGATCATCTTCTCTGAAAAAGGCTAAAGGAGAGCAAGAAAGGATGGTGATCAGGAAAACGAGGTGGGGGGTGGGTCTGGAAGAAAGAAATGGTCCATATGAAGTGAGCTGAATGAGTATCAGACCCCTTGGTGGAAAAGGATATCCTACTGGGCTTTCAAATCACGAATAATATGGAGAACATAAAGAGCGAACAATTATTCATCTTTTCTCACAATACACGAAATACTTTTTATACTGAAAAGATTTTTGGTAAATAGCTAAAATAAGCCCCCAAAATCAAGCTGAATATTCTAATGCTTTGTAAGTGGTAACTAGGGAAAGAAACTATACAAGGCTTGCATTGTCACTTGAAGCATTGCTGTATATTTTGATTCATTTGGCTCAGTTCATGATATAATGGAGCATAACTGATGTAACTTGGCTTGATGTGTCTCCTTGTTACATAGACTGCAACAATATCTGCAGAAACATTTGAAATTACACATTTTTTTTTTTAGACATCTATTTTAAGGATCAGTAACTTCAAATAAGCAGAGCACTTAGGCATATTTTAAAGGCTTATTTCCTGCAATCATGCCTGGGTCATGGCTTAATCCTCATCAGAAAGCACACACTTTGGGATCCTGATTACCAGAGTGGGCAGTGAAGGAAGGACATAGAAAGAAAAGGAAAAGTAACAGAGTTTTCAAAAAGAGCCCGGAGATCTGGCACCCAACCAGTGAATCTTTGATGCTAATTTAGAAGAGAGATGATATTTTAAAACACTGAAGGAGGGGCCCCAAGAAGCAAACCAATGGTGGTGATTCAGACTATCTGTGAGGAGAACTTCTGTCCCTGCTCTGCCCTGCGTGTCTGCGTGGGGGACAAAGGCTGCGGAAGAACCAGCTGCCCTGGCCGGGAAGAGGGAGAAGCAGCTAAAGCCAATATTTCTTACTGAATTACTGAATTTTTTAGTACTTTGTAATAAGGTTTTCAAGAGAAAGTCAGGCCTAAGAGTCATTTTTGGGTGAGGAGGAGTAGGGCAGCTTTGCTCAGCCATATGCACAGCTTCTCTCCAATGAGCTGGGCTGGAGAAAGGATCCCGCTGTTCTACTGGAAAAACAACAACTTTCTGCAGCAGATAAGAACTAGATTTTGGGCCACTTTGAATAAGTTGAGCAAATAATTATCTGTGAATAAGTTGCTCAGGAAGAAAAATGCTAAATATATTAATGGATACCATATGGGTTTTTGCAGCTTCTTAACAGAAGGCTCGTAAAAGCTCACAGATACATTCAAGAGTTCCCCAGTCGCGCACATTTTCTGTATGTACTTCATACACTTTGTAGCCAGAATACTCATTTAGTGCATATTTAAAAAACTTACAACCATCCCTTCAAGGTCTGTGAATGTAGCTTGAAAGTCTGTTTATTCCTTTCAATCACACCTAGATGAAATGTCCAATATCCCAATTTCTTAGATGAATTTAATTTAATTCTTAATTTAATAAATTTGGACATTTGACTGCTGTACAGGAAGTTTTCACATTTAAAAAAAAAAATGAGGAAGGGAATTTCCTTGCAACTCAATTTCCTTTACTTTCACCCATCATTGAAACGATGCTATTTCTGGGGTATAGGGGTTTTGAAGATACTCTTTTTACAAATTATTGTTAATTTTCCTTTTAAGAATTCTTCCAAATGTCCTGAGACAGGCACTCGTGCTCATTGTTGGAAGTGCTTCCCTCTCCTCACACCTTTCTCTTTAAAGGCTCTCACAGCTGCTGGGCTGCTCTCGTTTGTGCTGAGAGAGCGACCGTGTGCTGATGGGGCAAAGAGAGAAGGGAGAACAAATCACGCCACCCTACGTACTCCAGTCATTGTCCATTATCTCCTCAGAGACTGCTCCAGAAATTGGGTTGTAATTGTCCTCCCCCTTTGCATTTTTCCCCAATGCCTGGCAGTGCCCCAGGGTTCCCGCGGTGCAGGCGCTGCCCGCCTGGCTCTGTCGCAGATGTATGAAGTGTGGCAAACAGAGGCAGGACTTTAAGGTCTATTTAATCAGCCCGGTCATTCAAATTTTGAACTGAGCTTAAGTTGGTTATGTATAAGAGAGGATGCAGCTTCGGGAGGGATTCTGGCCTCTCTGCACCCTGCGTACGCCAATTATTGGAGATGCTGCAAAACAACGTCCGGAGAAAGAGCTGCAATAGCAGCGTAAGAAGGATAAACTTTCCCTAATGCTGTGAAATCCAGAGAAGACTTCAGGAGACATTTCAGCTGTCTTGCAGGTGAGTGGTGAGTAACCAAGCAGTTACAATTGCCATAAGATGGGAACAGAATTGCTCTCCCTGCCCTGTGGGGAGAGCCATGGGCTTTATGCTATCTCTGTGTGCTGACCTCCCCCGCGCTGCCCGCACCCGCTGTGCTCAACGATGCCACAACTATTGCTACGGAAAATCCTGCAGGAAACACTTGAGAACTTTTCTCTCAGAGCATCACTGTCTGGTTGGCCTCGTTAGGCAGCGCGGGAGGCTGTGTCGGAGCCTGGATGCCGTTAAGGTGCCATATTCGCTGAAGTCCAACATAAGTCCAAGCGTGGTGAGTGAGCTGTGTCTCACCAGGCAGCTGGTAATTGTCAAGGGTGTTTTCAAGCCTTCCATGAGTGGAGGAAAAGCCAAAAAGGCCAGACTGCACATTTTGTAAAACTGATTTGTAAATTCCAAATTCAAATATTTTGATTTTTGAGCTCAAGTTTAATCTCACCACTGTGAAAAGTCTGTTCCTCCCTACCTGTTACACTCAGAAGCACTTCTGCAGATGAAAAGCAACTTTCCATCCTGCAACCTCCCACAGACATATGCACGCACATTATGTCCCATGTTTAATTGCCTTTCAAAACTGTCTTATCTTGACACAAACTTGTCATTGGTTTATCTCTGCTCAGGATAAATGCATAGCTAATCTTATTACTGGATGCACTCAGAGCAGGCAATCTCATTAATAGCCACCCTTAAGGGATTTTTATCTGTGGATCAATTTCATAATTGGAGCACAGCTACATAATATATAAATATATCCCTTCAGTGGCACAGCCGTTCTCATGCTGTTCTCATGCTGTTCAGTCTTGCACATCTTATGGAAAAAAAAAAAAAAA
>VXBO01012511.1:34761-60489 GCA_013400135.1 Rhinoptilus africanus
AAAAAAAAAAAGAATCCAGAAAGAAAGAACGTATTTTTAAACCAGAGATCCTTCTTGGAAGCTTGTTAGGTTTTCAGATCACACCACAGGCTTACAAGCTTGATTTGTCAGGTTCATGATTGTTACTGGATATGTGAGTTCTATCATTTTTAGCCTGGATAGTCACTAAGAATAGTTTTCCCTGTTCATAGTGGCATTGCTCTATGCTCTTTGTTGTAGTATATAGAATTCTATAATGGGGAAAACCTAACTTGCTAGCTACATATCATTTTCAAACGCAGCAGGAGCTATATAGCTTTTACGAATTAAATTATGGTCATTCATTCAGTGACTGAAAAATACCCTACTAAGATCGTAATAGCTTAAAGGCTTCCTAATCAACTTTACTTCATCATTAAATAATTATGCTTTGTGTATCTGAACTACACTTTTGTCACATCTCATCTATAGGAGAGTTAGTGAATATGAGTCATTACTGAGGCTGAGTGAACCATTCATAATTAAACCTGAACCAAGCAAAACTGCCTGGTTTGGAGCTGTGCGAGGCTTTCAGTGAGTCTGGGCTCGGTTTCCAACAAACTCCAATTCAATTATACTCAAGCCCCAGCAGAATAAACCATATGTACACTGTGCAGCCTCACGCGGCAGCAAGCATTGCTGAGGTTTGGTGGATTCCTCCCCCATCAGGATCATTCCAGCTCTGATCAAAAAGGATTAATTTTCCTTCTCCCTCCCACTCTGCAGGTGCACAATGCGGATGGGCACCACTGAGGCTCCTGGAACATGCACATGAGAAATTAGAGAGAAGGTCTTTTACAGTTTTGCCTATTTGTAGCTGCAAGGACAAGGCTTTTCACAGTGACACCACTGGGCATTGCTAGGCAAAATGTGAGAGAAATTACTCTTATAATTCAAAATGTGAATAGCAGTATTAGTCATAAAAATTATAACTTAAGTAATAGCCAGATCACAGAATCACAGAATTGTCAGGGTTGGAAGGGACCTTAAAGACCATCTAGTTCTGACCCCCCTGCCACAGGCAGGGACACCTCCCACTAGATCAGGTTGCTCAGAGCCCCATCCAGCTGGGCCTTAAAAACTTCCAGGGATGGAGCTTCCACCACCTCTCTGGGCAACCTGTGCCAGTGTCTCACCACCCTCATTGTACATTTACTGTGTTTGATTATTAACAGATCCCAAAATACTAAAAGAAAAAAAAAATCAAATATCCCCATCAGCTGCCCATAGTCATCTTACCCAAGGCTGCCATCAGCAAAGCCCCTGACCGTCGGTGTGGTGGGAAACAGGCTGCGATGGAGACGCTGGGGATGTGATGGAGACGCTGGGGATGTGATGGTGATGGAGTCGCTGGAGCTGGGTATTCTCCCCCAGCCACGGTGGGGCTGGGCTGGGCTTGGCACTGCGCTGCTGAGGCACACAGCTGGCCAGATGTGACACAGGGGACACCGCTGCTCAGGTGGGGACAGCAAAGCCCATCCAAGGCTGTTTGGATCCCTCTCTGCTGTTGGAGAGCCGTCCTGCAGCGGGGCCAAGACTGGGAAAATAAAAAGGCCTCATGTTAGCAATAAGACACTTTTTTTGAACCGTGATGGCAATTCACCATCAGACTGACTTCCTTAAGGGCATGATGGATTATCTGCTGCTTGCGGTCTTCACATCGAATCTTTCCAAAACACAAGCTACATTGCAAATAAAATAGCTGACTAAAGGTGGAAAATAGCTCAACTAAAGGTTGGGAGGGCAGCTGATTGATAGGGATGTTTCTGTGGAGCGTGCCATTCAATTGCTTCATTTATATTTCATTAAGCGTGAAATTATGTTTATAATTGTATTAGACAACTGTGTGAGAGATATTAGCTCATAAACCCAGACTGAATTAAAACAATTATTAATTAATTATTATTATGTTTTTTTCATCTTTAACGGAATTACGCTCCTGAATTCAAAGCGCTAGTGAAAGTGAGTTATTTTAATTCATTAATCCTCACTCTGGTTGGCTACTGTGTAACCGAGAGGATAGGCGTAGGTGTCATTTAGTGCAAACACTGCATCATCCCAGAGTGCACCTTTGCATAACCCGTATGGAGAAAGGGCTCCCAAATGGATAAGAGCAGGAACCCTGTCTGTGGGAGGTGCAGCAGGGATGGCCAGGCAGTGTGCAGGGAAATCAGTCATGAGTGATGAAAAAACCCTAAAAGGAGCTCTAAAAAAAAAAAACCAACCTGATGTGTTGCAGTGCCCTTAAGTGGCCAGGCACAGCCACCCCTTCGTGTTGGGCTCCAGCCCCATCCGCAAGCCCTGGCTGGTGCAAACGCAGTGACAGCTTGGAGCAGAATGGGCCCTTCTCTGCGGTGGGTCCATGCACAGACATCAGGCCTGAAAAATCATCTAAAAATACATCACCAGGACCATGGCTCCCTATTACATTTTTCTGCTTCATCCTGGGATGCTAATACATATGTAAAAGTCTCACAGACTTCAAAAGGACACACTCACCTGGTGTAAGAGCTGCGGGGTATTTCCTGAGGTGTTGCAGACATGGACAGCTTGCACAAAAAGATGCTCAAACCTTTAAGCCAGTGCTGGTGGCTCCTCATCTTCACGTATTTTCCTATTGCTTTCCAGCTCTCACACTTTGCCGATGATTAAGGATCTCAAGCTCTTTGAAACAAAGCTTTTCACCTTCAGATACTTTTTCACTCTGTGGGAGAGGAATGGGCTCCTCGCTGGCATTTATCTTACAATGTGCTCTCTGGCACCCCAACCAAAAAATAGTTTGAAACACGTTTCTTTTCATCTCGGAGCTTTGTGAGTGTCAACACACAAAAGCCACACTGAGTGCCAGGCAATCCGCCTTTTTATTTATTTGTAGAGGCTGATCTTTTTGGCTTCTCCTTTTCTCCTCTCTTTTCCTCTGAGTGCAGCAATGACCACATGGTTTCATTCACTGAATCAGCCGATTGCAAAAATTAGACAAATACTTTGACTTTGCCCCTGGCTTTGGTGGTTGCCGTACCTCTGAAGACGCCATTCACCTCTAATTACATATCCATTGAAATCATACAGGGGAGGACCAGCGTAAGTCATTAGCCCTCCTAAATGACTGTGCAGCTGACCAGCTGACAAAGTGATAACACGTGAGAGTAAAGGGGCTGCGTGCGGTTGGAGGGGTCACGGGGTGACCGCCTGTTACACAGAAATAATTGCCACCCAAGCCTGGGGAAGCTGCTGGACACAGGCTGGGCTCACTGCACAGAGATGATTCCCCCTCAGCTCCTGCCCTGCTGGAAGCCGGAGCAGAGCTGGTACCGGAGGGGATGGTGAGGCACCGAGAGCTCGGGAAGCGGCGTGGCCCAGCTGGGGAGCAGGAAAACGCTTATGGAAACTCAAGGTGATTTGAAGCCCAAGGGCATTCAATAGGAACCTTCCGCCTACTAAAGAAAACCCATACTTCTTCAGTTTTAAAAATGCTTCTTTGCTTAATCCTCCATTGCCATAGTGTGGCATGTGGCTCAATACAAATGGTTGAGTCTTTTGGAGTTGGTCTTTTCTAGATATTTAATAAAGAGATTAAAGGCATTATAAAAACATTTGTCTTCTTCCCCTACCTAGCATTTTCTCACTTAAAAGCACCTTATGAGTCACGGAAGTATCTACAGTACAATGAGCCTTTCATAAATTAAGCTGTCCCTGGACAGATACTTCTCTAACTAATATTTTACATTTTTGAGACTACAATTCCTATTCATGGAGCTTAACAGAGCAGTTAATTCTGTGGCTACTAAGGGAAAGTACCTATGGAGGACTTCAAAATGCAATAACACTTACTAGATACTCTAGGAGGCTGAGTTAGGGATCGTGGTCATCGCTGTCACCGTGGTGCTGTTGATGAGGTGCTGAAAACATGCCACTACATTAGCATCATATCCTGCTTAGCAGTAAGAAAAGATTTTGGGTAAGACTTCCTGCTGGAATAAATACTCATCACTCTATTGAAATCACTGCAGCTGTTACGATTCAAACGGGCTGAGATTCATTCCCATGTTGTGAAGCAGACAAGGACAAAGTGCGGGATAAAATGAGTTGGGAGCATTTTGGCTGCAGTGGGAGTTGGGCAGAAAGGGCTCTGTCTTGGACTGCTAAGCAGGGACGCGGTTCTCTTCTCTGTTCTCCCTCGAGCTGGTCACAGCGCAAACCTGGTGTCCCAAGGCATGGCTGAACTCATTCCCAGCAGGATCACATGCAGCATTTCCAGGTCAGCAGCCTCTGGGGCTGCCTTTTGGTTGGTTGGCTGTTTTAACCTTGCCAACAATACACGGTAGAAAACCTTTTGGTCTATTTTGGAAAAAAGGTGCCATTTCGTAGCAAGTTAGCTCAGTCAAAGTAATTTAATGGGGCTATACATAGATAACCTTTGACATCGTTAGCCCAATTTAAAGACAGCAGATTCTAGTGCAGGCATTTTAAGTTATCTAATCAGCCACTGAGATGAACATATCATAAAGATACATAACTAAGGCTGAGGAAAGACACAATAGCAGTGGGGTGGTATTGTACCATGCGAAATGGATGTTTACATCCAAACATCACATGCATAGTTGAGCATGAATTCACATTAGATCAACCTGAGCTTCAAACGTATTTATTAGATATGGGTGGAAAAAACTATTTTTCAGCAGTGGAGCACTAATATCACAAGGGTGAAATGTATGACTTCTAAACACCCAAACATGGCTAATATTTCCAAAGGCTTGTTGAACAGCAGCATCTGAGCATAGGCAACGATACCTAGCTGTCTTTGCTATTATTAATTTCATTTTTGCCCTTATTTCTTACTGTATCTTTAGTGGCATGTCATTTTTGCCCTGTAAAGATCTGTAATGAGTGAAGCTGAAGACATGAATCCAAGTTTTTCCCTACTGACATTTTCGTGTTTCATGACAGTGCACCGGCAGAGTGGGGGAGGTGGGCGCTGCCACATGGGTTGATAGCCCCGTAGGCGGCCACCGCCTCCTGGGTGCACATGGCCACTGGCCCAGCTGAAACACTCACTGTCACGCAAACAAGAGCTCAGTGGAGGTGCTCATGCTACTCATCAGCAAAGGCTCGAGGAAAGGCCACAGAAGCAGTGATTATAGTAATAAAAGGAAATTTATGTGCAAGGCAATGGGCACCCCCCAGACCATCTTCCATTCACTCTGGAATACTCCTTCTTCTTGTCTGATAAAGTGACATCTGGTTAGTATATCTGCCTGATTATTTAGTTCTCTGCATCACTTTGAGCAACGTAATCTCTCTAATTGGTACACAGGATTTTTTCCAGTATGGTTAAAACAGATTTTGTGCTGCGATTCCTTCATGGTTGTTTTTGCTATCAGCTTCAGAAATCATGCAAAAGGAGACTAATTTTGTCATTATTCATTTACAGCATTACCATGTTTGCAGCCTCAGAAACAGTATTTAGGTCTATATATGAAGGAAACCAAATGCCCTAATTAATTTTCTGCATCACTGAAATGGAGCTTCAGTCAAATGGGAAGGCAGACACTGTGGATGTCAGAGAGCCAGCCTAGAACCAAGCCTCCAGCACAGTTCAGGAGCAAAAGGTAAAACGAGCCAGTAGACGAGATGATGAAAATGCTGATTACAAGAGGGTTTTGGATGAGATAAGCAAATCTCCTTGTAACCTCAAATAAATCTGAAGTTTTCCTGCTGTGTGCTCACCCCATCCCGAGTACAACGTGCATTTTGTTTCTGAAACAGCCCTCAGTCTGTTTTTTACGCTTCAGGCAATAACAGTCTGGATGAAAACACTCTTCCTTGTCCTTATTTGTTAAAACCCTAAAGGTTATTTCTTGAAGATAAGAGGGCGGTAGCTGCTTTCACAATGGCACAGATTGTCTTTAATATAAACAGACCTGATGTGTTTGGTCCAGAGTGGTTTTTAAGGGCTGGCTAGTAACCAGCCCCTCAAAGATGTCTCTGTCTTTCAGCACTGGCCCTACAAATCCATCGCTTGGCTGGAAAAGCTCTTGGTCAGGAACATGCTTCCAAGAGGAAGACTTGGAGATTGAGTAATAAGGCAAACCTGCTAGAGGTAAAACAAGTGGGTTTTTTCCTTCTTTTTGCTATAAGCAGCTGTAGTCAAGCCTGGACACTACTGATAGGATGGGGATTTCTCAGCAGATTGTATTTGTGATGCCAGACTTGCTCATACTCTGACTATTTTAAATTCCTCAGGAGGCTTTTATCCCAGTACGTCTGAACAGTTTAGCAGCATTCATGAGGCACCATGACATCCCAGTTATTGACTAAGAGAGCTTTCGATGCCCACTGCACAGAAGCGGTCATCCTGAAATGTATTTAGATGGTAAAAAGGGACAGAAAGGACAGTCTAAAGTACCCCAGGTTCCAGGAGAGCAATAGACATTATAAAGAAGTTAAGAAAAAAATTTCTTTTCATAAGGAAAAAACTGAAAGTGGGGAATTTGTAGAGCTTTGAAATAAAAAGATAATATAATAGTATTCTGAAATATTGTCCTGGTCACCAAAAAGTCAAGAAGAGTGGCTGGCTCCATACATAGCAAAGGTTTAAATTAGAGATTTGGAAAAGCTTTTTAATGAAGGATACTTAATCAGTGAACCTGGCTGCTAAGGGATGCTGTAAGATCTAAGTTCTGAAGGACCAATTAGACTAACACCTGTCTCCAACAGGCACTGCAGGATTCTGCTTCTATGCAGTGAAAATGGACTGAAAGCCACTATCATACTGTGGTGCTATTTTTTGTTCCCCAGAACGCCACTCAGGTCCTGAGATTTTATTTTTGCTACACATATATATATATATCTATCTCCCTAGACTGTATGCAGGTCCTCCAAGCCCAGCTGCAAGTACTTTCAGTCAGTTCCACTTCTATAGCGCTGCCTGTCTGGAGAGAAAATACCATAAACCCAAATTGTGTGAGATCCTGAGGAAGTCATGCGGATTAAAATTAATTTCGTTATTCTGAGTAGAGCAGCCTTCCCTAGGGAAAACAGTGTGGTCTTGACTCTGTTGAGGGGGTACCTCAGCTGACCTCAGCTAGGGAAGGCTCCACCCCATAACCACCTTTTTAGGGGGTGGGGGATGTTCAAGGATGAGGACCATTGAGGAGAGGGGACACTTCCCTGCAGTCCTCAGTGAGGTATGCAAAGGTTCTCCCGGTTTCCAGTGAATGCATTAACTGTGGAAGGGTCCCTAATCTGACTGATCCAGGTTCCTGGTGCAGTGTAGAAGTGTGGCCGTGCCATTCACAGCTCTGGGTTCCCCTCTGAAAGCCAGGATCCTTCACACCAAACTCAGTGCTGCTTCCTAGGCTTCCAAATCCTTGAATTTAGCTCTAGTCATGAGTTGCAAGAATGATACCCAGCATTGTAAGTCAGCAGTATCCCCCAGATAAGATGATAAAGCAGCTGTGTTGGCTCTAGAGCAGCTTAACTTTAGGCTTCTGAGTATGATGAATTATTGTTTAAGGAGATGTATTCATAATTCTGTTCCTTCCAAGCAGGTGGTTGATATTTTGAGATCCCTGCTGTATCAGCACTATGTATATTTGGCACAGAAACTGCATGAATATTATAAATTCTATATTTAATTGGGTCTCATAAAGAAATCCTGTAAATCATAGTCATCCCAGCAAACAAAACAGGAAATGGATATGGTGAGCTATTCAATAACATTACTTCTTTTTGTCCCTAAAGGTTAGACTAAACTTTGTTGTTTCCTTAAGAAGAAAAAATGGTGATAGTCAGGTATCTTTGATGTAGTCCTGTTTATCTGAAAATAACAAAATCCTAATTCTGCGCACAGAAATGAAGTAATATGAGAAAGTACTTTTACGTACAATGCCAAGCCTCCCTGAGCCAGCCCTCAGCCAACAAAGCGCTCTGTTTAGGCTGTCAGCAAGATCACAATGCCACTACTTATTCAGGCTGTGTCCTAAGCTTTCCCGCTTCTTGATATCTTCCGTGAAATCTTTCTTTCTGTTTCTCTGTCTCATGTATTTTGGCAGAAAATATCACAGTATCATTTGCTATACAGTGGGTGGTAAAACTCCTTCGTTTACATTTGTGACTGTTAGGTGGGATTATATGCTGGGGCATGAGAGTTGTACTGTTCCAATTTACTGGGGCCGCAAAAATCCTAACGCCTTCTGCTTTTCCTGAATGAGAGACAGTCCAATAGCTCTTTCCATAAAGGCAGGCTCTGGGGCAAAGGAACAAAGTCACAATAAGTAGAAGAGAGCCAGTTCAAACAAGTGTGAGTCTTACCTAGTAGATAGGGTTAAAATACACATACCAGTGCAAGCAAAAGGAGATTTATATCCATTTCCTTAAGTGGGTTTCAATCTGTACATGACTAAAGCACCTTTCATTATTAGGGTATTGAGTTCTCTGTTCCATGGGATTACAGTGGAGTACTATTTGCACCTATTTTATCTATAGTACATCTATTAC
Organism: Rhinoptilus africanus; assembly: GCA_013400135.1. Taxonomy (NCBI): domain Eukaryota; kingdom Metazoa; phylum Chordata; class Aves; order Charadriiformes; family Glareolidae; genus Rhinoptilus; species Rhinoptilus africanus. The sequence goes on from VXBO01012511.1 coordinate 43,279, forward strand.
CTCAAATCAAACAAGAGGTAAGAGAGACTTGTACTAAATGAATGCCCTTCATTATTCAGCTGTATCTGGCAAACCGAATCAAGGCAGCGGGGGTTGATTTTGGCACCTGACCTGCTTTGGCATCTTTTGCCTGCAGAGCGCTCACCATGGGAGAGAATAGTTTGCTACAGGGAGCAACAGGCAGGCCAGTGAGCCTTCTGAAGCTCAGGCACGACCGCATTTTCCTGACAGGCTGCTTCAAGTGCTCTCCAGAGTTATTTGGTCTGGTCCTCCAAACTCTATTCACACTGCTTCTCATTCCTGCTCTTACTGTGGAATTCATCACAGGCTGTTTTATCTGGGTAAGTGCTGAGCATACGCATGGGTTTGAGTCCACGCGGTGCATCTACAAATAGCCAGGCTGCTCTACGAGGTCCCTGGCCCTGCTTATCAGAGCGAAACGGCTGGGGACTGGCCTTATTGATAGGCCAAGGTGATCCTGAAGCATAGCGCCCGGGCAGTCGCAGGGCCCAGCACGCGATAGGCAGGACGTGCACTTGCTTGTCACAGGTCAGGGAAAGGTCTCATTTGAGATTTTTTTTGCACATCTGTGTTGAAAAGCCTCTTTGATAGGAGTGGATAGTCCAGGTATGACAAGAATGGTGCTTGCGATAACATTTGAACATAGCAACTGTGTTACACAGTACAATAGCGATGCTAAAGAAAAGCCACTCACGTTGGCAGCTCCTGTGTGTAAGGGAGAGCACAGGGCGAAGGGCGATCGTCACTCCCACAGGTAAACACTCGTCACTGCCCCAGTTCTCATCCTCTTCTGCGAACGAAAGCCGGTGACACACTGCAGTCATGTCTTTCCGAGATGCCTATTTCGACCTTGTTCCGCAGCAAAGCGCATACCCCGTATCCATAAATCTGTAGACATTTGAGGGAGAAAAAAAAGCAACTAAGGAAGGACAAAAGGAGGGTGGTGAGAGCATGGGCAGGGGAAATGGTGTCTGTGGCTGGTTTCCAGTGTGCTTGGGGAAGCAGGAGGCAGGTGGCACAGTCTAAGAAAGGAACATGGTTACACTAATTGATATATATGTTTTACTATTTTTTCCGCCTATCCAAAATGATCCAAGACAAAAATTGTCCAACGGGTCACTACAGGGGAGCAGGAGTGATGGTGTATGTACCAAGTTGTTCACTGCAAGTATGAATAACTAAAGAATTAAGTAATTGTGAATAAGACCCTCTAAGCAGGCAGGATTTCATGAACATGGGTTAAGAAGGCCTGAAACGAATTGGAAAGTCACTGTGCTGAAATGCAATTTTCACATTTTTCCTATTACACAAAGAAAAAAATACATTGCCCACCAGAAAAGGGCCTGAGCTTTACTGTAATAGAAGTCAAGAGGTAACTCTGCTGAAGTCATCGGTATAAGCTAATGAGGTGTGAACATACTTTCATATACTAAACAATACCTGCACAAGGTTTCCTATTGATTTCAGGGGGACTATTTGTACAGCAAATTGCTGCTTTGTACAAGTAAGTCTATGAGCATTCGGGTTTCCGCTAAAATAAGATTACATGTCTATTAGACTATCCAGAAGCTACAACATTGCAATATACTGTATTACCATGCACTGAAGAGAGGTCCTTGGGAAATTATTCAATAGAAATATGTAGGAGACCAATTTCCTCAGTAACAGCAAATCTCTCAAGCGCTGCAGTTTAGGTGACGATTCAGCTCTTGGGGTAGAATCCATTTAACTTTGGATTTGGAAAGGCCAGTGCTGGAAGTTAGGGAGCAGCAGAGTTTTGTGTCATAGGATTATAATGTGGAGGCTATTTAGCAAATAACCTGTCCTCTGAAACTGCTGACTGTAAGATGCTTTAGGAATATTGACATTTCGCAACAAGTACAGAAAGCTCAGAGTCAACTCGTTATCATCATACGACTTAACACATTTCACTTGCATAAATGAAACAACCTCCTGTCCTCATAACAATTATGAGTACATCTTTCAGTTATTATGCTATCCTGCAGCCAGTATTGATCCAGGCCTATGTTTCACTTACAAACCATATTTATATCACGGCTCTTATTGAGAGCTTTTCTGAGGAGAAAACAGAGGATATGAAATATGACTTCGTCTCAAAGAAAAAGTATCCTTTGAAGAAACATAGAATGTTCAAAATGTCTTATAAACAAGGAAACACAAATATCTGAGTCTATGCACTGCTCTGGAGCAAGCTATTTCATATTGCTGTCATAACAGGGGCTTGACCAAGGGGTAGTCTCCCTTAAGAAAAACAAAACAAACAAAAAAGTCATGGGAGGATGCTCCTATTCCAGAGATTTTTTATGCATGGGGAGCTGCACAGAGAAAGGCTGAGGTTTTTTTCCCTGTGAATCACAGAGCCCTTGCTGGCTCTGGGAATGGAATCAAGAGTTCAACAGTCTCTATTCATTCTATTTTACTTCAAAATCTAGATCCAACAGGAGATCTCTAATCATAGAATGGTTTGGGTTGGAAGGGATGTTAAAGCCCACCCAATCCCCCCCCTGCCCCGGGCAGGGACACCTCCCACCAACCCAGGATGCTCCAAGCCCCGTCCAGCCTGGCCTTGAACCCCTCCAGGGATGGGGCAGCCACAGCTTCCCTGGGCAGCCTGGGCCAGGGGCTCACCACCCTCAGAGTAAAAAATATCTTCATTCTATCTAGTCTAAATATTCCCTCTTTTAGTTTAACGCCATTAGCCCTTGTCCTGTCATAACAGGCCCTTCTCCAGGCTGGAGAACCCCAGCTCTCCCAGCAGAGGGGCTGAGAAGCTGACACAGATGACCTCACGCCAATGTCCTTTTGGCCTACTGCAATGGGCATGGCTGCTCGGCAGCCACCAGTTCTGTCAATGGCAAATGAGCAACTAATTAGAACATGAGGAAGTTCTGCCTTCCTCTTCTCAAAGGGTCATTTGTTTCCACTAATCCAGAATATTTCAATATTTTTATATTTGGTTTCTGTAGGATGAGCCTCTTTTCATCCATGCAGCTACCAGTGGGCAATCTGGGCTTTTACCGTCTCAGAGATGCTTTACTCTTATTGTCTTTCTCTATCGCTGAATTTTCAAATCACAATTTAATGTGTTGCAGCATTTATTGCATTTAATTGTCCTCTTTTTCTGAGGGGACAGAAAGTTGTTTTGATAGAGAGTTGCTTTATTTTGTGAAACTCAGTGACAAAATCTACCCAGAAGGCCAGAGCTGTTCTTGTGTTCTAAAAACATATGCGAAAAATATCAGCTAATTAGTGCTAAACTAAAATGTGAAAGGACTATCCATTATTTTTGGGTTATGTGTACACACCGCTTACTTCCTTTACTGTTTCTGAAGAAAGATCAGGCACTGCGTGCTGTTAGTACCACTGAGAATACTAAAAAAGCTGTCACAAAATTGTATCTTTATAAAACAAGATGACCTTTAAGTTTAAGCTGTGGAAGCAAACCGGATAAAACAGCAAACCAGATAAAATTTTTTTCGAAATATGTGCAAAAAAGCTCTATAATGAATGGAAAAGTTATGATTATCACATTCTTAACAATTTTAAAATTGTGTTACAAGATTGATACAATTAAAGTAGGTATTATTTTAAAACAGTGGGATTTCATACCATGCTGGCTACATTATTCATTTTTTAATGAACTTTGATTTTTTTCCATTTATGAAGCAATGCTGATTTTTTTTTATGCACGCTTTTCATTTTTCCACACATAGTATACGGCTAGGACAAAAATTTTCACAGCAGGAACTGATTACTAACTGGTCACTTTAAGCCATGTGCTCTTCCGTCCTTGCAATTATTGAGCGACTCTGCGTCCTTAGCCATTTAAAAGGTTTCTAGCAGCAGAAAACAGCTGGGGTCATCCTTATTGCTCCCGAGTGATCTTGTGTGGTACAAAATATCAGAGCCATCCACTACCTCAACACTTCTAGGTACAAAGGTTCTCATGCAGGAGAAAAAAAAAAAATTAATAATGAAAATCCCCAAATGTCTGCTGGCATCAATTGTATTTTCCCCTTTTCAGATTCTGGTCCTGATTTTACAATTACATTGAAGTGGAATTATAGAGTTTGAGACAGTTTTTGCTATATTTTTTTGCATAATGCCTTATGAAATGAATTCCTAATCCCTGATTCTGACTGTGTAGGTCAACTGCCCTAGATAAAACAAATAATATTAAAATTCAGGCTTTGCTGATGTCAAAAAGAAATGAGAGACTATGAGGATGAGCAGAGTTGAGGGGGTGTGCGTGACCTTTTTCAGTAATCCCAGTTTGGATCCATAGATTAAATCTATTCTCTTTGAACAAATACACTACCTCAAAACCCCCAAATCAGCCAGAAAAACCACAGCATCAGTATTACAGGGTTAAAATTTGAATTCGGCTGTGGAAACAAGTCAGTGGGAAGAGGCCTATTATTAATTGAACTGAAATTCCACTTGCAGACAGGAATCTTGTGAACCATCCAGCTATGTTTTAAATGTTAGTCACATCCACCAAGGCTTTCCTGGCTCGTGCCAGCTGAAAAGGCAGGGAAAGGGTGATGAAGTGGCTGAAATGGGGAGCTGAGGCCCACCTCTGTTGACGACTGCGGAATTCCAGCAGCCAAGGAACCAAAGGAGGAAAAGCTTGTCCAGCCAGTGCCATGGCACGAAACAAATATGGTTTAACGTGCACTCTACATTAGTTACTTTTGAAAGAAACTGGGATTCAATCACAAGTAATTAACTGCTCAAATATACCCAGGGTACCCTACCTTCAAGTTCCATACTGCCAGCATGGAGATTTTCCTGGAAAAATATTCATTTTGGTATCCTTTAGATGGGCTGCTACAGAACTCAGTTATCACATGCACGTTAAATTCAGGAAACTCCTTGGATGAAGTTCTATTCCTTGCTTCTTTTTTTTTTTTTTTTTTCCTGGAAGGATTTATTCCACTTTTCTCCCTCTGAGCCCCACGGCACATCTTGAACTCCTGCTTGCCCAAAGGAAGCTCACCAATGGGATTGCAAAAGGGAGAAAGATGGGCTGTTTATCGGAAAAAGTATCTAAGAAAAGCGTAGGGAAATCCTGGTTTCTCCATCCCCAGGACAGTAAGGAGAGGAAAAAGATTTTTCTTTTTTTTTTTTTTTACCCATAAAATCGAACAAAATTTTCCCTCTTACCAGGACAGAAGGGGATCCCAGGAGTCTCTGTTCCCGCCAGGCTTTCTGTTTCTCAGGGCCACATGCAAACCCCTTTCCTTGCCTGTCCCAGGAGACCGAAGGCTGGAGCAAACTTCCCATGCAAGTGGGGTCTGCATGTGACGCCCTCTGTTTTCCTGGCAAAAGGGGATTTGAGATTTCTGGCCCCAAAGTCACAGTGGTTCCCACAGCCCTTTGGATGTGGGACAGTTGGCAGCCTGCAAGGTAAACAATTCTAATCTTCCTTGAAAGGCCAAACTTCCCGGCTTGGCTCACTTGCTTCATCCCTATTCTGATCTGTCTGTGTTTAATAGTAAAGGGAAAACAAAGAGGAGTAGTTATGCAGAAAATTTAAAATTGGGATGTTTTTACTGTTTTCAGCTTAGTCCAGATGAGGACAACAGCATTAACCCAGGGAAATATCCGTGATGAATACACAGGGATTTCCAAGGCAAATGTCCCAAGTACAATCCTAGATTTTCACTCAGAGTCTGATTTTGAAAGGTACGGCAAGTGCTTCATATCCCTTTCCAATACAAGGTTAAAGTGAAGGAGTTTAATGAACAGCTTTGAGATAAGTTTCACTCTTTGATGTTAAAACTCTGATTAACCCTTCCTGCCTGGGGAAGAACAGGTTATGTTGTCATAGTAAAATACAAGTGATGCTAAGGAGATATTTGTTCTTAATACCATTACCATAGAGCTCTAGAAATACTTAAAAAGAAATGCCCCTTGGCTTTGACTAATAACTCTGGACACTTTTTCAAATTAATAAATCAGGAAAAAAAATTTCATAGGCATTTACTGACATCCAGTCTCACTGAAACACCCTCAGACTTCTTTGATAACCATAACCCATATAAATACATAATACATATTTCCTTAATCTCAAAGCTGATTGAGTACTGCACACAAATCATCCCTGAAACTAGACTGGTACCTACTCGGATTAATGCATTTTTTGATCTATGTACCTTAGTGATTCGTACAGCTCCATGTTCTTTATAAAACTACCATTAATTTAACTGAAGTAACAGCTTCGTCTCTATTGGCATCACTACCTGTTCGCTATGTTATCCTGTCAAAGTGACTGACTGGAGTGCAGTCTCTTGGTCTTACATATTGGAAGAAAATAAATAGTTGCCTGTGCATAAAGAAGGAAAGGAAATCTTCTCTTTGAGGGTTATTTTTTCCTTGTTGAATACACTGTCTGCTTTCAGGGTGTTTTTACAAGCATTGTTCTTTGCAGAGGGTTGCAGGATTTTGTCTGCCGTGAGCAAAGGGAAAGGCAATGATTATTTGCAACCCAGCAGCACTAATTCAGTTGAAACTCTAAAGACAGGGAAATTGCATCCTTTGGAAAAGGCCCCCCCAAAGTAAAACCTTCGTGGTGGGTCCGTCCTTCCTTCAGTGCTTCCTTCAGGAGCCCAGTTCAAAGGCAGCACCGCGTTTCCCAGGACAGACCAAGTCAAGCACATTAGCAAGCAATGCAGGTGGATTTTAAACTCTGACCTTCTCTCTCCAGCAATAAAACACTGGTGTTCATTATATATGTATAAATTATATAAAAAATACATATTATTATATGCTGTTCCTACAAAGCAGGACATGTCCTCCTACCTCTGGCTATCTGAGCTCGTGGCCTGCGTGTGGTGGTTCTCCCTGTGTTCAGACAATTAGTGGTACGCTTTATTTCTGTGTTTGGAGCGTACGGCTAAATTTCAACTCATATGTTACAATGACGCTACTGAAGGTGATTTGGAAAGGCACCCTAATTAAACAGCACAGTTGGCTAGCTCAGAAATTCAACATTGTGACTTAATATCACAGTATGAGGCAATTTGGAGAGGTGGCCTCGTCTGGGGGAACTCCAGAGACGTTTGATTTTGATCGCTGAATTAAGCATGCAAAATGTAGAGCCCGTATGCATAGGGCCATGCTTTTTTAAAAAAAACAAAACCACACAAAACCACAATAAACTTACCTGTAGGAGGTGAACTTCAGTTTTGTTTGCAGACCATCCGTAGATATGTCCTAGAGGAAGACATTATATGTCTGCATCTAATTATCTGTAGCAAACCTGACCAGAGTTCAAATTCACATGGCCTTGCATTGCACCAGTAGAAATTCCAAAAGAACAGCTTCCAGTGCAGTTTGCTGATGAACATACTTCAGATAACGCATAAACTGGCTGAAATGAGGCCAAAAGTTTATGGAAGCTTTACATTTTTGATATTCTGCTTCGACATAAGTGTCAGAGTGATCCAGAGAAACACTGCACTGCAATCTCTCTTCATTGCTGAGGACCTACAGAAAAGGAACAAACAAATGTAAACTAGGACCCTAACTACACGATGCTGCTGTTAGAATTGCAATCATTAGTACAGTCCAGGTCATGAATGAAAGCTGCAAGCCATCTTCTGCAAAATAATGGGTCATCGGGTCAAGTCCAATAAGCATTAATGCACAGCAATTTTCTACTGCCCCAAATCCAAATTGATATGACAGCTGAATCACAACTGTAATTCAGAGGAACAGAGAAAACAAAGCATTCCCTTGCTGACAATGAAAGGAAAGGAAAAAAACTGTGCAAAACCACAGGGGGCACCAACTTTGCAAAACATGGTTGTTCTTGTCAGCTTCATTTGACTTAGTCTTCTTCCCTCATCTTCACAAGGCACATTTAGAATCAGCGCCCACTAACACTCAATGATATTAGTGCTTAGCCTGGTTTTTGGGCTATTTCTTACTGCAGTCATTGAGTAAAACCTTAGTTCTGTTAAATGCTTTCATTCTTTCAAAGGAAAAAGAAAGGCACAATAGAGACTATTACAGAAGTATCCTGGGGTGACATTTTATCCTCCTTCTGTCATGAGCTGAGAAGTAAAAGGACCAAAAAAAGGAGAGAAATGAGCCATAAAAAAAATGAGCAAAAGATGACACTTGGATCATTGCATGTCAGAAATGCCATACAGGACCAGAATATTGTCTTCAGTCAGCAATGACATCAGCTTGTCAGTGTCCTCACCATTGTTTTACAGGGTCCACCAGAGCTAACTGGACACAGCACTACTCAATCATCACCTATCAATCACATTCTAAAAATAAAGTTCAACTGTCATCAAGTTACTGGAATTCTTGACTGTTTTATATGCTGGCCACCCTGCCAATTTAATCCCCTGCATCATTCCTGTGTCCTGTGCGGTCCAAGCTTTTCAGGTAAGTTGCAATGTGAGATGTATTGAACCCCAGGGACAGGATAACTCAAGGATTTTTGGTAATAACTCTAATAAATATAAAAAGAAATGGTGGAAAGGAAGTTTTAATCAGCATCCACTAACATGGCGGGGGGGGGGGTTCCATACTGGTTTCCTGCTTTGACACGTCCTTTACCAAAACCCTTTTGTGGTTTGCAAAAAAAGTGCTCGCTATTCTTACCCCATCCTTCCAGATTCCAGCTGGGATCAAACACTGAGGTTCTTGGTATAGCAGGCACATATAAAAACTTGACAGTTTCTAGAAAAAAATAACAGCCTGGATAAGTTTCTTTTTTGCCTTTTCTTTTCCTAGTATTATAGCTATTATCAACCTGTAGCGAGAGATAAGTTGTATGAATATTGTACAGTGACCTTGGTATCCACCACTGGCTTGCAAAGTACTAACGAGTTAATGGGAACCCACCAAGAGGTACCAGACTCAGGGAGCGAAGGTGCAAGTTGGGAGCAGCTGAAAGGGAAAAAGCTCATTTTTAAGCCTCTAAGAGCTCCATGGAGGAGAGACCGATGGGTAACTGTTTGCATTATTTTTAGGAATTCCCTTGGGATTGGGGTTGTACAGGTCCAGTTTAGAGGGTGCTAAACTCTGACCCTCTCTTTCCTTCCCCTTCTCCCAAGTTTCTAAGGGAGGAACCAACCTCATCTGGCTCCTGCTGGTCTGAGCAGCAGGAGCTCAAATCCCACAGCAGTTTGTCACACACCCCAAAGCACCCACAGACACCTGCAGAGAGACACTTGTAACAGTCAGTCAAAGCACGGCTAATCTTGCCAGAAGCGGAATTCTTGCTAATTCTCCTGTTTCGCTCCATATGTTATTAAACATAAAATATCAGCACAGCACAAAGCTCACAAAAGAACACCTCCACAGAGATATTTCTAAGATGCTGGGGAAAAAAGGCTCTAGGTTCACCTAAATAATTACTCAATTCCTGGAGGAGATGCAGCATGTACTTCTGTCTCTGTGCGTATTTGTATTATTTCTACCTCCTGTGCCCTGGGTGAAGTATCCAAGCAAGGTAGCAGAAGGTTCATCTGAAAGGCACAGAAGTTTTGCGTTCAGATTTTCCTTCAATATAAATTTGTGAGACTGAGTCTTTCAACACACCCAGTCGCACGGATTTTTTTTTTTTTTTTAAACTCTGATGTCTTGCTTTCTTCTTTATCTTCTCTGCAACAGCTGGCAGTACAGCTGCCAGATGCCACCAAAGTCTACAGAGTATTAAAACCAGGCCAGCCCTAACCCTGGGCTTGAAAGAGCGATGATGCCTCAGCAGCCAGAGGAAACCAGTGAGACAGAAGGAGCTTGTCAGAGAGTTACAACTTCAAACTAACAAAGTAAAAAACCTGAGATTCAAAATGCAGCTTGGTGGCTCCAACAACAAGCAGGTGTTCATACATACTATTTTTTTTTTTTTAGTGTTCTTTGGTGGCAATTAAATTTCTTAAGCAGTTCTTGGACATCACACGGGACTGCAGAGTATGTCTGAATTTTATAGACAAGAAAAAAGAATGGGTCTGGACGTGTCATGCACAGATGAATCTCTTCCGAAGTCGGATACAGATACCTGGCTGAAGGCAAACATATGCTATTTTGATGAAGAATCCAGAGTGGCAGATAGCCATTTCCACGCTGGATACCCCTCACCTGTCTGGTGAGGTTAAGGCACGCTGGTCCTACAGTCAATAACAGCCAAGGTGATGCAAACCCACAGGTACGTCCTCTCTTAATCAAATCAATGGAATTACAACCCTTAGCACAAGCTCAGAGCAAGGCTCGGCCACCTCCAAACTATGCATCCTAATGTCTCTCTGCTCCATCGGAAACTGGCCTGGTCACCCCTATTAGTGGCAGCAACATGCCACAGCAATATGATTTTCCAGCAGTTGATTCGCTTCGCTTGCCTTCCACTTCAGAGGTTTCTGGAAACTTCCACGGGGTGGTGGTGGAGCTACCCCTTTTGATCCTCTCTCCAAATTGCATCTCGTGCTGCACCATTGAAGCCAAGCAGCCTGAAAGCTGGCAGAGGATTATTTCCAGGGTAGTGGCTATTCACTGGGAGCTAAAGCTGAGGCAGTGGCTACTGAGGAGCCAACTGGAATAGGTAATGTGAGGAGCTGAAGCCAAAGCAATCCAAGCCAACAGGATCACTGGAAGCCAGCGAGAGCTGTCCCTGGGGACTGCCCTGCTGCACATACGTTTGGAGCTCAAAAAAGGGAAGGAGGGTCTCAAGGGACGTGACTCAGACTAGTTGAGCAACAGTGGGAACTCGAACAGTGCTGCAAAGCCAAAACTTCTTTGCCTTATCATATCCAAAGCTTATTAAAGCAAAATACTGCAAAATGGCAGAGAAACAAAGTCTGATCCAAATCAATATTTGGAAGAAACTGTTGACAAAGAGCATAATATATACGCCAAGCATCCTCTTAGGAACAGACTAATTTTGTGCAGACATTCCTGAACAGGAGATACATTCATAAAAATGTTCTTATCACTGGGTTTCAGAACAGCATGGGAACTCCTTCCAGAATTAGTTTCCAGGCACGACTCAATCCTCTCCTTCCTCTCCTCCTCCCCCATGACCAGTTAAGAGCAGCCACCCCTCCTCGGGCTCTCCACAGGGGTTCATTCATTCATCGGTGGTATGCAGACACCGGGATTGCCCTCAGAGTTTCCAAGGTACAATGGGAAAATGGAAATAAAAAGCAGCTCCCTGCATGATTTGTGAAACATGCAAAATACAATAGCAATAAAAATAGTAATGAGCTCATTACAATGGAAATGGTCTCATTAGCAGTGCAAATGCCAATCATATACGTGGCCAGATTCCTGATGGTGCAGGGATTCCTTTAAACACTGTCCTTCCCTGCTCCAGCAACACATGTCCTATTTAAAAGCGTGTAATTCTTCCGCTGCTTGGGCTGCTGTCCCTCCCTTTGCTTCCCGAAGGTCTCCGGGCAGTATGGAATGCCTGGAAACTCGGCAAATGGGGGCTGGATGCTCAGCTGCGGCAGCACACATCCCCATGCACCGCTACGGGCAGAGGAACCATCCTTCTTCAGGCTTTTGCTGCCACAGGAGGATGGGGAAGAAGACTCCATTTGCTGTCAAGAAATGGCTTGGGCATACATTGGGAAAATGTATTTGGAAATATTTTAAGCGGCAGGAAAGCAGTTTCCAACAAAATGCCAGTAGTGAATTCAGGGCAGTTGCAGATGAACAGCAAGAATGGGGACTACAGTGCAGGTTCAGAGGCGTTAGGCCAATGGGTCTAACCAGAGCTGCCTCTCAGGAAAACCCAGCGAAGGATGATGGCATCTGCCCGGGGCTGGATCACGGCCTCACCGCTCCTCCTCACTACAGCCAGGTGGTGTGCTTTCTTCGTTTTCAAAGTTTCAGGCAGAAATATCACCTTAACTGAGAACGCACTGGCCAATGGTCCCGCTGGGTGCCAGTGGATGGGAGAAGATGGGGCAGGTACTGGGAAAAGATGTGGGAAGGGCATCACTGCGGGGGGCTGGGAGCCTTCTGCAAAGCAAAACTCAGTCACTCCTGTCCTGGTTACTCCTAGATTCTGTACTGTGCAGGGAGAGAGCACGGCCAAGCTCTGCAACACATGCTGTGTGGCTATTAGTGGAAAAGAAAATGTCCATTTCACCCTTTTTCTATTAGATGCCTATATCCACACCTCTTGAAAGCTAGAGCCGAGTTCCTCGCATCAATGTACTTACCTGTGTACATGAGAAGACACTTACTATCTTCATTTTATAGATCAGCAATTGTACTGCAGGAAGTGCAGAGCTAAATCCGGAACAGGGCTTAGCGGGCTCTTGGCTGGAGGTCCCAGAAGTTACTTCTCTCGGCAGCAGCGAAGCTGACGCGGAGCCTTTTCTGCTGGCTGACATCCGTAATGCGCAGTCCACACGCAGCCTCTCAGGGGTCACTCTTTCTCTCGTTACACATTTATATGCCTTGGGGATCAGATGTCACAGGACGTAGGTTTTAGGGCACCTGAAGCTGTTGGCGCTGCAGCACCAGAGTCCCTCCGTACACGGATCTCCGTGACTTTTCCATAGTCATTCCAAAGCCCGCAGCACCAAAGCCCTGCCCCCGCCGGCCAAGCTGTGCTGTAATAGGCAACCAGTACCCACTGTAGACAAAATTCTTTTTTCACTTGTAATCTAGGCTACCAGAACTGTACAGCTCCATCAAGATCTGCAAGGTAATAATGAGCCACACTCTTCAAAAATGTACTTAAAGCTGAAAGTGATTAAAGATGCTCCAGCCTGCAATTACCTATTACTCACTGGTGCTCTAAACGGTTCATTTTTCACATCATTCCAGGAAGTTGTAACTTCTAAAAGCAATGTTTCTGGTAATTACGGGAGAGCAACAGCAGCAGCCACTGAGCATTATCTAACGCCGCAGCAGTCAGCAGCGCTGCCTTCTGCGGGTGATACAGCGAGTGTGGGCAGCTGCAAAGAGCGGCAGGGTCTGGTGCTCGGGCTGTCGCTGCTCAGGGCTGCTGACCCCTCGCCAGGGCTTCGGGGCCACTCAGAGAAACACCGGAGCTGGGAACGCTTCACCCTGCTCGGCGTGTTCCCAAGGGCAGCTTCAGCCTCCCCACGCGGGAGCTCCTGAGATGTGGGACCTCCCTCGTGCTGGGGCTGAGGCAAATCCCTGCCTCTCTGAAGCCGGCCCAGGAATCATAAAAGGCTTTAAGAATGTATTTTTAGGCTCTCCATATTTAAATTTTGAAAGGTAGTTGAAGTAGCTATGACAGACACATCTGAACAACCACCTGCCTTCACCTCCATGGCCTTTACTCTGCTAACATTTTTTTTTCTTTATCAATTTTAAGTTTCAGACAAAGTTAAATGGGCCTGGTTTTCTTGTAGTAAAAGTAATGCCAATTTGGTCTGATAAATGTACTGGAGAGATGCCTAAAGAAAAACAGAAGTACAAACAGACAAATAAAAATCCCAGGCACTTGAGACAAGGACTCCGTCCCAGACACTGTAATAGCAGGAGCAAGCGCTGTGGCTGCCCTGGCTGCCTCTTCGCATAACCTGGGCCAAGGAATGAACCTAACGATGGTGATATCAAGTGCAACAGTTCGTGACAGTGAAGAACGTAACTTTTATGGCTACAGGCTCCTCTGGCTGGGAGCTGCCTTGCTTTAGGGACATACCTATGACATACGGAGCACTGGTTTCACGCATGCTGTGGCGTTTTCACTGTGTCTTCCTGTTTTGCTGCTCAGTTTGTCACCGGGATGTCCTCACCCGCCTTTCCTGGGGCTGCTGTCACCTCTGGCACAGCGTGACAGGCCGTAGCTCCTGGAAAGAGAAAGTGGAGGAGAGAAAGGAGCAGTGCTGGCAGACCAAAACCAGGCTGGTGACACAGGGCTTTGGGCTGGCTTCTCTGATGAAGACAGCCCCGCGCTCATTGGAGACAGTAGTCACACACGGCCATTCCTTGTGCTACTTGGCCCATGAAGCTGAAAGCACAGAAAGAAATGAATTATTTGCTGATGGTGCTGCTACACATTTTGACTTGGAAAGAAGAAATGTACAGACAGGTTCCCAGTGCAGGTCCAGGCTCGGCGCCGAGCTCCAGCCTGCTCCTCTGGGCATCCTCCTGCCACAGGCTCTCCCCCTCCCACCTCCCTCCCCGGTACCTCGCAAACACCCTGGGATCAAGTGCGCCCACCAGGACAGTCCAGAGCCATTGCTCACTTCACACCTGCCTTTGGCTTGGAAAGCGTCGTGATAGTTCGTTTTAGCTTGGGAGGGAATATCGTTTTACCAAGATGTGGTTTCATTCTCAAACAGAGGGCAGCTGCTGGGTTTGTGAATTCTATCTCAATAAAATAACAACGATAATTTTTACCTGTTTGGAAAGTACTGTGCACACACACAATGTATAAACACTAAATGACAGTTACTAATAATCACCCCTGTTACTAGCGACAGGAACATATCTCAATAATAATAATAAGCTTTCCCAAGATTACTTAAATTCATTTAATCTCATGAATTTATCTCAGTAATAAGGGAAAAGATATTAGAACTAGAAATACAAAAAAGACAGATGTGCCTAAGAATTGCAGAACTGTATGCCTTCTGTGGTGAACAAACTAAACATGCCCTCTTGCTCGGGTATGTGTCTGAGAAAAGAACACAAACAACACCCTAACATGATGCATTTATGCAAGAAGAAGAGCGGGAAAGATGAGGGTGTTCTTTGGCTTTATGGGATGTGCCGCTGGTGGGGAGGAAGGCGGCAACACTGAGCAGTAGCGAGGTCACACGTGGGCAAGTTTGGGCAAGCGAGAAGGTTTTGGTTGTCAGAGCCCTGTGCCACAGAGCCACAGGAGGCACCGCCGCTCGCAGAAACGGATTCAGTGGGGAGGGTTTTGTGATGGTTGGAGTCACTGTATATTTCATGCGCGGCTAAAACCCCCACAGCCCCTCACCGAGGCGGCAGGTCTCCCTTCCCATGCTCAGGCTGAAGCTGCCTCTTATTCCTCCTACTCCTGCAAGTCAGTCGGGTACCTCTCTGCCTTGGGAGCGAAGACAGCCAAGAACTCAAGGTGGCAAAAGGAAATGAAGAAACAGCAACTACCAGATGATTAATGCTACCAATATGAACCTTGCTGACAGCTCAGAGCCTGGGCACCTCTGCTGAAGCAGATTGACTCAGTCCCTTGGAACACGGGAACTAAAGAAAAAGCAGCTGTCCATGGGAAATGTCTAAATCCACAGAAGAGCGATGAGCACGTTTGGACTGGAGGAATTGGCTGGAGAAAATTTCTGGCGATGTTTGACACTCTATCTGGGTGCTTTAACATCCACTCACATCTACACAGCGTGCAGATTTGGGCTGCGGGTATCACATCCATTGGCTGAAAAGTCAAAGGCAGCAGCACATGAATTGATCTTTTTTTTCCCCAAGTAGTTTGGAAACATTTCCTGTGTTGTGTTTTTCCACCCTGACCTATATCTCTGGTGATGATTTTTTTTGTCTTTATTTTTCCCTCCTCAAGGAAGGCAGATTGCAAAAGCTGTGTGTGCCCCCACCTAACCCTCGCTGCCCACGGGCCATCACTGCACCCTGGGGACAAGCCGCTCCTGGACCACCAGCCTCCCACTTTGCTGACAGGCTCGGGGGATGAGAATATAGAGCATATAGAAAAGTCAGATACTGAAGTACTCGTTGCGTGAGTGCATGCAAGCGTGAGACACGCGCCGAATGTTCCGTCAGGGATTTATGGTGTATTTAGTCATGTCATAAAAAGAGCTGGCGAGCGGCAGGCAGGAGTCACTTGTGGGTCAGCCCCGGCGTGAAACTTCCCACAAAAAGTAAATAAGGGCTTTCCCCAGGTCTAGGGGTCAGGACAGGGATCCGCATCCTGCTCTGCCTGAGAGCACTGAGCTGGGATTTTAAAGCGATGTGAACTAAAGGGCTGCGCTCCGCAGCCCCCTGGCTTTGCCCCTCGCGGCCGCAGCACGGCATGCTCGTCACCAGCAAGGGCTGGTTCCGCTCTGCGCGGCCCGGCACGTGCACCCACGTGGAAAAACAGACAATTAATTCCATTGCTTATCATTTTTTCCTCCCTCAGCACTCTCCCACTTCTCTCTCCTGAGGAAGTTACAAAACTTTAATATTGTCTCAAAATACTGGAGACCAGCAGGATTTTAAGGCCCAACTCGCAACTGGGTAGGAACTTCAAAGGAGAAGTCCCAGTTTCCTGAGGTTCTTTTTCTTATCTTTACGTTCGGGGCCTGGTCACAGATGATTTTGTGATAAGCAAAATAAGCACAGCCCAAGCAGTCTGAATGCAGCAGCAGAAAAGGGCTCACACAACATCTTCTAATGATTCCTATATCAGGGAGGAGGAACATCACCTCTAGGAATTCAACTTTATTGGATACTCTAATCCAGAAGAGATAAAAGCACTTCCTAATTACTGCTGGGTTTTGTTTCTTTGAAGAATTGGGTTTAATCTCTTTTGAAACTACATGTCTGTTTGTGCTTGTTAGATGTATAATTTAATTTGTTTAGGACCTTTTCCTCTTTTAGGGTTTTGTTCTAATGACATTTGTGCTTTTCTTCCTCTTCTTTCCCTCTCTTTTCCCCCCAAAGATTTGAACTTTTGATTCACTCTAGATTTCTTTTTTTAATTTAAGAATGAACATCCCCAAGCTGATGCATCTTCTTTGGGGCCTTATTTTTCCTCTTTTTTCCCCCCTCTTGAAAATTCATTCCCTTAAAAAAAAAAATAAAAAAGAAAAAAGGCTGTTCTGCTTGCTTGCCTCTTTAATAATTATGAGATTTATTTGCTCATGGGCTGTTTCATGACTGAAACCTGTAGTCATTCTAGGTTGGAGAGAGAACTCAAAATATCTACTTTAGAAAAGGAAAAAAAAATTGTACTATTATAATTTATCTGCGAACCACTACTATGCAACATTGCAGAAGCAGAGGAAACTGGGGTGAGAGGGAACTTGGGAGGTCACTTAGTTCACACTCCTTCCCCAGCTCAGGACCAACTCTGCCTACATCATTCCTGACAGATGTTTTCTGACTTGTTCTGAAAAGCCCCCAGTTGCACCAGTGCACAACCTCCCATGGCAGTTTCTTGCAATACTCCACTGTCCTCACTGCTAGAAAGTTTTTCCTAGTGTTTAACCCAAATTTCCTGAGAGG
>VXBO01012512.1:24390-36938 GCA_013400135.1 Rhinoptilus africanus
GGGGGGGTCGTGGCCGCTGCGGAGCCCCTGCGAGTCCCCGAGGCCCACGCAAGCTCCCGTGCTCCCGGAGAAGCTGGATTTTAAAGATTTGGGGGCTTCTCCAAGCCATCCTGGTCACTCCGGTTCTCTCTCCTCTTCCCAGATGTTTCCCCGGCTTCTTCCAGCTCTGGGACGCTCATCCAGTACGCCCCGGACTCTGCCTCCAGCCCCACGGCAGAGCGCCCAGCTCCCAGTCCCTCTTCCCAGAAGGCCAAGGAGGAAGGGGAGGCTGTGGTGAAGAAGGCCAAGAGCCGCACAGCCTTTTCCCAGGAGCAGCTGCAAATCCTGCACCAGCGCTTCCAGAGCCAGAAGAACCTCAGCCCCCAGCAGATCCGGGAGCTGGCTGCCGCCCTGGGGCTCACCTACAAGCAGGTGAACGTCCCGCTCCGCGCACTGGTGTGAACTGGTGCCCGCTGGTCCTGCGAGCAGAGCTTTTCGGGGTGGTTTTTTTCCTTAGACTTCGGAGATGAGTTTCTTTTGTGCCATTGCTGACGCGGGAGAGCAGAGGGCGTGAAAACTTACCACTCGGTTTTCCTCTCTCGTGCTTGCTTCCCGCAGTATTCCCCCACTCCACGCAGGTGTTCGAAGGAGCGCACGGAGCAGGGCGGTGCGGAGACAGTTTGCTCTTCTGGGGGGGGGGCTGAACACGAAAAGTCAGGTACTGGCATCGCTCTGAGAGCGGCACCCTAGGTCTCCCCCCAGAGAGAGGGTCCCTGTCCCTCCGGCTGCTCCCATCGGGCTGAAGGAATGACTCTCCCGAGCCAGCGCTGCTCTGGGCACGGCACTGCCACGCTGCTGCTCTGCAGGCTGGGATGCTGCTGTTGCCTTGGCCTGTCTTCCAGGTAGGGGTTTTGATGCCATGAAAGATCCCAGGGCGATCCGAGGAGTAAGGGGATTAGTTTCCCAAGTCTCGGCTCTGGTCCTGTGGCCACCCGGGTCGTCTGTCAGCCGCCAAAGTGACAGGCAGGACTGGAAGCCAAGCAGCAACTGGATTGTCGTGGGAAGCGAGACATCTTCAGGATGTGTAGTAAGGTCTGATGATGTATTTCTAATGCCCTGCGTCCTTTCCTCATCACTTCTAGGTGAAAACATGGTTTCAGAATCAGCGGATGAAATTTAAACGCTGCCAGAAGGAGAGCCAGTGGGTGGAAAAAGGAGTGTATCTGCCGCAGGTGAGAGGATTTCCCCTTCCCCCCCATCACCGCCAGTCACGGTTCCTCCGGTCTATGGAGAAAAGTGTTATCACATCCAACCTGTTAAATCAACAATGCAAAGGACTCTATTTCCAAGCCAATTGTATTTCTCCTGATAGGACTTACAGTGCCATCTATTTTGAATCCTGCCCTGGCACTGGAGGAGTTTCCCGTCCACTCCACTCGCCTCCCAACCCAGACCAGACAGAAAACAAAACAGCCAAAGAGGGCCAGCAAGGCCACTTGCCGTTTTTCTCCCCAGCACACTGCTCCCAGGCGTGTGGAGCTGGAGATTAATAGTTTTAAGATCTTGTCCTCTCTGCTATTATTAGTCTATAGCGAAGACAATGGGGACAAAAAACACACCATTGTTTGGCGTGGGGGAGGAGATCAGGGAGAAATAGGGACCCGCCCGGAAGAATTGGCAGGGTCAGGGTGGTTCTCTGCATCACTTCTCTCTCTCTCTCCTAGAATGGGTTCCATCAGGCCGCGTACCTGGATATCACCCCCCCTTTCCACCAGGGCTTCCCCGTCTGCGCCAGCAGGAACCTTCAGGCTGTGACCAACGTGCAGCAGGGCTACGGCGGCGGCCAGGCGTACGGCAACGGGCAGAGCCTGTACTCGCTCGTGGCCGTGGAGGATGAGGGGCTCTTTGGAAAAGGTGGGACAAGCTGCAATACCCAGCAAGCCATGGGCTTATTAAGCCAGCAGATGAACTTCTACCATGGCTACCCTGCTGACGTGGATTATGTCAACCTGGAGTCGGAAGACAGCTACAGCTTCCAGAGCCCCTCCGACAATGTCACGCCGTTCTCGAGCTCTCCCGTACGGCATCAGTACCAGGCCCCCTGGCATCCCCTGGGGACCCAGAGTGGTTATGACTCTTAGGTCTAAGTATTTTTTTTTCCACCCTTCTCCTGTTTTCTCTCATGGAGTTTCTAGGGTCTTGACTCAGGGATCCAGTTTCTGTTCCTTTCCCTTGCCCCTCCTCCCCTCCTCCTGTTTTAACCATTGATGGGGCTCAGCACCCTGGTGCCTTGGGCTAGTTTTCTGCTAAAAGGCACCTGTCTGGTCACGGGTGTTTTTTGTAAGGGTAGATAAAACCTCATTGGTGGGCGGGAGTGTGCAATGCAGAGGTGGTAAAGGTCCACGTTTGCTGGCCCAGCCTCGCATTTCTCTGCTGCCTCTTTAGCAGGTGACTCTGATCCTTGCCCTGTGTGTCTTGCAGAGCTTCGCTGGAGAGGAAAACCCTGTTCTCCGGCGTTTTTCCGCTAGAAATACCCTGTTGTAGCCCCGAATCTTTCCCGATGCCTTGCCTGTTTTCTGTTGTTACCACAGTGGGTTGAATGCTAATGGGTCCTTCATCTGCATCCTCTCCTCCCTCGCTGAGAAGCTGCATGAATGAGAACGTCTGATTTCAGATGAGTTGACCCAGTTGACTCTCTGCCCCCGCCTGCCCCCCTCCTGTGTGCCCAGGGCAGTTGAGAGGAGCAGAGGAGAGAAGCGGGGTAGAATATTGCCCACATCCCACCTGGAAACTTAAATTTCCAAAGCTGCTGGCACGCTTGTGCCTGTCAGCTCCTTTGGGACGGTGTCTCTAGGACCATCCCCCCCCCTAGTTTAGATCTCGCCTTTCCACGTCTCTCTGCCGAGAGACTGTTGGCTTGTCCCAACCCGCAAATGGGAGCGGAGGGTATCCCGAAATGGCACTGCTGGAAGCGCGAGGAGAGGGCTGCGTCTTTGGAGTGGTGCGAGAACAGTGGTATCTGTAGGTGATGGTCCCCTAGCACTTCACAAACGCAGCACCACCGCGGTGCAGCTTTCTCTGGGGTGGAGGCGGGCAGCCTGGTAAAGGACTCGACGATTTTAAAGTTGATTTTTTTTTTTTTTTTATGTCACTTATTGTGGAACCTGGATATTGGGGGCAGGGAATCCTGTTGGGTCCCAGTGGAGTTGGCATCCACGGGGCTAGAGCAGGACGGTGCCCCACGCTCTTGTCCAATGCCAGTTTTAAAAGGGTAAACTAATAGGATTTTTGTCCCTTCCCCAGGCCCTAGTTGGATCTCTTCTGTATCGTTCTGCTGCAAAGGGCACTGGCTGCCTCATCTCGCATCTGCGGGAAGCGAGAAGTTTAGAGAAACCTGGTTAGACAAAATGAGGAAAATGCCAATTTAAAATTTTCAGGTTGGTTTTTTTCTTTAAAAAAAAAAACAAACTGAATCATCTTTTCCAGTATGGAGAAACTGTACGTCAGCTCCAACCTATCTGAAACTGACTCTTTTTTCACAAGATGTGGAATTGCAGAGCCCAGTCTGCCACTGCCCGAGAATACAAAATAGCATGAGCTGGTAGGATTAAATGAGACGGTAAAAGCATAAATACTTCTGTGGTAGAGGTTTGGTTATATTTGTGGTTAGTGCACAGTTTTTACTGCAACCCTGTCTCCGAACGTCTGGACAAGGGCTGTACGTCATAGTTCAATTTTCACTGCAAAGGAGGTGAACGTTTGTGTTTTGTTCCAGACCGATTTTTCTCAAACTGTACTTTCTTGCAGTGATCTCAAGCACGTCTTATGTTTTGTGCATGTTGTCTTTTACTACTTGGTTTCTGCTTGGTGTTCTGACGAGCTTGTTTGAATTGAAAATAAATGACTTTATTTTAATGTTGAAACTGTGTCGCCAGCTTGCATCCCAACAGCCTGTGGTACAGGGACGGTCGTTCCGCCGGGGTCAGCCCAGCAGCATTGAGTGAAAAAAGTAACCCTACTGCATTTTGTCCAGAAGTAGGATCAATACCCTCTTTGAAAGGAGGTGGTCACAGAAGCTCATGAGCCCTGTTTTTACCGTGTGTTGCAGCCCTGTAACGCGCTTGTATTGGTCCTTAAGCTGCAATGCTTCAAAAAAGATAATAAGTACAAGAGAAAAGTGTCTTTTGAGGCTGGGCGGCTGCTTGTTGCCACTCCAGAAGGTCGCGGGTAGAGGGTTGAAGTCCTGCCTCACTGGGGCTCTCTGGGGTTCTTGTGCTAACCTCAAACGGCAGCAGAAGTTCGGAAGTTTGTGTGCAAATCCTGCCTCTAGCGCTGAAAACAAAACTTCTTTCTTTCCCTGCTTTGCTCCAGGACTGCGTTTATCTCCTCGCAGCAGCCGGGAGCAACAATTAAAAGGTCCTGGAATGGGAGATAGACAGGCTGGGGCTGAGGCAGTGCAGCAGCAGCTACCGATATAGAGACTTAATCTCCTTCTACTCAGCGAGCTTTGGTTCATCGGGGCTTTGCTTTCCTTACAGGTACCTCTTAGTTTAAACACCTGCGGACCCTGGGTGCAGGCAGGGGCTGTGGGTGTCCATGGAGATGTGTCCACGTCCTCTGTGCCAGCAGAGCCAAGTTCCTGCTGACAGCAACAGTTTAAACTAGCAAAAATGATCCGTTCGGGTTTAATCCCGGGTTCCTTAAACTCCAGTACACCACCACAGCTTTTCATCTGTCTGGAAAACAGTTGGCTAAACCAGCGGCTGACTGCTCAGGCTGAAACGGCCACAGGTTTCTCCTCAGCACATCTGCGTTCCTTCGGCAGCACCGCGGTGCTCTGCGTCCTGCTGGGAGCTGGAGGAAGGGGAGGGAGTGGAAAGGTTGGGTTGTCCGTGTGTGGGTTGCCAACCTTCAACAGCGGAAAAATGTGAATCGGGCCTGGAAGAGGGGGGAATGCCAAGTTCGCATGGTGTCCTGCATCCTTTCTCGTGCTGACGTCTCATGTCCCAGCATCAGCTTGGCTGAGGTCTGAGTCGTGGTCTAGTAGTGCTAATTTCAACAATTCCCTTGAAAAAAAACAAAGCTGGACCATATACCTATAAAAGTCATAGATACTAAAGCCTTGCCTTTCATGTTTAAAATTAGCAGCTTCCAGGTTGGAGGGGTGGGGCAGGGACTGAGTGGGTTTGGGGGTTTTTTTTGCTGCTATTTTTGGTTTTGGGGTTTGTTTTTTTTTTTTTAAGATGCAAACTTCAACTCTAAAGGAATATGCGATGTTCACAGCTCTTTGCAGAATGATGGCAGAGGAGCTTGCTGCAAATTACCTCTGTCCCTTGGGAGCGGTTCCCTTCCATGTTTCTGCCAGAAGGGTAAGGAGGTGGCCAGAGCTCTGCTGGCAGAGCGCGGGCAGAAACGGATATCGTAGCTAAAAAAGCCCTGGGACTGGGATAACGTGCTGTGCGTGGTCTGTGGGACTGCTCTGGGCTGCACGCAGGTCTGGCAAGCACATGTAGTTGCGGAGCTGGAGGGAGCGTGCAGAGCGGCTGCTGGAATTCTGGCAGGTGGGATTGGAAGTAGATCAGGAAGGGTTTCCAAAAGCTGTGGGGTGAAATAGGGCTCTGCCTTTCCACAGGGCTGGAGATCTCCTGTTACCTTGATGTGCCTGAGTCACCTCGCCAGGTGGACCAGCGGCACAGGGAATTGCAGCCCTGCTGCCCAAATGGTGGAGCTGCCACTCATCCCTCCAGAGTCCGACTTCCCAAAGGGAAGGAAGTGCGTGGCAGCAAAAGCCCTTCCTGCTGGGTTACGTGGCGTGGTGGTTGGACCTGCTGCTTCTTGTGACTGTGCTGTGCAACAGTGATTCCTGCTCACTTGAAAACGTGACTCGCCTTGCCAGTAAATCTTTTTAGGAGCAAGCTGTAAACTCATATGGAGGTTTTTATACATATTATTGCTTGTGGAAGGTTCTGGCACTTTCACAGTATCTCTGCAGTGTCAACACTGCCGATGTAGGTCCAGTGGTGGAGAGAATCCCACCCAAACAGAATAAATTTGATCTGGTACCGGCTATGTAGAAATTTATTCTCTAGTTTATCGGGTTCAAGCCTTGGCTGTCCCATAGGCAAAACACCAAGCAAGCAGAGTGCTGCAAGCAACCTCGTTCCTCGTGCTCTGGGTCAACAGCGACGGTTCACAAGCTGCTCGGTTCTGGGGGGCCCATGAGCAAGGGCCCCCAGCCCCCCTCGTCTCTCCAGCGCAGATCAAAGGCATGACCTTGGCTTTAACAGGTTCCTCCCTACAGGCACGTGTAAGGATTATATTCAGTTGTCGAACGACGGCACTCGGATGCTGAGCTAACAGGGTTTTGGAAATTTTCAGTAAAGCATTGCCGCGTGTCTCTCGCGTCGTCGGGGGCGAGCAGCGTCTTGTCAAGCACCCAATAATCGTGGCACTGATCTTAGACCAAAAACCCCAAAGTTTTTCCTTTCCTGGGAGGGACAGGTTAACTTCAGGCTGTCCGAAGTTTTGCAGAGCACCTTCAGGTCATATCTGTGTCTCTCTCTCAGAACCAGGCTAGAATTAATTCCTCACATTTTCACGGCAGTCCGTCTGCTCCCAGGCAGGGTGGGTCCCCAGCAGCCGGGCGGTGTCTGAATCACTAAATCTTTTACCAATTACGACATCGGGACTGCTGCCCTGAGTCAGCCCCGCCGTCCGTCCAAGTCTTTGCTAGATGCTAGTGGAAAACCAGAGGAGAAAGCAAGTCCCGGGTGTCCCTCCCTGGCTGGTGGTGGCTGCCTGTAACAGGGGCTGTATCCTGGTACAGCGGACATCAGTGAACTCCCATCCTGGAAGCTGCTTACTTGCCTGTTTGAATTGCTACAGGTTTTTGGTTTCCAGAAGCGCCCGTGGCAATAAGCTCAGCCTTTGAGTGACGGCCTCTGAAAAATGTTATGGGTCTCTTGAGGAAACTGCGAGATTTGACAGGGTTTATTAGCACAGCTTTGCTGAGGGTCAGTCCTAGGGAGATGGCAACTGTTGCTCTTGCAGCCAGCATCCTTCTGCAAGCCAGTCCCAGAGACTTCACACCAAGATCCTGCCACTCCTAAAGCATCCCTGAAGGAACGGGGCGTGATAGGTGACTCCTTTTCCTGAGAATTATTAATAAGGAGCAGTCACAAGCTCAACACTTTTACCTACAGCAGCCCTTTATGGGGTGGCATGGGAGGGTGCCGGCTGATACCCAGGTTAGTGGCAGCACTGTTGTTCCCAAAGGAGCTGAATAAACTCCTCCGGCTCGCGTGAGAGCCTTGGTAATTGTTGCCATCACAGTCCACCTTCAGATGCCAACCGGCACCTTTCAGCGGAGCTAACCCAACTGATCCCCATCCCTCTGATGGTGCAGTGGTTGCAGGAACATACCTTTCCCCAGCTTAGGCACTGACTTTTTGGGTGTAAGACGTTTGCGTTTGGGCTGTGCTTTGAAAGGCATCGCCAAAATTGTATGACTTGGAAATTAGCCCACCAATAGACCTTATTTTTTGCCCAAATCACGCTGGTTATACAGTGTACAGTACAGCCCTATAAACAGTGTGGCTGATCAACCAAAGGGTCAAAGAGTGGTTGCATGAGGGAGCGGAGGTGGAAAGAAACAGCCGTGAGGCACAGGGGCATAAACCAGCTTTGCCACTAAAAGCCCATGCCTCTTATTACGCCAGCTGCAGGCATCAATTGCCTTCACTTTATGACAGATAGTTCATTGCATTAAGATAAAGTCATTATCATCATCGGAGAGTGATAGAAAAACCTGTGGCTCAGGTTACTGGGGCTCCGTTATTAAATCCACCTGGATACGCACATCTGGATTTAAGTACTTAAGACATTCATAGATGGCACCTCTATGTTTTAGCCAGTCCCAGTATTGAACGTTGCTAGGTAGGGGAAATTCTTAAGGTGGGTGGTTGTTAGTCACTTCGTCCTTTGACTAGAGATATCCGACATTGCTGAAAACCATGAAGCTGATCCACTAATAATACAGAAAAATCTCTGCTTATAGTTTCAGTCAAATCAGTAGCAACAGTGGCACGCGGTTGCTGTGGCTATTCATGCTCCATCTGGATTTTATATTGCAATGCTCTAGTACAGTGGAAAAAAAGATACAGAAAAATACATAATCCATCTTAAAGATACTTTATTTATTATTTGCCCAATTGAACACACTGTTTGGTTTTCTTGAGGGGAGGCACAGTAGGACAAATGGCTTATTTACCACGTTGACCCTTATAAGATCATCTTGCCAGCCTTTCTGCAAGCTACTTATCCCATCTCCCTTCACTAGGCACTTCATGGATGCTGTTCCTTGTGGCTGACCTACAGAACTGGGGGTCTAACCTGGCCTGTGACGGTAACTTCTCCAACTTCGGTGAAAGGCATGTGACCAGCACCTCTCCGTACAGACCGCGTCGTCCTGCGTTATGTACACACAGCTGCACAGCGATACGTAAAAAAAGAGCTCCCCAAAGGAATCTGTGCCTGCTCTGAGGCAAGTTACAATAATTTAGAAGATCCAGGGAATGATCTAGGCAGCCAGATCTTGGGTCTTGCTATAAGGGAAGTTGGTTGTCTGTGCCAATAAAAAAAGGTGCATGTGTAAGGGCGTACAAATCAAGGCTGTATGTACCTGTACGGTCAAACAGGTATCTGCATGTCCCTGTGTCTGTGCGTGCTTGCAGGCATGTATTTGGATGTCAAAACGGGTTTCTAGCTACATAATGCCCCCGAGTTGGAGAACACATGAATAACAAAGGAAGAGATGAGAGTAATGTTTGATTTCTGGCTGCCCAGGTACCCCCCATCCACAGTGCCTAGGAGTGATAGAGATGGTGGCCGGCACTGGTTGGGAAAGGAGCCCCCGCAGCGGCCGAGGGGTGAAAGTTACAGCTGTCGCCTGTCTTTGTGCCCGGATATTCCACGCTGCCCGGACAGCCGTGGTAAAAGTCTACTTTGTGCTGGGCGAGGAAGCCCACCGTCTGCTGGATGCTGCAGGCGCCCCCACCTTTGCCAAAGACTCCTCCGTCCTCGCTGGCCACGATGGCGTAAGCGTTCTGCCCCGTTCCGTAGTGCTGACGGGGGGGAGGCATGGCTTGGATGTTGCTGGCTGCGGGGATTGGGTAGCCCTGGTGGAATTTGGGGTGCACGTCCAGGTAAGCACTCGGCTGGAAGCCACTCTGAAAGGGAAAGACAGGGAGTCAGAACACGTGTCTCCTCCGCTGGTGTCCGCAGGCCTGACACATACTGGGGCGATGTCCCTTCGCGTTTCGTCTTGTCTCTTGATCGGCAGCAATGGCACGGGAGGGCAGGAAGGACCGTATCTATCTCCATAGCTCAGGGGTGTATGCACAGTTGTGTATATATATATAGCATCACAGAATCACAGGGTTGGGAGGGACCTGGAAAGATCATCTAGTCCAACCCCCTGCCAGAGCAGGGTCACCTAGAGCACATCACCCAGGAACGCCTCCAGGCGGGTTTGGGATGTCTCCAGTGAAGGAGACTCCACAACCTCTCTGGGAATACACACACACACATATATATATATATATGAGGAAAACAGCTTTTCCCTGGAAGCGTTTCAGCGGCGTAGTCAGCCCACTGCTGGGCTACCTACAGAGCATGGAGAGCTGGGCCAAGTGCTCTGTGCTGAACAAAGCAGGGTACACCGACACTTGTACGCTGCAGTTGCCCCCGTGAAGGACATGCGTATCGCAGGACTTCTCTCCGGGGACAGGAAGGGCCACGCTGAGCCCTGCGCTATGCTCTTACCTGTGCCAGACGCTGCGCACGCTCGGTCCACAGGCCGTGCTTCTGACACCTTTTCAGCTTCATTCTGCGGTTCTGGAACCACGTCTTGACCTGGGTCGGGGAGGGAGAGCAGGGAAAACGTCAGCAAAGGCGAGGGGAGGGCGAGTGTTATCAGACTGGCACGCAGCGAAGGGCGAGCAGATGGCATAGCTATAGGGGCAGGAGCAGACAGAGCCCCTGGGGCGCTCCCCGGGGTTGCGGCCGAGGGGAGATGTCTGTCTGTCTGTCAGCCTCAGCAGGCAGCCCCAGCATCCGCATGGCTGGGGGAGGGAGCCGCTTCCTGTCCGTGGGACGGACAGCCGTGGCTGTGACCAACTGACTCCTTTCTTTCCATCACGGAGATGATGATGATGGAAAGATGATGGTGGTGCGAATTAGACCCGCTCGGGTCTCTACAAGCCCCCTGCACTACTGGCTGACTTCTGACGCTGTTTCAGCGTGGCGGTGAGGGGAGGAGAGAGAGGCTTGCTCCCCGTAACCAGCGGCTCCCAAATTCAAGGCTCCTTGCTGGAGTGAATTCCTGAGCCCTTTTCCCCCCAGGGCTGTGTCCGCGCTGTGAGAGCAGCCTTTGCAAGGATGTGGATTGGAGGAAAGAGCAGATTGTCCCACCGGTCTTTTTCCTGAGGGCACCAGTGCAGTGTGTATGTGTGCACTCAGGATGCATGTGTTTTAGTCCCAGGGCATTCCAGAGCATCCCGGCTATCATGCCCAAGGCTGACACCCAAATTCCAGGCAGGCTTTGGACTTGTAACTGCGAGGACTTGTGCCCCATTTCCCAGCCCCCCCCTGCTTTAGGAAGGCATCATTTGAGCCAGCGCCAGTTCACTACACACAACTTAACCTGGAGATCAGAGAGATCCCAAAGGGCTGAACCTGGCAGCACCCACATGGAGAGGGGGTGGGGGGGGGTATCAAGCAGCCAGGCAGCGCTGAGGGTGGGTCATTATTAGGCATTCAACTAGATGAGCCCCAGGAAAAGTTAGGAATAGCTGTCAGCATGTTGCAGACCCGGAATGCAGAGAGCTGAGGCAGGCCAGGCTTGCTGTGAAGGTCACCAGGGCATGGAAAAAAACGCGTGAAGTGCTGTCAGCCCCAGGGCAGAGGTTGTTTGTGGCAAACAACATATCCATCACTGTGTTTGCAATTCTACTGGAGGCCCCAGTGAGGTGCCACTGACTCTCCTGTCCCCTAGAAGTGCTTCTGATCTCTGGGCATGAATAGAGAGGGGAGCAACCGTTAGCTGGCACCTTTGCCTCTACACTGTGCTGCTGGGAACCCATTTTTCCATCCTCTCACCCCCTTATGCGACCATTGAGCCGCTGCGTGACAGATACACCACGGGTCAAAGTCTCTGCGTTCACCTGCTTGTAGGTGAGCCCCAGGGCGGCAGCCAGCTCCCGGATCTGCTGGGGGCTGAGGTACTTCTGGCTCTGGAAGCGCTGGTGCAGGGTTTGCAGCTGCTCCTTGGAGAAAGCCGTGCGGCTCTTGGCCTTCCTAACCCCCTCCATGCCATCTTCTCTGCCCTTCTGAGACTTAGCTGTAGGCTGGGGGGACGAGGATGCCGAATGTGGACTGGTGGCTGAATCTGGTGTGAATTGGCTGAAATTCCCAGAACTGGACGAAGCTGGGGATACTTCTAGAAATAAAAAGACAATGGGAAAAGGTATACGCGACATTATGCACAGCTGTATTCCTACCAGCCTGCTCCCTGCCTGCTGTAGAGCTCCTTGCCTACCAGATAGGGGCTTTCTTGAAGCAGAGGCTTTGCGTCACCCTACTTTCCTCATGGATCCGTGAGCACAGACAAGCCCACTGGCAGCGTGCAGCTTCCCAGCTCAGCCTTCTGGATTGCCCGTGGCTCCCTTTCACACGGTGGAAAAGTCAGGGCAGGGAGGGGAGAACGGTGCCCGTTGGCTCACAGCGTTACTATCCTCCTCCAAAAGGTAATATTTTGGTCTCGGTGAGGTGTAAAGAGGCTTAGTCGTGACTGCAAGCCTGGCTTTGTGTTGGTGACTAGGCTCCCCAAAACTGCCTGCCCGGCAATTTCAAGGCAGCTGATAGTGTCGGAACAACCTCCGACGGGGTTGTACGGCGGGGCAGAGCAATCGGTGCCTTACAATGACGGGGCGGCGGGTGGAGAGCATCACTCAGACCTTGGATATTGGCTCACTCCCGCTGGCCTGTGGCTCCCACTACAGACCGTCAAATGACCTGTTTGGCTGAGGGGGGGCTTCTGGCGAGAGAAGAATGAAGGAGAGAAATTTGACATGGAAGAGGGGAGGTAGAGAGGAAAAGTGGATGTATGGGACAGGTGAGAAGAGCCCGTAATCCTGTAGCAGGGACATGGGCGACAAAATTCAAGAGTGCAGAGAAAGGTGTCCAAGCCCCTTCTCATGTCTTAAGGGGTCTCTGTTGAGGACAAAGTTGAGATAAAGATCTAAAGGAAAAACTTCCTAAACAATCTGGGCTACCAGTCCAGACAAAAGCCGACAAAATGCAAAGCCCTTCAGGCCGCCTGAACAGGAGAATGCCAACAGCAGATTACCCTGGAACCTTTTTGTCCGGTGCCTTGTTGCCCTGCTCTGTCTCAGGCCAGCCCTAACTGAGGGGCTGCAATGCCAGCCTGCCCCCTTCCCCACACCTGCAGCAATGGGTCTGTCCATCCCTCCTTTCTCCAGCTACTGCTCTGCAAACCTTCTGCATGGTCC
>VXBO01012512.1:54720-66318 GCA_013400135.1 Rhinoptilus africanus
GTTCCTGTGCCCCCTGCTCTGGGTGGCCCTGCTCTGGCAGGGGGGGGGACTGGGGGATCTACTAAGGTCCCTTCCAACCCTGTGATTCTGTGATTCCCCTCCAAGCCAGCTCTGCCGCCCCGCTCAGAGTCGAATGGCGTTTTCGTGGGGGATCGCAGCGGCCGCGAGAACAGCCTACGTGCTGGCTTGAATGTCATGAAGAGTTTCAACAGAAAACAACCCATCTTCAAGCATTCAAAGCATTTAATTGCAAACAGGTTTTGCTTTTGAACTTCCTTACCATTTTCAGAAATAAAAGAACCCCATCTAAACCACTCATTCCCCAGACAAGAGCCTATCACAAAAACTATACAAATTTAGGGCTCGGTGCATCACATGCTTTGGTCCTGAATGATTTTGCTCTCTGGTTCCCATTTTGACAAGAAAATGGAAACATTGAAGTTTGACCTAGATATGAGTTTAGATGGCTGGGGTTTATTGCAGAGCTGTAAACGAATCATACATCCCTTCACCCAGAGCACCCCCCGCCTCTTAGACCAGTTGCATACCAAGCTCTGCCGAACACAAGCATCAGCTGGGATGACACTTTGGGAAAGCCTCTGCTGGCTCCCTGTTACACTGAGCTTTTCCGGGCTCTACATTATCCCCTGCTGTTCCCTGGCTGCTTTGTGCAGCCTGCCGACTCTGGAGTTGTATTGGCCTGACTCTTCCTCTGGGTTCTCTCATCTTTTTCCTTCCTCTGACTTCCCCCTCCGTCCTCTCCCTCCGAAGTATATTTTATCTCCTTGCATTGTTTGATCATTTGCAGGGGGAAGAGCTTCCTCTTCACCTTCGTGGCGGAGAAGTCGGGAACCTCTCTCAGAAGAGGGCAGGTTTTAGCTCTGGGCCACTTCCCTCTCCCCTCCTCTTACTGAGAAGTGTTGGGAAAGGGTTTGGATGCAAACAAAAGGATTTGGGTAAACAAGGGCCAGAGCAGCACACCTCTTTAGTTTAAAAATAGGAAGAGCAGTTAAGGAAATTTATTAAAGCGATAATACTACATAGAGGC
The DNA here is from genome assembly GCA_013400135.1 of Rhinoptilus africanus. NCBI lineage: Eukaryota > Metazoa > Chordata > Aves > Charadriiformes > Glareolidae > Rhinoptilus > Rhinoptilus africanus. The sequence continues at coordinate 55,769 of VXBO01012512.1, forward strand.
TGAGAGAAATGGTCATTTCCACTAGAAAGAGCAACAAATCCAGCATGCTGGGCCAGCCAGAAGGGTCGCAGGGCAGAGGCTAGGGATGTGCTAGGATGTACTCCCAGGCTGTGTGATAAAGGAGTAAGGAAGAGAACACCAGATATTTAGTTCTAGAATTTTTATTTTAAAAACAGGAAAACAATCACACTAATAAGCATATAAAACCCGTCCAAAATATTCACAATGCTGTTACAGAAAAATAAAATAACAAAGAGATACCAGGTGAGAAAGACCTATGCACTTCGGTCCAAGCCAACACACGTCTCTGATGCAAAATGTGGACTGCTCTTATGCACAGCTGTAGGGGGAATACAGATGCCCATACAGAAATACATCTAGAATTGCCGGAGGGTCGAAGGGCACAAAAATCTGTATAACTGAGCCAAAATATGAAAGTTGGGAAGAGTCATGTATAATACTTCTAAGTATCTGGCATGGAAGCCCAGTAGGCGGCTAGGGAAAACTGGTTGTAAAAGGATTGCATTGTGCAAAGCCGGAATATTTCAAGTGAAGTCACAGGAAGTATTTCACAGCAGCAAGTTTTACCAATCTTTGCAACTGTTTCTCAGTGGGGAAGGTAGAAATGTCCTCATTAGTTACTGAAAATGATATACACCCCCCCAAACATACCTCAATGGAAACTTCTCTGACCTGCTCTGAAGCAGTATGTTATCCAGAAAGCTTGGGCTACCAATTTTGGTGTCATTCCTGTTCTTCTGAGCCTTTGTTCCTTTTACCCACCCTGGAATCTGTGGGCCTGCCTCTCTTCTAGAACATCCAGCAATGACCTAGAGCTTGAGTCTGCAGGTAGACCAGAGTTCAGTCAAGTCTGACAACAGAGGTCTTAGAGCAGCTTAAACTGGACCTGCCTCCGTGGTACCATTAGCTAGCCCCGTGCAGGTCTCTCCGCAGGCTTGGAGAGAGCAAAGCTCCCAAGCCTTGATTCCAAGGATACTGCATGTGCTGCTTTTTGCCTTCCTGAACTGAACTGTGCTAGCCTGGCAGCAAGGGCAGATGCACACATACTCTCAATTGCCTAGCAGTACAACAAGCAGGGAAACCAGTATTTACTGATGTACAATTCGTCTGCCATATGCCTTTTACCAGCGGCAGGATTACGGAGCTGTACACATCTACGCAGCACGCTGCACGCTGCTGGGCATCACATCATGCAGATCCTCTAGAGAGAGAGCACGTGGGGCAAACATTTGGCCTACAACCAATGGACTGAGCACTAACTACCAACCTTCCACAGCGCTAAGCTAGCAAGCGCCAGCAGCTCTGGTCTACAGTCCTGCATCTCTACCTCTATGAGCTTACGTGCCATAAGTGACCACGCCTGTGTCCAGAAGGGTATTAGTAAGAACAATTGCTAAGAAAATATAGCTTTGGAAAACAATTGTTATCTTCACACACCTTTAAGTAACAATCTGCAAACGTCAGACTTTGAGCTACTAGAATACAGCAGAAGGCAGGAAAAGTTACCATCTGGTTTGCAACCACCGCCCTGAATCATCCCATACAATGCCCAACCATGACTGAAAATACAGCTGCAATACCACGCTTTCCAATCACTCGGGAACATCACTTAAAATTCCCACCCAAAAAAATCCCAAACAACAGAGATTTTGGTGGACAAACAAACATACCTCTTGTCACTAGTACACAGTTGTTTGCAGTTCTTTCCAAAGGGCATAAATAATTTAAAGGCGATGTGCATAATTGGCTCCGTTGTACATACCATCCCAAATGCCTAATCTCCTCTTTCATAGCACATTTCTCCTTTACAGTCTTATTGCACCTCAAATCTACAGCATCTTTTGTTAGAATAGCTATTTCTCTTAAACATCTTCAATTTCTTTATCTGTACATTTTTGTACACCATTAAAAAAATAAATATTTACAGTGACATACAAATAAATAAACTTAGGTAAAAGTATGCTTTCAGTCTGTCTATACAAAAAAATAAAGAGCAGGAAAAAATATGCATGTAACTTGGTCCCCTTTTTCCTGAGGCTGAAAAAAGTGCACACTGGATAGGAAAAAGCAAGGAGATGGCTTTTTTGGTAGGCTTGTTAAATTCCAGTGTAACACTGCACACACGCACACAGAGTAGACTCAAAGGGCCGAGGACTTTAATGGGTCACTTCAACTCACTACAAAAATAGTCATTAGATTCAAGTGTGCAATGGTCACTGCGTGCTAAGTACGTTAACGCCAAACAGCAATTATAAGGTGAGAAAAGCAGAAATATTGACAGCTCTTCTCATTTTCTCCTGGTTTTTGTGACAGGGAAGATGAAAATATTTTTCCAAGTGGCAGGTGCCTTCCAGTACTTGAAAATGGGATCAACCATACCAGATTTGCTAAATGTTGATAAGCCTGGCAGAAGGGGGGAATATGTGGATACAAAGATGAAAATAGCAGCAATTGAAGGGGGGGAAAAAAAAAATAAAAATGTCCCAGTTCTCACGGTTTTCTTTGTTCATTTTTTTAATGACTCTTTTAAAAAAGAGTGTCAGAGTCGAAGGAACGTGTCATGGATCTTAGGCAACATCTTTGTCAAATTCTATAGTGTTCAGCTCCACCATGGGGTTCTTCTCTACAGGCGATGTGGGGCTGGCTTCTGCTCGCCCTTCGAAGCCCCTGGAGATGTCTTCAAAAGTCCTGCCCTTGGTCTCTGGGACTTTGAAGAATGTGAAGACAAAGAAGATTACCAGGAAAACAAGGAAGATGAGGAAGACATAGGAGCCACATAGTTTCTGCAAGGATGACAAAAACAGGAAGTTTTAATTTCAAAAGCTCATAGCAAGGTCATTTGCTGTTGGCAGGTCAAAATTCTATCACCTTTCTCCAAGAAGGCCCTTACTGACTTTTTCTCAACACAGCATTGTTTAAAATGAAATAAATCAAGTTCCTGTGGGCTTCCAAAGTACTTTTATGTTCCTGAGGGTGACCAAAATTGAGGCCTTTAGAGAGGGAAAGTCTGGTGTGCTAATTTAGATGTCTCTTCCAACTAATTTGTAAGCTACAAGCAGTTAAGGCAGCAGCATATCAGTCACAACACTTGAGCTTCAGTAACAATCAGAACACAGAAATCGGGGACCTCTGAAGACTGATCAGCCTTCTGCTCAAAGCAGGGACAACTTCAAGGAGAGATCAAGTTAAGGGTCATACAGTCAGGTTTTGAAGTCTCCAAGGATGGAGATTCTACAGCCACTCTGGACATCTATTCCAACGCTGCAGCACTCTCGGTGCTTTGCAAACTGTGTCCTTACCTCTGCATAGGGGAAGAGCATTCCCACCAGGAAATTAGAGGTCCAGTTGGAACAACCAGCCACTGCCATGGCTGCAGGCCGCGGGCCCTGGCTGAAGAGCTCTGCCACGATGAACCAGGGAATAGGGCCAGGGCCCAGCTCAAAAAGAGCCACAAAGCCAAAAGTGGCAACAATGCTAATGTATCTGATCCAGTACACCATATCCTGCAAGGAAACAAAACATGATCAGCTGCAATTTGAGACAAACATAGCACAGTGCAATGCCATCTCCGGCGTCACAACTTTTTCAGCTGCACATGAACATTGTGGCAGTTTCTGCAATGAGGAAGTTGCACACTCAGCTCTAGCCCCAGCTGTACCTGCCCACAGGGCAGAACTGCAGGGCACGGCAGCTGCCCAGGGCTCAGCCTGGACAAGAACACTAATGACTCACCTTCAGAGCCATAGCGATGGTATTAACAGCAGCACACACAGCCATGCCACCCAAGCCAACCAAATGGAGAGTCCTGCGCCCTGCACGCTCCACCAGAAACAGCTGGAAACATGGAAGAAGGAGAAAAAAAAAAAATCAGGATTTTGGTAGCAAAAGCTGAAGAGGCTGCCTTGCTCAGTGTGCCCCGCACCTCTTTCTTTTATCTACCTGTAGCCCTCAGTGCCAGTGGTTATCTCAGTGCAGGTCACCAGCCTACCCCATGCTCGGCATAATTTTTTTCCTACTTCCTACTACCTTCTCTCTTTTTTCCCCCCCCTTCCCATGCACTCCTTTTCACCCTGCCTTACTTTTAAAATAATACCTCTTTCTCCCCTCCTTTCTTCCCACAATGCTTTTAATGCATTCTTTTCTTTGCTTTTATAGGCCACTGCGCTACAGCCTGGCTACCTGCCTTCAGCTGCATTATCCAAAAAAGCACAGGCAGGCAATTAAAGGCCTCACCATAAGGCTCTGTTTCACTTACTGACACAACAGTGAAGATTGTGTTTACCACACCAGCTCCAATAGTCGCATACACAGGCTGAGTAATACCAGCTCTTTCAAAAATCCCCGTAGAGTAATAGAATACCTGGGAAGAGAAGCAAAAGTTGGACACCATCAGAATTCCAGTGTTGAGAGCATGTTCCTCGTTCTCTGCCTCATGGCTTGCAGACCCAACAGGGAGTTTCTAACAAGCGCTCAAACAGTATAAAACTTCCAGTCAAGGTTCATTCACTTCATGTAAGACTGCAATGTCTTGCTGGGGTGTGCGGGGGAAGAGAGAAAGCAAACATGATCTCCACCTTCCATTTCAGCAATCTCTGCAGTACCACAAAACAGTCAACTCCAGTCAAGGTACAAAGAGGTTTTGGAAGCACAGTTCTCTCAACATTAGTGGCACGTGCAAGTGTAGCTAGAGATAAGGGAGGCCTAGCAGATGGGAGAGAAGGTAACTCACAGCATTGATGCCCGAGAGCTGTTGGGAGAGCTGCAGCATGATGGCAATGATAATGGCTTGACGGTGGTTTGGAGAACGGAAGAGCTCTAGCACAGTTACTTTCTTTTCCTGGGACATTTTAGCACTCTCTTCTTTCATCTCCAGGATGTCTTGAGACACATCATGTGTACCACGGAGCTTCTGGAGAACTGGTGGTAGGAACAAAAAAATGCCAGGCGTAATACACCCACGGTCAGTAGGTTTCCCCCCCCGCTGCCCTGCTATTTCAGGGAGCGTACACTGGTCCTGCTGCACGGGAAAGACCAAGCCTCTACAAGCAGCTTTGCTCATCTTTTTTGACCCAGAGGTCAGGATGTCATGATCAGCGCGGAAACCAGGCCCAGGCCCTGATTATGTTGCTTGATCTCCAAAATTACATTTGATCCCTAATTCTGCACACATGCTTGCCAGAGCTGACTCCAGGGAAACACCCTCCAAATTCCTTCAGCCTATTTCCTGCCTTTCAGGAGGAGCCAACAGCTGCAGGAGCTGGCCCTACTGCATCCCACCAGGCCAAGTGCCGCTCCTCACATCTTCATCCCACCTGGAGTCGCTGTTGGGATGCCAGGTTTCTCACACTTCCCGGCGCTGGTGCAAGCCATAGGATGGGAGGGTAGGCCTGGTGCCCTCTGGGAGTCACACCCTGATCCACCACCGGCTCCAGTCAGTCCTGGCCTCCCACTCAAGTTCGGTGCAGGCTGGGAGCCAGAATACAGCCCTGCCCTGACAGAGAGGAGTTCTTACCTGCTTGCGCTTTCTCTTCCTCCATCTTGTTGATCAATAGGAAACGAGGACTCTCAGGGCAGAAAAGAAGAGCCACACACTGCAGGATTGCTGGCAGGATCGTGAACCCCAGGAGCAGAGGCCAAAGGGCTTCAGTCCCCATGATTCCCTCCAGGCCAAAGACCTACAGCAAGAATTAGAAATAGCGCGATTTAAATATTTCAGTTCCTTACAGGACAAGGCACTGCATCCGATGCTAAGTGCGGCCCACCTCACCCTCCCCCAGCCCTCCTTTTCCCTGAGGGATGGATTAGGTTCCGTCTAGCCTACCTGGGCCACCAGGATGCCCACAACAATGCCCAGCTGGTTGAGAGTGCCAAAGGCTCCACGGAGGCTGGTGGGCGAGACTTCACTGATGTACATGGGCACAAAGCCAGTGGAAAGACCACAGAAGAGGCCAATGATGAAGCGGCCAATAATCAGCATCTCCACTGCCTTTGCCATTTTGGAGAAGGCCATGAGAATGCCACCAGCAAAGGCCAAGATGTTCGCCAGTAGCATGGAGTTCCTCCTGCCAGGGTAAAGATGTCAAGACTGAGCTCAAACTGGCAATACAGTGGGGAAAGACACTCAGAGGGGTAAACCTACCTGTGACCCCCAGAAGGAGAACAGAGTAACTCCTGTTCAGCTTCTGCCTTGGCCTGCAAGCCTTGCTTTTTGTAGCCCACACATTCTTGCTTTCTCCACCGCTGCCTCCTCCTCCCTCCCTTCCTCTCACCTCTGCCCTCTTCCTCCCAACAAACCGTTGTACAAGGGGAAAAAAAAATCCCTGAAGGCTTGGATCCCTCTTCCCAACTCACCTGCCAAATCTGTTGACGAACAGGCCGACGGAGAAGGAGCCAATCATCCCTCCTACCGAGAATATGGCCACAGCAAGGGACCACAGAGAGGTGAGGAGCTCTGAGGAGACAGCCCTGCCGCTACGTTCTGACAGGGTGCTGTTGAAGAACCTCTGGATGACCTGCAAGAGAAACCGGGTGGGGACAGTTACAATCCAGTGGGAGGCATTTTGCACTGGGGAGGGGGAACGTTACTTTGAAGATCTTCCTTCTGATTTCATGGAGGCAAAAAGCAAGGACAGACCCTAAAACTTCAGTAGGCAGCAACAAGTCATACAAGGGGAAGATGAGGGTGCAGAAAGAGGAATTGTCACCCAGCAGTATGAGGAGGGACAGATTGCTTCATTGAACATGGGGGTTGGGCCAGTGCTCAAGGAAGACAGGCTTATCGTCTGAATGTTTCTGGATGACGCGAGTCACTGGTGGTGCTTGGGAGGTGGTGTGAGACAGATGGGAGTGAGAGAGAACAAGAAAATGTGACCAGAGAATGGAAGGGAACATTTAGGGCAATACCAGAACTCTGGCAGAAGGGACAGGCTTTCTGGGATGGAAATAGTTTGGAGACACAGAAAATTTCACTGGTATACCCGATTTCACACGTATACCTGAAAAACTACAGCATTACGCAAAACAATCCTTCTCTGTCCTGATGTGATAGGGCTAGGCTGCTAATTTCCAAGGCATCCTCGTTGATAATGAGGGAAATTCTGCAAAAGGCCAAGTGGGACATGGCCTCAGAGCCTGTGCCCCCAGCAGATGGCAGCAGGACATTAGACAGAGAGGACCACCACATACACAGCTGCTTCCCCCCTTCCCCCCCCCAGCAACGTGTGATGTGACATCTATTCCCGGAGACAGGGTGGATGTGGTATTGGTGACTCAGTTCCTAAGAGAGAGGAACCATCTTATAGTTACAAGAAAAGCACGTCTCTTGTTTTCTTCATCTTTTCTTTCTTAGGCTACGGTCCTGAGATGCCTTGGTCAGAGTGCCCCAGTCACAGCCTTTTTTACAAGCGCTGAATCTACACTTAACAAAAGAACTGAATACACAAATAAAATAAACAAGCCTGAGATGGTCCCCGAGATAAACTAAACTAGAGCAACCATAATTCCTACCAACCCTCAATCGTTTTCTGCATGCTGTTCTCCACATTCCTTCTGCCATGGCTGGTTTATTCCGATCCAGAACTGAACTGTCCCACATTCCTCCACACTCAAAACATAGACCTCCCAGGAAATGGCAGATGGAGCCCTCCTGCCCTCTCTGCGCTCCTAATTAAGAGAATTAGCCTCTCTGCATGCTCTCTCTCTCTCTTCCCCAAAACTTTGTGCTTCCTGTCCATTGCTGTAGTGGAGAGGGGGTTTTGAACGTCGTCTTGACTTCATAAACCAGAATGAAATTTGCAGTTGCTTGGGAGACAGCTCCTCTCCTTTCTACACCTTTGTTTCCCCATCAGACCCTCACCCATACTGATCTCCTCCACTCATTCTCCCTCTCACCTTCTCAGGAGCATTGATGACACCAGTGTTGTACCCAAACTGGAGCGATCCAATAGCAGCAATCGCAACAGAATAGATAAGGGGTGCTGTGATTTTCTGTGTAAAGGGAGAGAAAACAATTAGTTAACTTGGTTGTTCATGCTTTCTATACAACTTGAGGTTTCTCTTCAGCATAAACAGCAGCTGCAGCTCATAGATGCCATGTGGACAAGGAATAGGCTTTTTTCCTGCAAGGGTGGATACCAGTAACAGAGACCCTGGAAAGGGAGATGCAATTCTACAGCAGAAAAAATTTCTGTGACTAGAATTAGCAGGGCCTGTCAGGACCTCCCTTTTATTATCTCCTGACCTTCATCAACTATTATCAGCTCGATAGTAATGAATACACTGGCTGCATTAGTGGCTGTTATTTTGGGTTGATCTGCTTTACAGAAAGGCTTTTGCTGATCTCTGGCATGTCATGAAACAAGGGTCTAACTCTTCCCCGTGCCAACTGACAAGTTCCCATAAACCGAGTCTCAGATCTGGCAGTCACTCCTAACAGTTAAAACATGATGCACTCTGCAGCAACAGGCCTGCTTTTCCCAGGCTAGAGCTTCCCAACCCTGCCCCAGGCTACCTGGCAGGCAGCCTGCCTCCCAGAGGCAGCCGCAGCGCTGCCAACCTTCCCGTTTATTTTTCTTGAAGATGTGGCAATACGTGGTATTTGAAATGAAGCACAGCCCCTGGAATTTGAATACATGTGACTATCTATTAAAATAAAATAAAAGTTGCTGAGCCCTCAGAGCTGTAGAGGAAGCTTGAAGGTCCAACCCCAGAAGACCCACAGGCTGAGAAATTTAAGTGTCAGTGAAAGTCATCCGACATTTTCTACGTTTTTAAAGCTTGTGGCATTTAATCCAGCTCTGTGTTAGGGAGGCTGGGGGAGCAGGTGACTCAGGAATTGGCGCTTAGATGACCAGTGATTGAGTTGGCACAATTTGGGAAGATCATGTTTCTGTCTCAGAAGGGATTGGAAGCTTTCCAAAATATATTAACAGTCCCTTTCCCAGGGCTTTCCAATTATTGTCCTAAGGCTGGCAGAGGAGAGAAAAGTACTCCATGGGGCCTACTGTTACAGCTCTTCTAGTCCCTCACTTTCCAGCTCAGCTCCAGGAGCAGTGGCGTCCCAAGGCTGCCCCAAATTTTTTGCCAATAGCTTTCTGCAAGTGCTCACACCACCCTTACCAATCTTTCAAGCCAAACACGTAGGTGCTTCTGACCCACACAAACCCCACACAGCTACCAGTTATGCCCCAGTAAACAGAAACTGAGGAAATGACTCTCGGGCACGGTTTTTCCCCACCCACATCACGTAAATGTCTGAGGCCGAGCTCTCTTTCTGACAAGGTTAGTGATGGAGGCAAAGGGGACAACGTCCTTTTCTTGCAGGGGACAGATGATTCCCGAGGTGGGGGTCACACCTGAACACCCCCTAGGTGCTGCAGGCCTTCTCCCTGCCACCCTGTGACCACTCCCCTCCTTTTTGAAATTGAAGGGAATTGGCACAGAGCCACAAGGACACGGGTCTTTCGAAGCTCTTGGCTGTCTGTAAAAGGGCATTAAGACATCTAAGCCCTTTTAGGACTCCGGGCCAGCTCACCCCCAGTCAGCAGGGATAACAAAGCGAAGGACAAAACCGAGCTCCCCACGTTTTCAACACAGTGACTCAACACAACAGCATCTTTCCTCCCGGGGTTCTGCTTTGTCACGGCTTGCAGTGCTCACAGCTGGCCTTTTTCTTTGGGGTGCAGCAGGGACCACAGGGGTCCCTGCTCTGTGGTACCCCCCTCCTCCGCGGTACGTCCACAGAAGCTATGATGAGGTCAGATCTTCTGCCCTCTTTCATGCTCCCTTCTGGCCTGCTCTTCATCTCCTGCCCCCTCTCCTACAACCTAGACATCACACGGCCCGACCCATCCCCTCCAGCCAGCCACACCGCGCTCTAACCCATGGATCATTTGTCACTGCTGGAAGCGCCTCACTTCCCAAAAGGCAGAAACGGGGAGCTCAGAAATAGCACAGCTACGCCCGCCCTATCCAAAGGCTCAGGTCTGTATCCCAGCAAAAAATTCCAACCCCTCCCTCCGACGCTCGTTTCCCAGGAGATCCTTCTCACCAGCCCCCCTTCTCCCTCACTGACCGGGGTCTCAGAGCACAAACAACTCGGACTGGGCTTCAGCCCTCCCCGGAGCGCCCTCGGCCCCTTCCCTTCCCCTCCTCGCACCGCCTGCAGCCCCCCGCCCCCCCCGGGGCTGCTGCCCCTGGGGACCCGCAGCGCCCTCGCACCCCGCGCCGGGTTCAGCGGGATACCTGCCCTCTCCCTTTCCCCCTGCCTTCCTCCCCCTTCCTGCATCCACACACCCGCGGTCACCAGCTCGCTCCACCGCCGCGCATCCCTCCCGCAGCTGCAAGATGAGCTGTAATACCCGCAAAACGCTCCGTCCCCCGCTCTCCAAGGGGGAAAGGACATGCTTTGCCTTCTTGAAACTTAAAGGCATTTTTACTGGAAGCCATGCCGCCACGAAAAAAAAAATTCCTTTAACAGTAATCCCTCTTTTAGCATCATGAACCCTGGGACAAGCGGGTGCTGCCCTGCC
>VXBO01012512.1:66370-86064 GCA_013400135.1 Rhinoptilus africanus
ACGGGACCCGCCAGGAGAAGTAACGGCTCCGCCCCCGCCGCCGCCGCTTTTATAGCCCGGCCGGGAGGGCGGGGCCCCCCCCGCGGTTGTCACCGCACAAAGCTCGGAAGCCCCGCGCTATTGTGAGCTCACAGAGCCCGCTCCGCCCGGGCAGCGCCCGCCCGCCAGCAGCGCGCCTGTGGGGCGGCCGGGCTGCCATGGGGCTGGCGGCCCTGCCCCACAGCGGGCCCTGCCCCACAGCGGGCCCTGCTCCACAGCGGGCCCTGCTCCAGCTCCACAGCGGGCCCTGCTCCAGCTCCACAGCGGGCCCTGCTCCAGCCCCACAGCGGGCCCTGCTCCACAGCGGGCCCTGCCCCGGCTCCACAGCGGGCCCTGCCCCACAGCGGGCCCTGCCCCGGCCCCACAGTCACAAGGGTTTGGGGGGCAAGCGTTTGCCCCACGCTCGGTGCCCGGCGGGCGTGAGGCGGTGGCAGCGCGCCGGTGGCTGGCGCGGAAGGCGCTGCGTGCTCCCAAAGCCGGCTGAAATCAGTGCTGGGCTCTGCTGGGGGTGCTCGTCCCACCTCCCGGAGTTCGGGATAATTTTGGGGAGGGGGGGAGAATCCCTGGTTTGGTTTGGTTTGGGTTTTTTTTTCTTGAAATACGTTTTTCCTACGAAGCTAGAGTCTATGGGGGCAGAGCTGGCGCTGTGACCCTGTTGTCCCAAAGCACATCAGCCCTGCAGCAGTATTTAGCCCCAAACTTGCACCCTTTCAGCCCAAAGCGCGCTGCTCTGCCTCCTCCTTGCCCGTTGCGTGTCCCTCGGGCCAAACAACTGCCGGGCTCCCCCGGGAGAGCCCTGGAGAGCCGCGCTCCGAACCCCGGGCCGAACGGCGGCTCGGGGGGAGAAAAAATGTGTTTTTTTCTGCTCCTGGGAAAATTGTCTTGGGACAAGCCATCGCTTTGATCACCGGGTTCTGGGAAAGCGGAACGATCCCGTTCCAGTTTTACTTGTGCCGTTTGTTCGGCGGGGTGACTTGGCCGCACGTAACTGGAAGTCACCAGGTCAAACGGGGTAACGCTTTCCCTCGCTGCCTTCAGGGCCAGCCGTGCCGTGGGGTGAAAATACGGCTCCCGACAGCAAAAGCAGCGGTGTGGCGGGGCAGGGGAAGGTGGAGCGCCGGGAGACGACGGCAGGAGCAGGAGCCCAAACGGCCCCTTGCCCCAGGCCCAGCGCAGGAGCCATCCATCGGCACCTCGCAGGAGCCACCAGCACATCACAGGAGCCACCGGCACATCAAAGAGCGCATTTCCAGAGGCGCCCAGAGGTACAATGGCAGGGCACAACCCAAATGAAGGACTGGGGAGGAAGGGGGCACCCTGCCGGGGCTCGCCCCCCGCCCCAGGGCTGGCCCAGGAAGAGCCGTCAGCCCCATTGTCCAGGGGTGAAACCCATCACGGAGAGGGAACGGCTGGAGCCCCTTCCAGAGGGGGGGCAAAGGAGGGGGCCGTGCCGAGGGGCACGGGNACTCAGGGGCCGGTGTGCTCGTGGTGCGGCCGAGGAGGGGCACGCGGGTGAGCACCAGTAAAGACTCAGCTGGACCAGCTGGCAAGCGGGTGGAGTGGCCTGGGAGCCAGGAGGTGCCTGTAAGGGAGGAGCTGCGTGTCGGAGGGACCCGAGCAGTCCCAGCCAGCCGATGGAGAAACCATGGGGTCTGGGGGTCCGTAGGGGTGAGACCCACTGGTGTCTGTGTCTCTGAGGGTGAGGCCATGGCAGGTTGCTTACTGGGGACCAGGGGAGTCCTTGCCAGCCGTGTACACGCACGCGTGTGTCAGCGTGTGTCAGTGATGGGTCTGTACCAGCCACAAGAGTGGGGATGCAGCCTTGGAGGTTCATACGCCCAGGTGCCAGCAACTGGGAAGACTGGGATCTGGGGGCAGGCTGAGTGCCTGAGCCCAGCTCCTGGAAGAATCCACCTTATACATGTGTATATTTTTATATCTGTATAATTCCCACTAGTGGATGTCCGTCCTGCTCAGTCTGGGCGGGGAAGAGGATGAGCCCATCAGCGCTGTTTGTTTGCGTAACTGCTCCGTGTCTCTGCACAGATCTGGGTGGTGGCCATGTACACATGTGGTGTATCACAGAATCCCACAATCCCAGGGTGGGAAGGGCCCTCTGGAGATCCCCCAGTCCCCCCCCCTGCCAGAGCAGGGTCACCCAGAGCAGGGGGCACAGGAACGCCTCCAGGCGGGTTTGGGATGTCTCCAGAGATGGAGACTCCACCACCTCCCTGGGCAGCCTGGGCCAGGGCTCTGCCACCCTCAAGGGAAAGAAGTTCCTCCTCAGGTTTAGGGGGAACTTCCCATGGTCAAGTTTGTGCCCGTTCCCTCTTGTCCTGTCCCTGGGCACCACTGAGAAGAGCCTGGCCCCATCCTGCTGACACCCACCCTTCAAGTATTTATAGGTGTTGATTAGGTCCCCCCTCAGACGCCTCTTTTCCAGGCTAAAGAGACCCAATTCCCTCAGTCTATCTTCACAGGAGAGCTGTTCCAGTCCCCTATACGTGTTTGTGTGCACGTGCCTACTGGGGGTACAGGCTCAGCCTTGCTACTGGTTGCACTTGGAGCAAGGAGCTGCGGCAGCCTTGCCTCTATCATGCTGCCGGACCTGGCCCTAAATCCCTAACACTCTGACTAATCTTGGCGACATTTATTTTTCTTTTTCCTATTTCCAATTATTTTCCATTTGTTTGCAAGCATAGCAAACTCCACCTTGGATCTGATCACCCAGCTGTCTCAAACCCTGGCGTTAGGTCTGGAAACATTCACTTACTGCTTAGGGTGGGAAGTTGCCATATTTGGGGAGGCTCTAAGCATTTCCGAATTTCAGAGGCAATCTTTGTATTGTGCAAAGCATTCTTCTGAAATGGCTTCATTCTTGACCTGCCTGACTCTCTGATAAGTGCTGAGCAATATAAACTTCAAATTAGATTAAATACATACGTAGCTACCAGTCCAACTTAGAAGCAATAAGAGTTTAGCTGAAAATTAAATCTCTAACATGTGCTGCAGAACGCAGTGGGTGGCACTTTGCAGAGCTGGTGGAGTAAACAGCAGTAAGAGAGAGACACAAGCTCAAAAAGCATCGCTTAAAACCACATTTCCCTAAGGAATGTGGGGAAAATACCGCCCACCCCCACTTCAGTGAGTTTTGCCCTAGTCTGAATTCATCTGCTGGTGCTCAGATGTTTACATATGAAGTTTGCATCACAGCCTGTTCCTCCTAAACATCATTTTTCTTTCTGTTGTAGGACACGCACCTATCTCCCACAGCACAGATAATCCTTCTGAAGATCAGCTGTTGGGGGAAGGACCTTAATACCCGCTTAGCAGAGCTCTCTGGTACTGCACCAACTAAAACTACCCACCTCGTCTTTTTGCGGGTATAACGCTCACGTATTATGCAAAATGCATTAACTGCACTAGGATGGAAGCCCACTGCAGGTTGCCAGTGGCCAGCCAGACGTAGGATTTCTAAGGGAAGGACCAGACAGCACTGGCCCCAGGTAGAACCTGATGCTGGCTGCCCCACATTGAACACCAGTAGCCTAACCACGGAGCTATGGGGGTTGTGAAAGGCTCATATTTTGCCTACCAAGCTTTTTTTCTTTTCAGCTTTGAGAACACTTGCATGTCGAAACTAGTGCATGACAACTAATGTTTCGATCCCAGGGAATTTAACTTTTTCAGATGAAAGCAGTTTTAATCTGAGAATGCCTGATGAGCATTAAGCAAGAGCCCCAACAACGGGCAAGCCTGTTCTTATCTTAATTTCTCCCAGAGGCTGGAGCTGGCAAGTGACCCCACGGAAGCACCTTGCTGTGGCTTTTTGAGGACGTCAGTGGAGCTCCAACGGGTAGAGTTCTCTGGCAAACGTTATTACATAAATACAAGGCCTTGGCTCAAGGGATAAATGGGGAGAAGGTGTAAGAAATTTTGGGCTAAAAAAATATTAAAATTTCTGATCCAGCCCATGCCTCCACAAGCTAATAAACCCAGAGACTGATCAACAGGGACTGGCCAACCACACGGCCATCGCTCTGCTGTCCCAGCTCCTGGCAAGCTGTAGTTCACCTTACTCTAGTTGCTTTGTCATATATTTGCCCAACGTCCAATTCAGTGGTGCTGCCCCATATGAAGCAGCTCATTCCAGACTCTGTCTTTACCCTCCAAGTTTAGTGGATTCTTTCTCATGTTTCTCATTATTTTGCCTGGAGAACAAATTCTTCAGAGATAAGAGGAGCAGGAACAAGGAGGATTATTATGCAGCGTTTGCCTTGAGAGATGATTTTGTGCTTTCTGATTGTTGTGTTTATAACAAAGAAGCATTCAGAACAAAGGAGAGAGAATGAGAGCCAGCAGGGGCCAGATGCTTCCCCCACAAGCCATGAGTAACTTTTATTGTTGAGAGGAGCTGAGAAGGAGTGGGAAAAAGGAGGAAAAGATAAAAGAGAGAAAGAAGATGATGGGTGGTTAGTAGGTCCGCCCTTAGACAACAGGAGGTTAATCAGAAGGTTAAGGTGAGAAGAGAATCAATGGAGAGACAGAAGGCAAAAACAAAAGGAAAGGAAAAGGCATAATGAGGTGAAAAGCACTGAAATAGATTAGAACAGAGTAAGGCAGAGGAATAAAAGAGAAAAGGAAGGAAAAATCAGCAGCAAAGTACCAGAGGAAAGGGGATAACAGATGGATGGATAGAAAAGATGAACAGAGAGAGGGAGATGTACAGGGGGAAACTGCAGAATTACCCACCTAGGAGAGCACAGAGAAGCACGGAAGAGATCATGGCATTAAACCAAAGTCGCCTTTAACCTCTACCATATGAAATGTAGGTTGGAGCTAACACCTCTGAAAACTTTCCTAACTCACCCAGCCGATTAATTAATTCATTGAAGTAAAAAGTTTTTAATACTTTAACAGTTGCTTGCAAAAGGGGAAATAACCTTTCTTAAAAAAAAAAAAAAATAGTTCTGCAGAAGCCAACACAGCAGAGAGTAAACCACGAGCAGCGGCAGCACGGTGAAAATTCTGCTCCCTGTACCTGTCGTGGTGCTATGTAAGAGCCGTGACAGCCCCCAGGAAGTCATGTAAGGTTCCCTAGTCCCGCTTCCCATAACGCTTCAGGCCTTGGGAGAAGATTCTTGCCAGCATCTAGGGCACAAACCTTTTTTCTGATTGATGTTGCCTGGGCAACCAGGCTTCCTAGAAAAGAGGGGAATTATCTGTGCGTTTGCCTTTTTCTTGTGCTATTTATCTTGTTTCATTCTAATGTTGGTCCACATCTAAGAATAGCAATAAGGGAGTACGTGGATGTGAGTCACAGAGAATGCTGTGAATGTATTTTTTCCATAAGCAAGTGCCCTTCTTACGATCTCCCTCAGTTTCTGCTTCCTCTTCTCTGGAATGTACAGGCAACAGGTGAAGCACCTCCAAAGCTGTGCCAAAGCCCACCTCCCAGTCCCAGGCTGCTGGGGAGGTGCAGGCACCAGCAGAGCTGTGCTGGGAGCTCAGGGGTGCGCTAGGCATGAGGCTGCAGGGCAGGGGCAAGAGGCTTTGGCCAAAATATCTGTGCTGAGAGTTTTTTTATGTATCAGCCGTGGTTTTCTCCACCTTGAGCAAGAAATTGAGTTTGAAGGGCAAGGTAAGAAAACAGCTTGGCTGATGAAGCTCGATTAAAAACCATCAGCGTAAGGAGAGAAAAAAAAAATTGTACCGAAGAGTAAAATTACAAAGAGAATTTCCTAGCACAATCACGAGCGGCAGAGTAGCAATAGGAAAATAAACCCGCTTCAGGAGAGTGGTTCGGCTGGGGGTCAGTTCATGAAGAGGCCTGGGGAGGAAAAGAAGGTGTGGGATAGAGGGAATTAGGGTTGCTGTTCAGCTGAAACCTCAGGTGATCCCTCCTTTTCCCAAGGGCTGAAAAGCACACGCATAAGGAGTGGGTTCTTTTTGCTGAGTCTTCACATAACTAATCTTTCCTTCGTTTTTCTCAAGCAATACTACATTCAGATGGGAAAAAAAGGTTATTTCTAAAGGAGGGGAAACAATTTTTCTCTGGAAGAGGTAAAAAGAAACCCTCTTTGCTACGTGTGGGGCACTGCGCCAGCCTGACGAATGGATGATGGGAAGTTTGACGACTTCATCCAGGCAATGTCCTCCAGCTGCTTAACCAGCTGCAGCGCCGCAGTCACACAGATACCCATCAGACAGCACAGGCTTCCTCTCGGCAGCGTTTTATGCCCTAGCCTGGTCCATCCAGCACCCGGGCGAGAGGTGCCGGGGCACGCTGCCTGCTGGCACACGGAGCCAGTCTGGACCTGCACACCACGGCTCGGGGTGGAGGCGTTTCAGCAGGGTAAGCTTATCTCACATCCCCATTTAGGCGTACTTCTCACACCCCAGCATTAGTAAGGGCTTGCAGAGCCAGCACATACAGGCAGGGTGCGCGGAGCCGTGAACCCACCCACTGTACACACACACACTGCCCAGCAAACACACACGTTACACGGCATTTATTGACACAGCAGCGCGGACACAGAAACACTCTGACGCATAACGGGGCGCAAGCGGAGCCGCGGAGTCACCAAACACCACTTCTGGAGGAGTTTCTCATCGAGCCACGTTCTGCTCCCAGGTACCTGGCCCGGCTCCTAAATTTTCCAGCACTGGCGCGAAGGAGGGTTGTAGCCTGGGGTTGGGGCGGGAGCAGAGGCTGTGGAAACGGCTCACTGGCGTCACGTGTGTTTATGGGCAGCAGGATTCACGGGAACGGAACAAAGCCCCTGGCTGACCCATCTTCGCTCCCCTCGCTGCTGGAGTATAAAATTAGCTACTGTTGAGCTGGAAACACTGGGGCGGCTGGATTTGAGCCTCTCCTTCTCCCTGCGTGGGCTTGTTTTGCCTCGTGGGCTAACAACAGCTAAGCCAGTCTAGCCCACAGGGGTTTATCACCCCTCTCCCAGCACCAGGTGCCCTGAGCTGCCCTGTGGCCCTGCTTCCCTCTCTCCCCCCAAGTACAGCACCCCACACTTGCTGCTCAGGAGCCAGGAGCACAAGGAGCAGCCCACGCAGGAGGAGAAAGAGGGCGAGGTGAAGAGTGCTCCAAACCACTGCCCACCGCTCCTGTGCTGAGACCCAGGTGGAGCAGACAAGGAAAGATGAGATGAAACTCGCCTTTAGGAAGAGCTGCCTTATGCAGCCTGTCCCACTTTGCATTGCCAGCAGGGTCAATGCAGCCTTATCATCCTATCCTAGCAGTTCTGCCCCACTCTCCTTTGGAAACGGGGTGCCGGCAAGCCAGGGTGGGCATCTCCCCTAAGCCACCTCCTTATTTTATACAGACTCTTTTCAGGGGAAGACCGTGCATTTCCCAATTCACGCTTGCTCTCTCTTCCCCAGCCTCCTTCCTTACCCCTCAGTGATGCCGCCCTGCTCATGCAAACCTGTCTGGCTCTTGCATTGCTCCCTCTGGGTGCTTCACACACCCTTTCTCCTCCCCCAGGATCATTCCTGCACCCTTTCACGGCTCGCTTCCACTCCTACACGCTCCTGTATCTGCTTGCCCCTGGCCCTCCTCCTGGTCTTTTTGAAAACCAGAGTGGTTAGACTCAGCTAGCCCAGCTGTGCGAGGATGTGTGTACGCGGGGTGTTTCTGTGGGCTGGTGAAAGAGTCTCTGGAGCCTGTGTTACACTTGCATTTCTATGTAAAATGGTCACGTCTGAGTAACTTTATGTTCTGATACATAAACAGATCTGTACCAGATATTGCATGCCTGTACAAATACCAGCGCATGGATTCATAACATTAAATGTGTATTACTTTATGTCCATATACACATGCTTTTATTTCGGGGCATACATTTAAATATCTAAGGATATTTGCATACATGCTGCTTCATACATACAAAGGTATGCATGTGCTCCTGTGAGTGTATACATAATAAACAGCTGTCTTTTTGTTCGTGTTTGCATATCTCTGCTTGCTTGCATTCCTGCATCTACTATACTTGTTTCTATGAATGCATTTCTGTGTGCTGGTATTCACCCGTTCCCAATTCGAAAGCCTGTATTTTTATTGTTTATTCCTACCGGGCACAGTTTGTCCGAAACCAAACATTAACTTTGATTTTCGTTAATGTGAACGCTAATATGAAAGCAAAATAAAATCCTACATGGAAACTTCTGTTGGTAATGAAGGAGGCTTTCTTCTTAGTATTTTGTTGTTCAAAAAATATCACTCTCTGCAGTGATAAGGTCTCAAAACCTGGAAAAAAGAGAGAGCTTGAACAGTAGAGAGAAGAGTTTTGCTGAAAGCATTAACAAACTTAACACTATTGACCAAACCTTCAAAAGAAATCTGTACGTTTCCAACGAGACGTGAAGCACAATACCTTTAATATTTTATATCACCTTTTGCAACAGGGTAGGCGACAACTGCTGCTCTGCACAGCTCCCTTTGCTTTACATTTAAGTGTAAGGAGAGGTCCTTGCTCCTGCCCAGTGGCAGCTCCCAGCAGAGGCTGCTGCGGGAATCACACAGGAGCGACGGCTGCTCTGACCCAGGCCTCTGCCAGAGAAAGGTTTGGAAACTGGAGAGGTCACGGTCCTGGCAGCACAGGCTCCCTCCTTCCGATCCACATGACTCCAGCAAGAGTTCTCTCTCCAGAGTATTTTGTTTGCTCTGAAACGGCTCTCACTCTTTCCCAGCAAGGACCAGGCCAGCTGCTGGGAGGTCGGGGACTCCTGCAAGAATAGGCCTAGAGGCAAAAATGGTTTAAACATCTTCAGCAGTGAGAAACTTCACCTCCGAGTTCTCCAGAGGCAACACACGCTGTGGGACAGCGGGGAGGAGACGAGCTCAGCACCGCTCGGTGGCTTTGGTCTGTGTTGGCAACAGGTTCATAAAGGATGCCTGCCCCTCCTTCCAACAGGGGCTTCATTGTTTGTGCGGGTACGTGGCACGCAGAAAACGCCATCACCGTTGCCTCCGACCCTGCCCGGGCAGAGAGGCGGCTGTCCTTCCCGCAGCCCCAGGTAGGGCTGAGGTGGTGCTCACCGGGAAAGCCATCACACATCTTTCCAGGAGGGAAAGTGCTCGGCCTCAGGTCACTGCTCTGCACAGATTTGTTCCAGTTTAATTGACCAGGTGGGAACAGGGTGCACTTTGTTTGAAAGAGATTATGCTCTTGAATTAGCTCTCCTGCCAAGTCTGTTATCACTCTGCAAACAATGCGAGTATGGGGAAACGGACCTGGGAAAGCAGAGACTGGATGCATGAGGAAGAGCGTAGATTCTTCTGCTGATGACACAGATAAGTAGAGGTCCCCAGCTCAGAAATTAAACTGAAAAAAATGAGATGGCAGGTCTAGGATTGCATCGTCCAGGCACTACATGCTGGCCGGTCCATTAACCCTGGCTCCTGATAAAGCTACAAGACTGCTAACGAGGGACAAACAGAAGGGAAACCGCACACAGGGAAAGACCAAGAGATCCATCCAGTCTTTAAACTTGGCCTGTTCAGCCCGTGGTCTCTCCCCACTAAGCAGCATTTTCAAACATCAGTACTTCCCCTTCTGCAAACCTCTGGCCCAGGCAGGGCCAGACACCAAGTTTGCGCCCACTGGGTGGGTGTCTTGGTTTCGGCTTGTCACATAGCCCTCCTCCAGCCAGCTCCTGGCACCTCCTCTATTCATGCCTTCTCCCTGTCAGACCATCTCCCTTCTTTTTCCCTTCTTTCTCTTTCTTCAAGCCCCGTTCCATCCTTTTGTGGTTTCTCCATCTGTCCTTTTCCCTATTGCCGTGTCTGTTTCCAAGCAATGCACGGCTTTCTCTACGCTCCCCCCTCCATACGTATTTCCTCTTCGCCCTGCTACTCATCAGTGGCTCCTCCTTTCCCCAGTCACGCTTCCTCTCATCATTCCTTCCCTCCTCATTTTTCTCTGCCTGTGCCTCCCCTTTCCTCTCCCAGCCTCTGCAGCTGTACTTCCCCCCCTGCTGTCCCAAAGGCCCTTGGGAAAGGATGCTGTGGTCACCACAGGGGTAAGAAAAGCACGAGTGGGAGTGGGGACCTGCCCTTCTCCCTCCTGGATCAGTGCCATCAGGGTTTTGGGAGACAGGAGGTGGCTGGGGCTGCCTCCTGGTGCTGTCTCCCGCGTCCCCAGCCCCCCGCTTCCCGCTGCTCCAGTGCCTGGCAGGAGGGGGGCCAGGTACAGCGGGCTTTTTGTGGGGCTCCCGCAGTCCCCGGGCAGTTGAATTGCTAAAGAAGTGAACACCTCTCAGCAGTCAGTCTGATGGACATCCTCCCCCGGGAAACTCAATCTCCTCGGCAATGGAGACAGAATGGGATTTTCCAGAAGAGCAAGGAGCAGGCTCCCATCAGGACATCCACACACCCTGTATTCAGGAATACAGAAGTAAAATTTAGGGGGTAGAAATAAAAGGAATGCCAAAAACCAAAGAGGATCTGGCTGCGTGGGACTGAGCACAGGGATTTATGTGGGATGTCAGGGACTCCACTTTTGAGCCGAACGATCCCAGCTGAAGGACTGCTGGGTTATTCCTGCTTCTGGTACAGCCAGTTGGAACCAGGCTCAGAACAGAGCAGTATTTTGCCAGATCCTCAATCTTCAGGGGAATCGCAGAACAATATGTCAAGTGCTTCAAAATATGTCAGTAATTGCACAAACACTGCCTCCCCCACCCCTCCCCAATTCCCCCATCCACGAGGCACGTATGCATATACCCCACTTCTGCAGAACGGCAGGACCCGGAGACCTCACAGCCTGGATTTTCACAGCACCCCAGTGAAAAGAGCAAAGAGCCTTTTTCAGATGCAGGACTGAGACAAAGAGAGCCTCAAAGCAGATCCCAGACTCAGATGCCACAATGCTGAGCACTACGGCGTAGGCGCTTTCTCCGTCCCTTAAATGGAAACCAAAAGCCTGGAAGGAGCAAGGAATATTGCCTCTCTGGATCCAAAAAGCCAGCACCCAAGGGAGCTGTAATGCAAAAGGGCACAGAGGAAACGAGTAAAGCCCAGCACTCTCCAGGCTATGCTGCTGTACTCAGCGCTGCCGGGAGGCATCTCCCTTTGGAGGGGACCTGTAATCTGCACTCGCCCTCTATTTACTTCTAAAAAGTAGCTACTAAAGAACGGGCTCCCTCTCTCCGTTAAGAGAGGAGCTCTATGGCTAGTACAATACCCCAGAACGTGAGACCCCTGTTCAGCTTTTCCATTAAGGGACTCTTTTTCTGTGTTTCCTAGACATTGTGTTCATGGATCCACAAGTTCCCATTGGAGGACAAACCCCTGCTGCTCTGAATGCCTGATTAAGTCTCCTAACGACCTGTGGTATGCCTTAAAATATACACATGCTCTGCCTAAGAAGTTAAAACATGCTTATGGTGAAACAATGACTGCAGCAAAGCCTGGAAGCCAAGATCACGTGCTCTCTGTCCCTACGCCAGGTCAGGAATCAGGCTGCCTGGTGCCTCCTACCCAACGCATCCTTAATTATCCTTTGTATGGGGATGTGTCCCGCTGCCTGACCCAGAATTTGCAATTGCTAACTTCCTGGGGCCTCCACCGCTCCAGCTGCCTCCAGTGAGAAGGGTTTCCTGAGCCGCCTTTTTTACAAAACCACGCTAATCGCCGCCGCCATTTCACGTCGTGTCTGATGTAGTAGGGATGCAAACAGTACACAACGGAAATACAGCAATCACAGAAATTTGCCTCCAGTATATGACAGCCAGGCTGCGGGGTTTGGGGAGCGTGTTTTTTAGGTGTGGTTGCCTAAACATTGCCTATTTCCCCCTTCGGATTCATAAGCCCCTGGATTGAGATCTCTCCTAAATAACAGGCACTGCACTACCCGTTTGTAGCACAAGCAGCCGAACAAAGGGAGGGTGAAGTAAAAGAGCCCCTGGTGTGGCCTGGGAACCGCTCTCAAGGGAGGATGCTGTGTGCAGAGCTGGTGGGGGGGGGGTACAGCCTCTATACATCTACGTCATAACTCCAGCCAGCGTCCTGGAACCTCTTTCCTCTTCTCCAACTTGAACACTCATCTGCTTTTCTAGATCTTCCCGTGCCAGCACAGTGACTGAGACATGGAAAAAGTGATGAAGAGCTGAAGCAAAAAATAAGGGAAGGAAATATCTCTTTCAGAAGATGAAGGAAGGAGAGAAAAGGAGAGTAAAACAAGAATCGGGGTAAAACGATGTAAGAAAGGAATAGCCGCGCAAAAGAAATATACTTGTGAAAGAAAGGACGCGAACATAACAGAAATGAAGAAAAAGGGAAACAGAAAGAGCGACAGCCGATAGAGAAACGTGTCTCTTTCTAGTAGGCGCTATTCTTCCGGCTTTCAGAAAGCCGCTGGGTACCCGTTACGTGACAGCGCAGGGGAAGGATGTTCTTGCAGCAGTTTTGTGTGAAGCGAAGCAGTGGGTGCAGCACTGCGTAGTGGGGACTGAACGCCTGCGGGATCCCCCCACTGCTCACAGAAGGGTTTTCTTTTTGGTCGAAAGCCCACTACTTCAGCAACTTTTCAGGTCTTCAAAGTTTCTCTTGCTCAAGAAACGCCTCCTGCGCTACCCCTAATGTCAGGTGCAGGCTCTCTGCCGCTCTCACAAAGGCGCAGAGCGCTGCAACTACACAGCCCAAGCTCTGCCAAGAGTTCAGGTTTCCTCGGGAATTTGGGACCCTGAGCCAAACCACCACAGGTCTAAAGACTTATCAGATAACACATTCCTCAGCCTTTCAGAAGAATCACTGGATCAGAGACAGAGAGGACAATGAGCTAGTCACATGAGACCCTAAATCCTGAACTGACCTAAAAATGCAGTGAAGCTCGAAACTCCATAAATAACATATTTATCTGCAACTGATTCCTAATCAAGTGTTAATGCAAGATTTCTGGGAACACCTTAAGCTGCGGGGTGAAATGTAGTAGTAAAATACATGTCTCACCATTGTTGCCATTATCTGAGACAAGATGTTCGTACAGCAGCCCCAAGCCTCCCTGAATCCCATCGTGCTCTGTGCCAGGCTCAGTGTAAGGTCTGGAATTACTTCCCCATGGCAGCCACTCCCCCAGTTCTTCCAGAGTTTACCCCACAGAGCTCACAATATTGCAGAAACCGACAAAGGAAACTACCGATGGCATGATCTTCAGAGCCTGCAGGGAGCTAGGGATGGATTATTAATAGGACTAATTACTCCTCCTAAGGGGCCCAGCTTAAATCAGGATGACACAGTAGAAAGCGCTGTATATGAACAGTAAGAGATAGGCATGTCCTGAAGACCTATCTCAACTTAAGGGAAAAGAATACATACGTACATAAGGGAACATAATACGTAACATACATGAGGGAAAAGAATTCGTATTAACCCTTTTTCGCTGGTATGGGAACCAGGTGTGTAGTGATTACATGGTTTGATCCAAGAGAAAATGTGTGATGGAGCCATAAGCCAAACCCAATATCCAGAGACCCAGGGAAGTGCTTCAGCTGGGCAATCCACAGTCTTCCTCTGGACTACAAGCAGACACCGTGACGCGGTGGCTGCTAGGTCTGCTCAACAGAGCCACTACAGATGCTGTATTTTCAGTGTGGCTCGTGTTCATCCTAGATTTCATGCTCCTTTACTTACTTGAAGCCTCTGGCACCAAAGAATAATTTGCTGGGAAGAAAGAAAGTGCAGTTATGGATCATAAACCCGTACTTGCCTGCTGGGAATGTGCAGAGCTGATGCTATCGGGGAACCTACACGTGTCAGATTCTGTCCATCTGGTCCAGGCCAGAAACAAGAAAATGACCTTTAGAGTTGCATTCCAAATTTTTGTGCTTAGATGCCCGGGATTTTCCAGTGGGACACTCACCCTAAACTGGGAAGAAAACCAAAGCCACTCACTGGGGGGGTGTTACGCACCAAAAGAAGCTGGGGTATACAGCCCTTGGGATATTGCTGCACAGAACACAAAGTATTGCCGTGACTGCCTATGTGAGCCCAGGCACATCCTGATTTTTCACCGAGAGGAATAAGAGCTGCTCGGTACTGCGGGGTTGTTCCTAAACCGTTGTTGGCAGGAGACAACCTGGTCCAAGAGAGGACCAAACCAACACTGAAGCATATGTACCGAAAAATGCGACCTACTCTTGCAGCCCTACGGCCCCCTTCTCCCTGCAGGGACCCTCAAAGGGCTGAACAAAACATTGGTGGTTTACAGCGCAGCGCAGACCTGCCTTGACCCGAGTCCCCCAGAACCAACGTCACACACTCAAATACTGTACATTTTTTTCTGCCTCTAATTTTGTCCCCCTACCCACCTAATTTCTGGACCGCGTGTAGACTGCTGTGCTGAAGCGGGTTTATGCCGAGTTCAGTGCCTTCTGCAGAGATGAGCTGCCTCCTCCTGCCAGGCAGCGGCTGGGGACACTCAACCTTCTGTCGGTCAGTTTTCGAGGTGCCCAGAGACAGCGGGGAGGTCAGTTTGGGTCCTCTGTTCCCTAGGGTAAAAAGGGCTACAGAGATCCAGAGAGGATGTGCTCGAGAAGCACGCATGGCTCTCGGGCAATAAACCGTGCCCACGCTCCCCAGCAGACACCGGCCTTTCCCGTTCCACTCCGCTTTCCCTCCCCTGTCCCATGCTTAGCTGGTGGGCAGTCACGTTCCAACTCCCCCGAAACCAAGGAAAGCATCCAAAATACCTCAGTGGAGGAACTCTACAGGCAGAGTCCCTGATGCGGGGACATTTTCTCTTCCAAATTCCCGTTTGAGGCTGGCTTGGAAGCTGGATAAGCTATTCCCTATGCTCTATTGCCAGTTCCCACAACAGAATTGCTTACCCTCCTCTTCTGTTGCCTCTGTACCTCTTTCTGACGCCCTTTAAGCAGGGAGGCTCAGTCAGGATAGGAACCCAAGAGTTTGGGGCATGTTAAGCAGTGGGAGTAGGACGCATGGAGCAGATACGGCTTTTATCCATGGCAGGGAAGATCTTGCAATTGCCCTGGCTTCACTCTGGCTCTTCCCCATCTGGAAAGATGCTGCAACATCTGACAGCAATCAACGGCATTCAAGTATTGTGTTCCCCCCACTCTGTGTTCCCAGTATCCCCACCTTCCCTGCAGCTTTGGAGCCCTGCCAGAGCTGCCCCACTTTGTGACCCACCACTGGGAATGTGTCAGCCTCCACCCATGTGACATTCAGATGGACCCACAGCAGTTTAAGTGGCAATAAATTTGACTTCCTTTCAAAGAGAGCAGGGGAATGCGCGTCACCCACCGCACAGATCACGTGAATACAAGTTATTACAACCTGAAAAAACCTGGACGGGGAGTACACACGGCAATCTAACACGGACAAGCCTGTGTCAGCTTACCCCAGACACCCCCTCCGTCACTCCCACCTCACAGCAGCTCTCCCACCGTCTCTTCCCAACCCCGGTAATCCTCACGCAGGAGCTCTGTTACCATCTGAAATCCTAGCCCTCAACCACCTGCCCCGGGACGTTTTCTTCATCTGCCTTCCTCATTCCCTGGCATGCAAAGTCCTTCCCACTTTCTGAGCACTTTCCTCAGGGAGACCTTCCGCTCTGGAGACTGGGATACCCGTGTCCCCCCCCCCACAGGCTTCCAGCCTCAGCTGACCCGGCTTGACCTCCAGACTCCAAACAGCCCACCAGCCTCACCTGCCTTCACCAAGGAAAAGGGGAAGGTGGAAGACAGCCCAGCAAAAGGAGGAGCTACATCTGGATGAGCAAGTTAGCTGTGCCGTCTGCAGGACTTCGCCACCCTCTGTGTCCGGGAGGTCTTCTCCCCTTCTGGAGAAGGGATGGGCCGATCTCTTTACACTTGTCCCCTGAGACCGACACAAGCCCAGCCACAAGGGCTGACCACACAGGGATGCTTGTCCTGGCGAATAGACGGCCGAGGAAACTGGGATATGGCAGCAATGGAGACAGTAAAGCAGACCTCAGATCCAACCCAAGATCGGACCTTCAGGACCTCCTCTCCTTTGCCCTTTCACTTGTTCATCCCTTTGTCCCCTGTCGCCCGCGCTGTCCCTCTCCCCGCGCTCGCCTGCAAGAGGGGGGCGGGGGTGCTGCTGAGGGGGTCGGGCTGTCACAGCCCCCCACCCCGCACGCCAGCGCTGGCACGGCACCCGTCATCCCGGAGAGACGCGGGGTCTGCAAGCTCCGCAGGGTCCCAGGGCTTCGCTGGCCTTTCCCTGCTCTCACGGAGGGGCCGGAGGGACAAGGACAGAGACCTTGGTGGGGGCAGTGCCTCCCGCCCCACCAGGGACCTGGAAGCACCACACGCCGCTTCCTCCTCCTTAAAGCCTGCAGGTTTTCCGCTGCTCACAGCTGAAGCAATCGGGCGTCCTCGCTTGCTCTACCCGGGACAAGGACTTTGCCTTAGGTGTAGCAGAACTACCTCAAAGTTACTCTGATTCATGACTTTCGTCAAAGGCTGACAGTTTTCCCTCTTTCAGACGGAGCGTCGTGTCTGTGACCGTGCTAAAACACACTGAGTTCTCCCAAGGATGCTTCCTTTGACCCCATCATGGACCAAAGAAGCACATAAAATGGGATTCTTCTCTTGTGCATTGGATCATTTTAGGCTTTTTATCTGCATTTGTTAAAGTGCAGGTCACGAGTGGGGAGCTTTTGAGAAATGTAAACCAATTCTTCTCGTAGTTTTTTGTGTGCGTGATCTTATCTTAGATCTGTTACAAGAATCTCTTATCAGCCAGTTCCACAATGAATGGCTGTTTTGATAGTTACATGATCTATTTCTGATGTGCATTTCAAAGTTCTACGCTTTTTTTTCCAGACTGAAAACGGCTTTGGAAGCAGGATACTTGCTACTGATTGAGGTGTTTTTATTTTCTATAAGAACGGATCTAGAGATAGCCATAGCAGAATAATTATCCCACCCAGATGAGCAGCAGTTTGTGTCCCCTCACAAATAAGTAAGGCTAGATTCAGTGGCCACATGAGCTATGGTGGCCAGTAAGGCCTTAGAACACGGGGATCTTCTGGGGCACACTAATATCTCTCCATGCAAAATCAGCCTTGATTTGTCAGTGAGTCCTTTACTCACAGCCCCATGTTAAGGACAGGCAGAGAAACTGCCACAACAGCAGCAAGTAATATTCCCAATATTTACAAAGGTCAGGATTGTTTAATGCCCTTGCCATATAGAATCACGGAATGGGTGAGGTTGGAAGGGACCTTTAAGATCATCAAGTCCAACCATTAACCCCCCCTGACAAAAACCCCTTCTAAACCCTGTCCCTCAGCACCTCATCTACCCTTTTCTGAAACACCTCCAGGGATGGGGAATCCACCCCCTCCCTGGGCAGCCTATTCCAATGGTTAATAACCCTTTCCGTGAAAAAATGTTTCCTGATATCCAATCTAAACCTGCTCTGACATAACTTGAACCCGTTTCCTCTTGTCCTATCCCTTGTCCCCAGGGAGAAGAGCTCAGCCCCCATCTCTCTCCACCCTCCTTTCAGGGAGTTGTAGAGGGGGATGAGGGCTCCCCTCAGCCTCCTCTTCTCCAGGCTGACAAGGGTCAGTCATGCCAGACCTGGAAACAGACTTCAAGCCTTCTAATTTTGTAATCCCATTATCCCCTGTTCCCCACCTCCACAGCAACTGGAATTCCTGGCCCTTCTTCTGTTCTTTTCCACCTTAGCACCCCTGCAGCCAAAGCTCCAAGAAGGGGAGCGCGATAAGAACGGGCACCTGGATGCTCCAGCTTTCCCTTCTCCCCACAGGCGGATCCATCTGCCCTGTGCCCGCTCTCTGGGGCAGGGCCCCTTTTGTCCCCAGGCTCTGTGCCCATCTCCTGCACTCTCTCTCCTGCCCCTCGCCTGCCCCCCTTGCCTTTGCAACAGTCATCTCCTGCCTCGTCTCTTCACCATCATCTTTCTCCTCCCCAGCCTCATTTTTTCCAATATAAACCTCCTCCTCACTTTCTCGGGCTTGATCTGGACTGAGTTTAACATGTGATCTTAGCCACAGAGGATAACCTGGTCATTTAACCATTAATATGGACCCAGCAGACTGGCTTTCGGTCATGTTAAATGGATCAAGTTAGAACCTAAGAGGGGCACTTTAAATCCTAACTGAAGCAAGAAATGAGCGTTCCTCTCCATATCTCAGGTTTTACCAGTTTCTGACAGCTTTTCCAAGAGCCTCTCCCCGTTTTTCTTCTGGTCGTCATCTTTTGGAACCCCATCTCTCTCTAAGCCAAAGAGGCTCCTTTAAACAACTTTTCCATCACCTTAAAGTGTGTTTCCCCTGCAGACTCAGCTACCCACAACGCGGTTTTTTACCCGCTACCAGGCAAATCACATGGCCTTTCTTCTTCAGCTGCTTCCCCTTCGCATGTGTTTATGTTGATAGGTGCTTGCTTCTCATTCCAAGTTTATCGCTCCTGCCTCTAAGTCAAAGACGGTATATTTTTTTTTTTAGAGGAACAAAGAACTTCTTTTCCGTCTTAGATATGGATAAGGTGAGGCCAGGATCCGGAAGGACTGTTGCTAATCATACACAGAGACAGAGAGGGGAAAAAAATAGAGAGACTAGTAAATGAGGCTGGAGCGAAAGCATGAAGGCAAAAGGTTACAGATAGGGCTGAGTAACACCGAACACCAGGAACGGAGGAGGCCCGATTCCAGCTTCCCAGCGCTGCCTCTGGTACCCAGGAGAGGGCAGGGGGTAGCAAAACCGGATTGCATGAGGGGAGACAACCCACTCCAACACCCCGCTCTGCTGGGCATCGCCCCGGGACCCCGGCCGGGCGAGGGCTCCTGGGGACAGGGTGCTGGGGATTGCTCCCCTTTGCCCGGCGGGACAACGGCTCCCCCCCCCCAGCCCAGCCCCCTCTCTGCCCGCCGTGCCACGGCGGCTGAGCACGGCCGAATTACCGGGGGAACTGTAGAGAAATTCCAGATATTTATTTTGTGCCACTCATTCACCTTTAAGGTCTTTTATGCCTTTCAATGCACACGGATACGCTCTTGTCTCCTTACGGCACCTAACCTTTTCCTCCAGAAGCCTGGATTTTCTTTCCCCGCTGCTATTAAAAGAGGGCAGAAGCTACAAAAAAGAAAAAAAAAAAGATAAACAGGAAGCCCTAAAAGGCCAGATCATTTACAAAATGACACGTGGGCACACGCATCCATAATGTATTGTGGATAATGTTCAATAGCATGAAAAAGAGGCATTTATTCTCCTGGATTCTTTTGTACTTAAAGAAATACTGATGCATGAGCTTGGTTTAACCGGGACAAGCAGTTTAAAGCCTTCCTTTTCTCCTCCTTTTCCTTTTCACTGTCTCTGGATGACTGTAACACTGCCAGAACTCGGCCGATGAGCCACCCCCCGTCTCCGAATTAGCTGAAGTAGCTTAATTAGCTCAATTAGCTATATTAGTTACAGTAGCTGCCTGCGCTACAGGGAAACCCTCTTTTGCCAGCTCACCTCTGCCAATCCCGGACAAGGGGGGGACACTTTTAGGGAATCAATCAGTTTCCTGGGGTCATTTCCCACTGTTTTCCTCTGAACCTCTGCCAATCCCGGACAAGGGGGGGGGACATTTTTAGGGAATCCGTTTCCTGGGGTCATTTCCCACTGTTTGCTTCC
>VXBO01012512.1:88735-99550 GCA_013400135.1 Rhinoptilus africanus
CTGGATTCACCCCCGGCTATTTGCCGTTTCTGGGACGTGGGCTGGAGCATGGAAGCGCCTCTCCAGCGGGAGCAAGGGCTGCCCAGGGCAGGGAGGGCTGGGCCCCCCCTCGCCGCTCCCGCACTGTCCTCAGCTCCCCGAAGAGCGACGGAAAAATCACGTCGGCTTGTTTATTTTTATTTATTTTTCCTTTTATTTTTCCCCCCTCTCTCCCCCGGGCAGGCAGCCTTTGCAGAATCTCCTGCAGACCCTTCAGCCGGGAGAGCGGCGGGAATTGCGCAGTCCCTGCAAATTCCTGCCGCCTGGAAACGAGTCTCTTGTTGCCATCTGGCGGCCACTGCTCCGCGCCTGGAAACGGGGAGGGAAGACCAGGAGCCTCCCCCGCCTCCGGGGGGGCTTCTCCTCCCTTCGCCCCACTCTGCCCCACCGCACAGCATCCTTGAGGAGGGAGCGGGGGAGAAGGTGAATGCCGTCGGATTATTCATTTATTTACCATTGAATAGGTAGGATCCAGGTTACGCCTGTCGCTGGAAGCATCTCCGCAGTTTTCAATTCCGCGCTGACCGTTCTCTCCACTACTCCACGCCCCGTAGCCAAGACTCTCTCCCGACCTCTGGAGCTTGCAGTTCAGCTCACCCTAAATTAGGACTCTTCACCCCGGCCCTGAGAGTTGCTGAAGGAGTCGCCCACAGCGGCTCCGTTAACGAAGGTGAGATCGCCGATCCCACCTGCCTGTTCCAGAAACCTCCTGGCAGGGTTTGCGCCCCTGCTCACGGAGGAACACGCCAACCTCCCGCCAGCCCCAGCCCCCCGCCCTGGCCAGCCCAGGGAGCCAGCGCCGGCTCGGGGCAGAGGCCTCGGAGGGCAGAGATCTCGCCTCAGACGGTTTGCCCTGACACAGAATCCCACAATCCCAGGGTTGGATGGACCTCTGGAGATCATCCTGTCCCACCCCCTGCCAGAGCAGGGTCACCTAGAGCAGGGGGCACAGGAACGCCTCCAGGCGGGTTTGGGATGTCTCCAGAGACGGAGACTCCCCCACCTCCCTGGGCAGCCTGTGCCAGTGCTCTGCCACCCTCCAGGGAAAGAAGTTCCTCCTCAGGTTTAGGTGGAACTTCCCATGGTCAAGTTTGTGCCCATTCCCTCTTGTCCTGTCCCTGGGCACCACTGAGCAGAGCCTGGCCCCATCCTCCTGACACCCCCCGTCAGTGTTTATAGGTGTTGATGAGGTTCCTTTCGTGGGCGCTACTGCAGCCGGAGCAGTGCTGGAGTACGCAGGTAGCCACCAACCCACCCTCTTGTCATGTCATTATTCCCAGGTAGAGAATAATTCCTTTCCCATTTAAGCAGGGCACCAAACCCAAAGAGCGCGTGGACAACTCAGAAGCAGGGCATCCTGATGGCATTCGACTGTAGTCCTCCTTTCCTGTTTTGCTCCCAGATACGCCTTGGAGCTCTGCCCTCGCGCCTCCCCCGCTGCCAGCCTTGCCTTGCCCCGTTCGCCGCTCTGCCCCAGCCCCAGCTGCCTGCTGGAAGGGCACAGCCTTGTTCCTGACCATCTTGCCTAACTCCAGCAAACTGACTTCACCAGGCGGGTACAGAGCAGCCTGGGAATTTTTCATTTCAGTATTCCCAGAGGCGGGGATGACTCATGACATCTTGTCACTCCCCGTAACAGCTTGTTACCAAAGACAGGCCTCTGCTTTCCTTATAACAATGCGCTAACTAAAATGTTGTTTCTTTCCTACTAACCTTTTCACTGTGTGAGAAAATAGATAATTACTGACCTTATTTACTGTGTGAGAAAATAGTTAGTCACTGAGCTGATGTTACAACGAGTGATAACGAGGAGACAGCCAGAAGTAGCTAATCACCAAGGATGGGATAACAAGAAGTAGTTAATCACTTCAGGGTCCTTTTATGCGTCAAGTATGTGCTCCTTTACCAATTAGGACAGAGCTGGGGCTACTTCAAGGAACATCCTTATCATCCTCCAGAAGTTGGCAAACTTACAGTAAACTTTACTGTCTGGAGATGGCTCAATACCGTAAAAGGATAATGGAAAAAGGGTATCCCTACCCAAACGACCACCGAGGAACTCACGCCTGCGCAGAAGTGTCTTGCTGACACTGCAGAATTTAATACAGGTGCAAAAAGGCTATTTGGTCATCCTAATGGATATGTAAGCCTAGGTGGAGTTATGTATTGGGTAGGGGAATTATGAGCATCTTCTGTGTATAAATAATGGGTGAATATTCCCCATAAGGTGTGCGAGATTGGTGGGTTTCCCCCTCGCCCCCAACATCGAAAAAAGTAATATCTCCTCTCTTTGGTTTCGAGAGCCTTTATGTCAGGTAAAAAATCTGGTGAAATCGCAGGAGCAGCCAGCCACACTCCGGCTCCGTGCGGATGTCGGTGCTCCAGCAGCAGCCTCTGCCGCGTGTGAAACTGTCCGTGGAAGCGCAGCAGCTCCTGCTCTCACCGCCTCACACAGCCCAGCCCGCCCTTGCCACGCGAAACTACTGAAGCCCACCCACGTTTTGGCACTGTTCACCTATCTCAGAGGCTGCTTTTGACCCGATTTCCTGCGCGTGCTGTTGATGGTGCCGTGATGGCCAAACTGCCTCCACTGCCAAAGGTTTTCTTTTAACTGTTTCTGTAGGGTTTTGTAACCGTTTATTTGTGCGGGCGGTCAGCAGAACCTGCGCTCACAGCACCAAGGCAAAGGCAGAGGGACTGTGTGGGGGTGTCCGGCAGTACTGCGACCCTCAGCGCGGTCCCAGGAAGGAACCCTCCAATGCAGCATCCCCACTTCCAACAGCGGCAGGTTGGAAAAGTCCTGGTGCAGCTGTAAACGCCCTTTGCTTTAGGAAATTTATGTTTTGTTCTCTGCATCAGTACTGACATCCACCGGCAGGAGCAGAAGGCTGGGTGTTGGAGGGGGCTGTAACTGGCAGTGACTCTCCCACCCAGCTCTCTGCAGCTCCATGTTTCAGGTTTGTGCTCAGCCCAGTGCGTTCGCAGCCGTCACCCCACGCCGCAGAGCAGAGACACGCACTGGAGGGTTGTGGAAGGCAGTGAGGGGACAGACGGTGGTCCTCAGCCGCTTTGAGCTAAACACCTAATTCCACAGACAGCACAAACCTAGGCAGCCCAAGACACCCCCTGACCTGTCAGCCTGACTCTGCTCCAACACGGGGTAACCTTAGCCTGCCGCGGTAGGACGGGAATGGGCCACGGGGGTCTGAAAGACACAAGACAAGAGTCTCTACAAACTTCATCGACACAGGATTTTATTGAGAATATTGGTTTTATTGAGAATATTGGATGTTCATCACTCCAAACTATTTTGTGACAGAGATTATTTGGTTACACAACTACACTCGTCAATGGAACGGTGTCTGGGAGCGTTCCCCAGCACTAAAATTTGATGTTTAAAGTTTCGTTAGCAGCCAACTGGCAACCTTCCAAGCAGTTCTGTTCACGATTTAGGAGTCAGCCCATGAGAAGGAATGGTCCAGAAGGACGTATGGGTGCAGCCAGCCTGTTACGGAGGGTAGGAGAGTTTAACGGTATGGCCACTCCATGCCCATCAGCCTCAGAGCCAGAGTCTCGCCTAACTCACTACCACAGAGTCAGCTTTTCTCTCTGAGTGGGCACTGAGCCAATTTATAGTCACTTTGTCCACTTTTCATACTTCCCGATTACTTTAGGCTCTCTGCATAATAGCAAAATAATGTGGGGCAAGGGATTGATGCAATTTAGGTCCAAAGTCATCTTTCACTAGCGTGTCTCTACACGTACTGCCTGACTCACTATGATGACAGAACCAAGTTTATTGATTTTTTTTTTTTTTTTTTTAAGATGCATTGCCTTTAGAAAATTAGAACTTGTTGCTGGTTTTGGGGATGGAGGTTACCGGAGACACTGGGTAAAGTGCATTGCTCCACCACAGAGCTGTGCGACTCCCACTGATTCGATCCCGGCCACAAAGAATCTCTATGAGAGCCAGAGACAATGCTGCTCTGAACCAAAGCCAGGTTACCCCGAACAGTTAACACAGCGTTCCTGTATTCCCAGAGCTTCATCTACAGATCTCTGCACTCTTCCTCAGCTGGAAAGGAGACCACCTTTAAATCTTGTGCTGCCTGTCAAGAACCCAAGAGGAGTACAAGAGCCACTTTCATTGCATCCCTGAGCTACTGGTTTGCGTGTGGTGAAAATCGCTACAAAGCTAGAGCTGTGGGAGCATCCAAGGTCTAAATCCAATAGGAAACAAATGGTAAATAAGTCTTCCAGGCCAGAACCGGTCACTTTGAGTCTGTGGTTACTCATTTTGCTGACAGCAGTTTTTCCAGAGGCTGCAGGCTAACTCAGCTCTGAATATTTTGCATCATCACCAAGCGCGTCTCCTAACCGCAGCAATGCCATTTTACGCCACCCAGAGGGGAACCGCTGCCTCATAGCAATTCTTAAGAAGGACTAGGGATGATTCACATGAAGATTTCAAAGCTCATGGATTGAACCAGGCCTACTGGTGTTTAGGGACTCTGAAAACATTTACTACCAATTTGTTATCGAGTTATCAAGTAATCTTTCTCCCTGACACAGACTCTTTAAGCAGAGGGCAGTACTTGCAAGGCAGCAGCCATTCAAAAAAAAAGTTACACAAGACACTTCGTAAATACTTTTTTTTTTTTTTTTTACTTTTATTCATCCCATGTCTCCTCAAATGTTTGAGACAAACATCCTCTGATTACGCACGGAAACACAGTTACCCCAGTTCCTCGTTCCTTGGACAGAAGGGCATCTGATGTTGACTATTCCTATAAACCAAGAACTTCAGAACGTAATTAGCAATATTGTCAAAAAATCCTGCAAGTAATTAGGAGCATGTCTGGCCAATGGTAACATCGCTTGAAGGAGTGTGCTGTGCTTTCAAATGTGAACTGATCAGAAACCTTTGATAGTTCAGAGAAGAAAGCGAACTAAGTTCAAGTTAAATAGCAGTTTCCTTTTCCTGTTTTCACTCTACCACGTCAGGCGCAGTGGAAGAGTAGGATAGCAGATGCCTGTCCGTGAAAGGAAATGTTAGTCAGCCCCTTTCTCAAGTTCTACATCTTCATTTTAAATTGAGGCATGTTTCAGCGTGACTCTCATACCTGTGGGACATCCTTCGCTGCAGTCTCCTGAGCATCAGTCACCTACCAGATAATTCAGCGTCCTCAGACAGGATGATCCCTCTCACAACCTCTCAGCAACTCATGGGGACATAATCCGACCAAACACCCCTGTCCCAAACGTATTGTCATGGATGACAGTGCTACACACTTGAGACAGCTACATAAATGTCAAGTTCTTCCCGAAAGCTAGTGAAGTATTTGGCTCAACCACTTCCTTCAGCAACGAATTCACCAGTGTAATATCGCAACATGGAAAAGTGTTTCCCAGTTTTCTCTTCCCAGTTTCATTGAATGGGCCTTTTGTTCTAATATTATGATACAGGAAGAACAAAAGCTTTCAAGTCTATGTTTCCTACTCTAGCAATTATTTTATAAAATAACTGTCCACTTTTATATGCCTCCTTTCCAAAATAGCAACCTCAGTTTTTCTAATACGATTCTCACAGTTTTTACATGCCTTAATTGCTCATGTCACCATTTCCTAAAATCTTCTTTTTAATGGCAGGCTTCTGTGTCCCCTCCAGAGCATTCAGACAAGACTGCCCACGCTGGTGCTGAAGCCTCATGCCTGTGATTATTATAGAGTTAAGTTAAACCCCAGAGGGGGTAACATCAGCCTAAACGTTTCCCTTGCCATTGCTCTGGTGACATTGAATTTCAGTTACTGTGGCGCTGCCCAGTCACCTTCCCTGCTTAGATCTGACTGAAATCTTCCGGAGTCCTCTCTGATACGGCTGCTCCGAATTACTTTGTTTTCTGCAAGAGGCTGGTGCTTCACTGTTCACTTTTCCCTTCTCTTTCCAGATAAACACAACACAGGGTACAGGATAAATCCTTAAGACATTTTGCTTTTGACCTTTTCGCCACAGTGAAAACTAGTTGTTCAGTTACACTCCGTGCTTTCTGCTCATGGGATAGTTATTACTCAAAGACAGTTCGTTTTGTCTTACACTATAATGCTTAAATTTTTTTAACATTTTTTTGTTTGCACAATTTAGGGAAGGACATTTTGGAGAGTCCCTACTTAATTCTGGAATGTTTTTTCCTACTGTTCAGCATAACAGGGCAGGTTAATGGTTGGACTTGATGATCTTAAAGGTCCCTTCCAACCTCACCCATTCTATGATTCTATGATAACTTAGGCCACTCTGGATCTATTTATTCTTAAACTAATAGTATCCTTCCAATTAAAAGCTCCTTTCTCTACCTGTTGCTTACTGTCAGGTGCATTTCTGGGCAGCCAGCAGATCCCTTCCAAGTTTCTATTTTACTAGGCAAGGTTTTTAAGCTAAAACTCCAGTGATAGGATCTTCATTGTCCAGAAAATCCTAGAAGGCATTCTTACAGGAATCAGTTTGAATTAATCTTTACTGAGAATGACTGATCAGAATTATTCACTGGACATTTTTTAATAGAAATTTTACCTTTTAGCAGTTCATGGTGTGTGACAAGCTAATACTGAAAGATCCTTTTCCTCCTTCTCTCTCTTTTCCAAGTGGTGAGTTCCCAGGAATTAAAAAAAAATAATGAATAGTCCCTATATTCATGGCACCAAATTTTGCGTACCTGAATCTCATCCAAGATTTCATTTCATCCAGATGTCAGAGGTCTTTCAGTATTCATTTATAACATCCTGATAATTCCGTCCTTGTGCCATCAGCAAATTTCATTCAAATGCTCTTTTTATATATGCCAAGGCCATGAATTCAAATATGAAATGAGATAAGGCCTCAAAGTGACCTACATTAGTAATCCCTTTTCCCTATCAAAATTCTGTCTTTGTGGAGCAGTCTCAAAGGCCTTTTAAAAAATCTAAATAGATCAGATTAAATGTTTCTCTTTTATTAACTTCTTTATAGACAGAAAACTGAGAAGGGGATTTATGAGATACTCTTTGCTTAAGGAATTCATCTCGGTTATCATAATCTTCCAGGTGTTTTGACATACTTTTAATTACCATTCCAAACAGCTTTCAAGAAACACGCTAAAGTTTCACTGTTCTACTTCCCTGCTTCATCCCTAGCACCTTTTTTAAAAAATTGCGGGTACAGTCTGTATTGCCTTCCCTGGTGCTCTGGTACCACGGAAGCTTTCTATGAAAGACCAGATATTTTCCGTACCCAAGAAGACAAGGTGCCCAACTACTTCCCACTTGAAGTTCTCTGAAATTCCTGGAGGTATGCCACACTATGTTTTAAAATTATTAGTGTGGTCCCCTAATCCTCCTGATGAGATCTCAATCTCCAAAAGCTGCTTCAGTGTAAGAAACAGAGTGGATGCAGGACAAGGATAAAAAAGCCTCCTACATCCCCAAAACTGAAAGTGGATATGAAGAAGCAAATTTTTTCTTGATTGTTCTCTTTAACCTCCCTTGATCCAACACATCCACTAATTCCTTCACAGGCTTCCTGATTCTCACACCCTGGAAGAGTCTCTTTTATACTTTTCATTCATTTCATTGTTTACTCTGCAACTCCCTGTTTTAGCTTCTCTCCTAATTATTACATCCTGCAAATTCAAGCTTCTCCCTGCTGTAAATTTTGAAGAACCTCTTGCATGACTCTCGGTTTCTCAGAAATTATAACTTAAGTCAGGCGGGTATCCTATTTTCCTTTTGATCCATAGGGATGCTTGTCATCCGAGACTATTATTATTGCTGATATCATAGGTATCCGCAGCACTTCTAAGGATTTTAATCTTTAACTATTAACTCTGATGTCTGCTTCTCAGTCGGAAGGCAACAGCATGAACCGCTCATTAGTTTGAGCTATTGCTATCAAACTTTATATCCTGTCTGCATTTTCACACCATCTGCTTTTGAAGTGGCAGACGGACTGTTAATCAGACTCCCTGTGCTGCAGTGTCTGTGAAGTGCAGCGGCTCTTTGAAAAGTGACTTGAGGTGGTTCTACATGCACTGTTTCACAGCAGCTTCTGTCCGCACTGACAGGCAGAGCTTTCCTAGCTGCCAGTCCTGCGATGTGACCGCAGCTTCCCTTCCCCGGCACTGTTGTCTAATATGCAGACCCAAACTTTGCGGCACAAAGCAGGGTTTTCTTTTAAGGACACTTGCCGATAGATCTTTTGGGTTGTTCACTATAACTACCTGAAACTTAGAATATAATTTTGTCAATTCAGCACAGGAAGGAGCAGTATCCAGCTTCCTCTCTCGGGGCTATTCTAATCCTGCAGGGCTAACAAGCAAGAAAACCAGTAAAAATTATTTCACTCTTTCAAGTCAAGAGGATTAGTCAGAATGCACCTAAGCATCTCCACTGCTGAGTAAGAAGGAACCTTTTCATGCGCAGCTTTTTAGCGGAGAACCGCTTTATAACTGTGCTGCCCTTTCCTTTAAATTCATTGAGCCTATAGCAACCTAACATGTGTAACAACAGTACCTCTGCGAGCTACCCGGCCCTAGAACCTGATACTCATTATCAGTTTGTCTGTACGTCTAACTACTGAAATGTCTCACTCGTGAGTACTTCATAATCTTTAACGGAGTACCACCACATAAACCTACTGAGTCAGGAAAGTGCAATTAGCACAGAAATACTTTCTCACGGAAAACTTTTTAGATGTTTTACACTGAAGGAAAACCAGTGTGAACTGAAAGTGTAGGTAGAACAAATTCATTTCCTTCACTGACATCCCCTTCTCTTCCTGAGAAAGCCCTGCTGTCTCACCCGAGTCTGCCAGAGCAGAGCACAGCAGACCCTAGGCCACTGAAAGCGCCGCAGACCCCAGTGCCCTGACCGTGGCAGCCCCAGGGGTCCCCTGCTCTCTAGCCTTACAAGCAGAGAAATCGCCCAGGAGTTTGCATTTAAGCATGGCTTATTCTCAGGTAAGCGCTTTCTGACTGCACCCTCCGAGATTTTCATCTTGAGTGGGAGCTCCAGAAGAAGACTATGTACGATTTCCCCCCACCAATCTGTCTAGAGGACGTCGCTCCCAGAGCACAGGCCCAGGGAATCCATGAGGAAGGGCTGGGGCAGAACAAGCACGTCACGGTTAAAACGTTTTCCACGGCTTGCATGAGATCTGGAGCCTGCCTCCTGCCTCCCCACCTTGCTTTCTGTCAGAGATATCACAGTCTGAACACGCAATTCAGTATTTTGCAGTATTTGTCATTTTTTATCTCCGCAGTACCTTCTGTATAC
This sequence comes from Rhinoptilus africanus, assembly GCA_013400135.1. Classification (NCBI taxonomy): domain Eukaryota; kingdom Metazoa; phylum Chordata; class Aves; order Charadriiformes; family Glareolidae; genus Rhinoptilus; species Rhinoptilus africanus. The sequence continues at coordinate 98,078 of VXBO01012512.1, forward strand.
TGACCCAAACGTCCTGAAAACCAGGGTTTATAATCCATCTATTTTTGTCTCTGTGAGTATTTAGTCATACACTCAAAGAGAAGCTTTAAGAAAATAAAAAGCCTTAAAAAAGCAACCGACTCCAGTTACCCAAAGCTGGGTAGTAAGAGCATTTAGCTACGATCTGCTGGCACACCTCTCTCACACTGGGCATCTGACCTCCGGCAGACACAGAAGGAGCAGTCTCCTGCTCCTGATCCCTGGGAATAAACACTGCCCTGCTCTAGTACCTACCCACAGCCACTACATCCGTCTGAAAGACTGAGGGAAAAACAGGCGACTCAGGTTTAAACCTTTGCTATAAAGGTATAAGAAGAATGAAAGCTCCTCGCAGAGATCTGAAAACCAAGAACTCCTGTAGGCTTCATGAAAATAAGAGACCAAATACAGGAGAAAGACTTTATTTTTGTCCTTGCAGAGGGAAAGGTCATGGTACAAACTAAAGATTTAAAAGGCAGAAGAGAACAAGAATGAAAAGAGACATTACAAACGCACCAATTAGAGGAAAAGCTTCAGTTAGAATTTGTGCCTTATCGGACGTCAAAAAATCCAATTATGAGACCAGAACTGATAAGGAACCAGGGTTTGTTAGTTCTGTAATTCACAGAACTGCCTGCTTCAAAGCACGTTAAAGTGCAGCTGTAGCCTGAAAAACTACTGTCACAACCGCGTGCGATGGCACAGAGACTTGGAGGAAACGGAGAGCAAACCATCAGTCACTGGGAAAGGAAGGCTGGGACTTTCCCGCTTTTGAAAAAGACTTTTTCTGTTGAAAGCACAGCCGGCATCCCTGTCTTCGACTCCCGAAGGTTTCAGGGAAGCGTTCATATAGCTGCAGGTCCTATTTGAAAGCAGCGGCTGGGCCTTTGGTAGAGACAGGGCAGCCCATGCAGAAACTACACTTTTGTGGGCGGCGAGTGGCAGAAGGGCTTCTGTCCACCCAAAATATTTCATTACCTTTCCCTACCTCTGGCGCAGGGCTGATCTGAGTTTTTGTCGGGATTCCCCTGGCACACTGCTGCAGCAGACACGGCTGCCCAGGCGGAACAGGCCCCGCTGCCGACAGCCTGAGCGGAGTTTGAGTGGGAAAAGGATACGCTTCGCCCTGTGACCTCAGTCGTGCCCGCGGAGCCAGCGACTCGGTTAAATTTAACGGCTCCCTTCATCTACAGCGGCAGGGGCACAACCGCGACAGCCAGAGGGGCCCCGCGTTCCCCGCCCCGGCTGCCGTGGAGCTGAGGCCGGGGCGGCAGGGGCCCAACATGGAGCCCCCTTCGGCCATTTTGCAGGCGCCGCTGGCCGCCGGGGCGCGGCAGGAGGCGGGGGAAGGGGCTCCCGTGCGCGGCCCCGGCTGCGGGGCGGGGGGGGAGAAGGCCCTGCCGCAGAGCGGGTGTCACCGCACGGCGACAAGGCGGCCGAGGCAGAGCGGAGCGG
>VXBO01012512.1:102828-129595 GCA_013400135.1 Rhinoptilus africanus
CCCCGCCTCGATGTCAGGCCGGGGCGCACCCGCCAGCCCCCTTCCCCGCTCCTGCTGAGGGAGCTTAACGTTTGCCCCCTTCCCCGCTAACGAGCCAAGGGTGGGCAGAGACCCCCAGGACCAAGCCCTGGGTAACCCTCTAGGAGCAGGTCTGCTCTTCCTCGCCGTGGAATAGAGCCTCCGGGAGCTCCCTCCCTACCTGTTTAGGGGAGAGGCGCCCTCAGACCCGGGGTTCAGGGGGTTGTGAGGATAACCTTTACCACCTGCTCCCCCCTGCTACTGAGGGAATTCCTCCCTCGAGGAGAGGAGGCAGCCCTTGCCCAGCTCATCCCCAAACCAGATAGTAACGGGAGTCTCCCCAGAAGAAACCCCGTATGCCCAAGAGAGGCAGTCCCCAAGACAGAAATAAGCAGGAGCTCCAGATACTTACCTAGCAATTTTAATTATTTACATCTGCTCGGCAGGCAGCAGAGGAAGCAAAACAAGGGAGAGAAAGCAGAGGCAATTTTAGATAATCTTCTTCCCTTTTCCAGTTGCTGTTAACCACTGGAGATAAAGGTAATTTCCAATACTGACCTCATCTTCCTTCATCCCAAGGGAGATCCCTCATCTCCTAATCCCAACAGGGTCTTCTTCAAATATCCTGTGCAAGGAGAGAAGACACGCCTCCCAGTTACAGGGAAAGGAAAAAGCAGATTTTGCTGATAATATCCACAGAGATAGCAAGAATTTTTTCAGACAAGGAGAACTGCCCACCCTTAAGGACAAGGTGCACCTGGAGGAAAGAGAAGAGAGATTTACGGGTAGAAAGACTGGGGAAATTGATCTCTAAAATAATCTGGCAGTCAGTGAAAAGGCTCTCTCCCAGGGGAACACCCCTTTAGTAGTTAGCTGCCAAAAGGGAAAGAGGATCTCCATGCTGGGATAAAACCAGCAGTTTTAGGGGACTGACAATCCCAAGCAGATATTTTTTTAATACTCAAGATCCTGATTTCATCCACAATCGCTTTGCCCTCAAAATATTCCTTGAAGAAGCTCTTGGAATAGCTGACAGCAACGCTCTGAGGATGGGTCTCAGAGAAGGATTGTGAAGGGCAGCACCTCAGAAACCAGCACCGAAGATAATCCATCTCCCTCCAGAAAATCTTCCAGAGTGAGTGACCACATTATATCACCTCTCTATTCCTAGCTGTCCTTCTCTTTTGCCTTCTGTCCTTTTTTTCCATGTCTCTTCTCTTATTGTATCTGCTTTCCTTTTAATCTCTTCTCTCTCCTGTTTATGAACCTCTCCCCAGCCTTCTTTTTCTGTGTCTCTCATTTAGCTCCCTTATATGCTATATGGAATTGACCTGATTCTTTCCCTCACTATTTAGCATATGGGAGACCTTAGCCCTAATTAATTGTAAGAAACCTCTCTGCCCTTTCCTTTTTACTTTCTTTCACTGGTGTATTTATCCTAGGCTCAGCCTTTATCATTACTGGTGTGAAATTAATTTCTGTCATTTAGGGGTCATTGAGAAGGATAATACTGACCAAAAAAGCATTGAGGAGACAGGAACAGTGATTTATAGTGCTAGCGTCCAAGGATGCACCCGTGGGGTTGGAGTGTCAGTTGTTCTCCATGTGGGTCTTACTAGGCTCGTAACTGTGGGAATAAAATCGTTGTGCAGTGCATCCCTGTGCTTGGGAGCTTGAACGTACAGCTCCCAGTGCTAGTACTCCGAGATCTGTGTCCTAGTGTACCTGGGGGCTGTGGGGTAAATTCTGGAAAGAGTGCCCTTGGGAGTGGGTTCTGTGGTGCTCAGGGGCCTGGGAATGAAAATCATGATGGTGCTGGTGGAACCTGCCAAAAGGAGCCATTCTGTTGTCACCAGTCTTCATCTGTGTTTTCTGCTGTGTTCAGGGGCTAGGAATGTGAATCTTAATACTAGTGCCGTGGTAAGCCAAGGTGGCTGTTTTTTGTAAATGAGGCAGTTAATTTCCGGTCACAAATGAGTATTCTGACACTAACACAGCGATTTCCTGAGAAATCAAGTCGGAGTGAGGCTTCATCTCGAATGAAGCCAAAGCAGATTCCTGTAGCAGGAGAATCATGCCTAAGGATATCTCACCTGAAATATTCCTGTTTCTGTTCTCCAGTGAGATAGCAGTGAGGAAATCCAAGATCAAAGGGTGCTTAGCCAGGACTGGACCCCTTCTGGAATCCATTTGGGAGCACAATGGTTAACAGGGAGTCCCTGAAGAAGGAACTCCTTGGTGTCATTTGCTAGCAAGATGAGACAAAAGATGCCAGGTCCCTCCAAAGTGATTCCCCATTTTGTCAGTTATCCATAGCTGCAGAAGGTGCCCCTTCCCAAGGGAAGGCTGAAACATGAAGCGTGCATATGTTCTGGGGGTACTGTTAGATGCCCTCCTACCTGTTGCCCTACAGTTATGCAATCCGCCTGTTTTGAGTACAGCTGTGTTATCTAGCACAGGGGAAGAGATAACTAAGGCATTTTGTCCTTTGTACATTCAAGGGGGTAAGTGACTTTTCATGCTCTTGAGGTTAATTTACCTCGCGCTGCCCCCGTCCTCACAGTAATGACTTGACATTTTTCAAGTGCTTTTGGCTCTGATGGATGCCAGGGCACTTTACAGAATATATATGCCAACCTTACAAAATTCTGCTCTCCCACAACAATTACCTTTTTGTATATGAAACATTTTTCTCTTCATTATTAGCGACGAAGATTTTGTATTTGGTGCCTGAGCTTTAAATATTTATGACAGACATATAAGGTGGAAAGTGGCATGCTGTAGAGTAGTTGTTATTTATTTGTTAATTGCTCACAGGGCATGCAGTGCTGACTCGGATGCACAAAATTAATACACTCTCTGCTCTGAAGATCTCGTAGTCTAAAACACAGCTATACAAAAGCTAGGACGTACTGATAAATTTAAGGAAGGCAGTAATTTTTAGAGAGCATAGCTCTTCAGTGTGATCATGGTATTTACGTCAAATGTTTATCACAGGCTAAAATGCAGCTTCCTCTGAGGTGGAATACTGCAGCTGTTCTGCACCATTTATTTTATACAAAAGTATCCATAAAAGAAAAAGGGAGAGTATTATTTATCTTCATAAAAGCGCAAGGTACTTTATAGTCACATTTAAAGTGCTGTGTCTTTAAGAGTGTACATAAGAATGTTAAACCTGAACACCTAAAATTAGACTTTAAAAACCATGTTTAGGTACCCAAGTAAATAGCCTAATTCTTGTAAGCGCCTGGGAATGTAGAGCTGACTTCAACAGAAGCAATGAAGTCTTCAACATTTGAGTAAAGAGACACCTAGTTATGCTTGTAGGGGTTTGCCAATTTAACATTGAACATTCATGCTTCCAAAAGCTGACTTTTAAAGTTGAAGCAGTCTGATCCTGTCCTGTGTGCACTCCGCTCCCATCCAAGAACTGTGTGTGGCATTTCTCAGGTCAAGCCCTTAAGTAAAATGAAATGAGAAGGTCTGGAGAGTTATGGGAAAAGGATTACGTTACTGAAAGATCATGAGGTTATATTAATGTTTAAATATGTGTTCTATAAGTTCTTGGGTTTTATCTTGAAATCTGATTCTGTAGGCAAGTTTCTAGGGTAGAATAAGCAGTCAGAAAAGTTGTAATGAAGTACCATGAACAGTTTGAGGAGTTTGGATGTGATTTCCCAGTCCAAGATTGGGTTGTGACTACTGTAGTACTTTTAAAAACACAGCTGAGTGCTGGTGTCCCTGGAGAAGTTTTTTCTTACCCCAGATGGTACAGGTATCTCTGCTTACTATTTCCTCCCCTAAACTTCTGCTGACCTTCGTATAGTGGGAGGTTCAGTCTGCATCACAGTTTGGATCTTTGGCCTTTTACTTCAAGTGTCAGAAAGGAGGTGTGGTTAATGGCAACTGTGATATGGACAGCTGTCCCTCAAGAGCCGGACTGAGCTGATTATCTCATTTTACACAGCTGTCAGACAGGAATTACGTCCCGGTCATTAGCAAGCAAAAGGTGAAATGCTTCTGGACTCATTTTTCCATTCGCTTCTCCCAACCTTGAGTAGAATTGTAACTGGAGATGTTCATACAGAACCCTCTGTGTTTTGTAGTACTCCATTTGCAGAATCTGTTGCTGAGTGATGCTTCGGAATTGAAACTTGAAAAAAATATTGCTTCTAGCATTTTTGGTCTGTAAGGCAACTTTGAAAATACGAGTAGTGCCCAGATTAATGGACAGCCTAAAATGGTATCTCTGGTATGCTTGAACTCTCCAGTTGCGTTAACTCTGAAGCCTAAAGAAAAGCATTTAAATCTCTGTATTGATGGCTGTTGCACATTGTGTCATTTTAGCAAAAATATCCAGTTGATGTGTTCAACCTGCAAATGCTTATCATCTTGCTAGGATAGCAACTTGCTGTCTATTATGCTCTTGTTTTCTTCTTCCTTATGTGGGATGTATGATGAACTTAAAAATCTGCAACATATTTCTGCCCTGTACTCATGTTCTCACTTTTAAAGGCAGCCTGTGTATGTGTATTACTGAGAGAAAGCAAGCGTGCTGCAGTATGTTTTCACAATTAATTGCAATTTTTCATTTTAAGTTTGAAATTAAAATGCAAAATACTGGGCAAGTTTCAAAATTTGGAGACTTTGCAGCAGAGTTTAAGACCAATTTAATGTGGCATCTTTGGTGCGTTGCCAAGATTTGGCCTAGACTGGTGTTTTAGCCTTCTGTCTGTGACCTGCCCCATCCTGTACCCCGTCCTATTACAGATCTTAGAGTTGGTGTCCTAAAGGTAGACAATGCACAGATTTTGCTAGTTCCTGACCTTGTGAACCTTTTCCTGAATCCTCTCCCAGGCTTCCTACTGCCGTGTCGTAGCCAGGTTCCTCTCCTGCACCTTTAAGGCCCAGCATGTTTCCACCCCGCCTACTTCTTTACTCTCATTTCCTCCTACACCCCACTCCTCCTCCCAGTTCTCTCTGTACTGCTGGTTGCATCTCATTTTCCATGCTCTCCCTTTGGCATTCCATCCTGTGGTCCTATAAGCCTAAAATGCCGCTTCTCTCTCCATCAAGCAAGCGTCGCTCATCTCCTCTCTAGGATTCTTCGCTAGCGGGAGTCCTTTCTTAGTACAACTCTCAGGCCTTGCTCTTCCACACCTGCATTTTGACCCGTTCTTGGTTTGACTTCTGTTAGATTTTGCTTGTGGACACGTGGTGGTTTTTGTCTGAGGTTATGTCAAGAAACCCGTTCTTTTTTACCACTATATAATAAATAGAATTTTGTTCCTCTGAAAATACCCAGTTCTGCTAGGCTGGGGAATGGCTCTTTGTCTCCATAATCCGTTTGACTCATTCGTTCTCCCACCCTCCCTTCCCTCCTGCCCCCTTCCCTTCCTCAGCAATAGCTGGATTTTAGTTGGTTAGAATGAAAAGCCCTTGTGTTAGGTTCTCCAGTTCCTTCCAGCACTTCAGGATGTTGATTTTGAGAATGGGGGTGAACAATTTGTGCAAGGCCCAGTACCTTATTCCTCATATTTCTAAGCTGGTCAGTGTACTTGATGTGAAGTCAAGATACAAGGGAATGTGCGTTCTTTTTTGGCCCTTTCTTATGTATAAGAGAGACAGTAATGAGGGAGAGGGGGAAGATGAGGAGCGAGAGCTTTTGTACCTCAAGGAAAAAAATATTTGCTTTTTTGTTTTTTACAATTAGCAATTCAAATTTTGTTTATGCTCTCTGCAGTATAAAGACTGTGGCTGATTATAGCAGAAATATGTAATTACTGTTAAAAGTTTAAATCTGAATAATTGGGAAGGAATCTGAACTTTTTGTGGTCACAAATGAAAGGAGCAAAGTTTCTGAATTCTCAGTTTCCTCAAAAAAACTACCCTTAAGTAAACCCAAAACAACTTTCCCTCCCCATCAGGAACTTGCAGAGAAAAATAAACAAGCTGCTAAAATATTTACCTCTGAAATTCGCTTTATCTCTACCTCCATAAAGCAGACAAACTGAATGTAGAGAACTGGTGTGGGGTTCGGGAGAGCCCTGTTCTCTGCATGGTTCTGCCGCTCCTCTGTGGGCTGACCTTGGGCTGTGCGCGTCTTCACGTATGGCTTCCCGTTTACCCTGGAATAGCTTATTTATGAGGGTTCCAAAGCGTAAGGATGAAAAGCACTTTATAAAGACTGGCTGTTCTTCTTGCTGTTGATTACCTTAATTACAATGTCATATTGAACTCAAAAGTCTATGTGCCGCTTTTTGTGGCATTAAGAAACAGTGAAAGCATGATGCCCCGACTAATTTTTGTTTCACGGAAGGACCCATGACTCCAAAACAGAAAGATCCTGTACCACATCTGCAGCTTAGGACTGTTTTTTAAGTTGACTGAAGTAATAGATATTCTGCCTCCCTTGAAGCTTCTCCTAAGATCTCTAATGACCTTTTCTTGGCCAGGTCTCAGGGTCTGTATTCCATCTTCATCCTTCTTGGCTTCCCTGCTGTTTTTGACACTTGATCATGCCCAGTCTTGAAATCTTGTCCTCCCTTGACTTTTGTGTCCATATTTTCCTGGTTTCCCTCCTACTGTTCTAGTCATTCATTCAGTAACTTCTGCACTAAGCTATTTACCTTCCTCCATTTATTTTTTTCGTATGTTAGTCAGAAAGATCCACCTCAGGTATCCTCTCTTCGCTTTTCTTTACCTCCTTCATGCCACTGATATTACCTTATGCAATTTGGCATACTACCTTAGCATCTTTTTTGCATGATTTACTGCAAGTTTAAGACTGCTGAGGCCAGGTTGGAACTCCAGAAAGCTCCTTTGAGATTTCCCTTTGTTTCTCTCTCTCCTCTGTTGCGAGCCTCCACAGTTGGGCCTATAACATGGGTTTTGTCGCACTCTTCTTGCTCTGCACGCAGAGGATAGGGGCTCATCTTCCAGTTTCATGGCCTGCATCTCCTGCTTCTTTCTTATTCTGTTTGGGTAACCCTTAAACTTTCTCCTTCATTTACCGTCTCGGTTACTGCTAGCTGTTCTTGCTGGCCTCTGACAACTGTGTTACCTTCTTGTCCTGTTAAAAGCACAGTCACTGAAGCTGTCTTCCTGGTGTGTTTTCTCAGCATGTTCACATCTCCTCCTTGACGAGCCTGTTCATTGACTATCATCCACCACATGAGGTTCCAGCTTTTTTTCCTCACTCTAAGGGGCCTTCACGTTTCTGTTTCTCCCCTGTATGTCTCTGTCTCTTACTGTATTCCACGGTGCTCTGCCAGCAACACAAGGATGACATTGTGCTTTTCCATTTCTTGCGTTAGCATCTCTTCACATTCTTCCTCAGCTGACTCATACCTTGATACATATAGGAAAATTGCCAGCCAATAGAGGCCAGACGTACTGGAAACTACTGATTTGCATATTTGAAAATTATTCAAAAGGTCTAACAGATACTCAGAGGTGGTTGTCTTATTACATGTACCCTCCTGTCCCTGGCTTCTTTTGTAAAGAAGGGTGATTACAATAGTAAATAATGATCATCATGAGCAAAGAAACAACATCTCAAAGACTAGGAAGGTCAGGGTTGGAGCAGAAAAATATTTACTCGCAGCTGCAAGGTGGCAACTGTGGCAAGTGTGTGGAAAAAATGGGCTTCTTTCGGTATCTGTAAGGCAGTGAACAGGAGACTTAGTTTGAAGATGATACACAAAATGGAGCATTTTATGAGTAGGATGCAGAAAGACAAGTAGCAATACTAGCGTTTTCAGCTGGAAGAAACTGTTAATGGGTGTACGTTCTTGCTTGCGTGGTTCTGAATCCTCTTGAGCTTCAGGCTTGGTACAAATCTTTACAAGTTGTGAGCCTGGCTAGGGACTGTCGGGTGTTCTGTCTCCTGGAAGACAGTCAGTTAGTTTACTTCAGAATAACAGCTCACAGAATAGTGAAAAGGAATTATGTTAAAAAAGTGGTTCAGACCTAATTTATGAGCTTTGCACAGTATTACTTGATTCTTCTGATCATTCTCCAACTTCAATTTCAGCTGCACTTTGCTTCCAAACTCCTCTTTAACAGGCTTTTCTGCAGTGCTTTGGTAATCTTAACTTTAGGAACATCTACTGTATGTACATTTTGGCCACGTGGTATACGACTAATCTGCACTTGATACCAATTTCCTTATTTTCTATGAATTCAGTACATAGTTCTCGCTAGTGCTTGATACTAATTTCCACAAGTGGGACGGAATGGGTTGTGGCTTCTTTCAGCAGCTATTGCAGAGTTCATATTGACTAATCTATTTTCAATGGTTGAGCCTTTGGTGAACAGGTTCTGACCACTTGCAGTCAGATTTTCGTTTTCACTACGCCTGGCTGGCGTTCATTTAGCCCTGGGAGCTCTCTTACATAGAAGCTTTGTAGTATTACTATTATTAAACTGGAAGGTTAACAATCATTTTTCACTGATAGACCCGTTTTTTAATGGGAATAAGAATATGGTTTTCATTTATAAATGCATGTTGCATTCTTTTAACCTGAGTTTCTGTACCTAGCTTTGCAACGATGTGAAGATCTTCTGAGCAAGATACTCTGCATGCCAATCTACTTCTGATGTTGTCTCTAATTTCAGAGATGAGCTGGGTATCATATCAGTGTTTGCATATCCTGTACTGAGGGTTTACTACTGGATGTGATTCTGATAGGCAGCTAAAGACTAAATCCTTCTCTTCAACCTGGGTGCTCCCACAAGGCTGTGGGAAATACCTGCTCTTAGATGCAGCTTTTCTACCACCGACTTCCTGGTTTCCAAGGGAAGATTCCATTGCAGATATTTGCTCGTAAATTTGAATTATTCCAAAACCAATACCAAATACCTTTCTCAATGTAAGAATAATTGTTCTGTTAATATTCTTAAAGCAAATGCCAAAGATTTCTCTTGCCTGCCTTGGCATATGTTTAGAATCACAGCTCCTGCTCCCAATGGTAAAATACTGCGTTGTGGTACTGAGGGTGGAGGGATGCTGTAGAGACGTTTCTGCTGTGGTGATGTATTTTCATTGTGCTTCTTCAAAGTGCTTGGTTTACTTTTTACTTCAAACCTGTTATTGGGAGGGTTGTCATGGGATATTTGGCTTATTATTAGAATAAATCTTTTACAGTAGTCTTATTACAAAGAAAATAATTTTTGTCTCAGAAGTATTTTAGCATACCAGTATTCTCAATATCATTTGCTGTTTCTTTTGACAGGTGTTACGTATTCCCCACTTTCGTGTACACGGCACCATAAATAAGCAAACTAATCTTAACTTTGAACACATATTTGCAGACTGAGGGGTCTCTGCAATGTTTGTGTAGTATTTTTCTCTGCTTTTTTTCTGCATGTTTATATAGCAGACAACAAAAATATTTGATTAGTTGGTCTTATTAAAATCTGGCAAGGCGCTAGCTATGCTTCATCGTAGCCTTTTATGCCTGTAGAGATACTGTCTCCCTTGACAGAAGAATATTTTAGACTTTGGCTGTAATGTCATCTGTTGATAAGTCTAAGTAGGTAGGTCAGGTTTTGTAAACTATACCATTTTGTCAGTTTTGTACAAAACTAGTACATAATTACTTTTGGAATTGGATCCAAACATGGGGGTTTAGGTGACTTTATAGTCCCCACAAGACCTCGTGCTTCATTAGTACCAAGAATGCATGCAGAGTCCCTGCCGTTCATTCACTAAACCAAAACTACAGTGTTATACCCTGCTTTGGCATCTTTCAAATCAAAAATCAAATCAAAATCTTTGGAATCAAAAGGTCCTATGTTAAAATGTGCTATTATGATATTTATATAATTAGTAGCTGTTATGAAAACAAATCGATTTTCTTTTTGTTTTTCCTCGAGACTTAATATGAGATTACATCTCTATTGAGATTTCTGTTTATATTTCTGTCATATCTGAGTAACAATTTAATTCTAACAAAACAATTAGTTTTTATATTAAGCTGTATATGGTCTAAAGGTTTTCATCTTCCTCTAACTCTGATTTTTCAGTACCATCTTAGTGTACTGTTTTGTAAGTTTCAGCAAATTTTTGGTTCAGGATGCCATAAGTAATGTACCTCCGGTGTTCTTTTACACAAAAAAGCATCCAACGTTCAAAGCTCTTCCGTCTTGCACACTCAGTAGTTTTGAGTAGGGGTACAGTGAGTCAGGCACAGATTGTGACCGTTCATATTCACATAGGTGATACCGTGCTGTGTGCTCTTAGGTGACAGTAACTTCCTTTGGTTGAATTCTTTTTTCCTTTGTGGTTCATGACTAGACAGAACTGTGTGCCCCTTATTACCACATCTGCAAGCCTGTAGTTTATTGGCAAAATGTTTTTCGGCTTGCCCTACTGCTCCCAAAGAAGGGAAACATAGTTCTAGGGTGTGATGATTTCTCTTACCTCTTTGCCCTGGGGCCTGGTTTTCCTCCTTTCGTATGGCACTGCAGACAGAAGTGGACTTTCAAAGTGCAGTGCTTTTCTTTTGGCTTGCTGATACACTGTCATGCCACCTACCACTCCTTCCAGGTTAACTTTCACTTTATGAACAATACCCAGCAGCCTCTCTCTTCCTCCTGCGTTTGATTCCAGAAACATAAACATTTCCTGAAGCCTTCTCACAAGTAGTTACCAAAATAATGGATAACAATTTCAGGCTATGCAGGTAACCAGTATCCTTTTTTCTAACTTCTTACATGAAAGAAATATCTCTCAGTGAGGATGTTTGCTTAGAGAAGATAAGATTTTTAAGTATTTTGTTCCTGCCCTCTTAGTTCACACCTCCTTATTTTTGAGGGAAAACACACATCCTAAAATGGCAAATTTCTGTTTCTGCCTCAGTTAGCAAAATTGGTTCTTTCCCCCTTTCTGTATTGGTATAAGAATACAGATTTCTTGCATGTGTAATTTACACAAGTATGTAAAAACTGCCTTTTTCCATCAAAGTAGAAGCTAGCTGTTTCTCCACACATGTGGTATTCTTAGGTGTTACTTTTCTTCCTTGCTTTTTTGCGGCAGTTTCCTCTAATTGACATCCTGCTCACCTTTCTGTTTCAGAAAGGTTGCAGTCAAATGGTTCTCTTTTGCCAGTTTGTTGGGTTTGAGGGTTTTTGTGTGTTAAATACCTTAGAAGCTAGGTGCATCTCTGAGTATATTGGGTGGCTATCGTTAGTTAGATTACTAGATCTGTATTTCAGACACCTAACTAGTAGTGGCATTATTTTTATAGGTGTTCTACAGCGACGTCTCCCACTTTGTGTTAGCCTTTTATGCATTTCTTCCTTCTCAAAGTTTGTTATGAAACTTAAGTTGATTCTCCTTTGAATGTCTTGCCAGTAGTGTTTCATTGCGATAGCAGCACAAAAAGCAACAGTGAAAATTAATATAGAAAAGTAAATTTAGAGATTTATTCTAGAATACGCATCTTCTGCAGGTTGTGCACAGTGTAGTTTCATTCATTGTATGAATCTCTGCTCCAGTGATTACTGGTTCTGACTGGCCAGCCTTTCTCTTCAGCCTCAGAGAATATTTCAGGCTATAAATGTTTATTAACTGCATTCAGTATGACCCTTAGAGTGCTGTTCCCCACATTTCATACATTTTTCAGTCCTGATATATAAGTAGCGACGATCTTGGATAAGATCTGACTGGCTGAGAGCAAACATTTGCAAAATAACAGGGAGGCAAAGTACAGTTTTCTTCAGTCCAGTGGCAGAGATAGTACAGTCTGATAGACGGAAGGCTGCCTTGCATTTTCACCCTGAATTTGCTAGTTGCAAATATTCAAAGTAGGGTAGTAGCTTTCCTGGAAAGCTGTAGTAAATAAAGTATTACTAGTCCCAAGTGAATTAGTGGTTATAAAAAGGTATTCAATGCTAGGATTTTCTTTAATGATTAATACATTTTTCTTCTGAATCAAACAGATTCTTTTCTGTTTAACTGTAGTTTTGGATGGGTGCTTGGCTGTCATTTTTGCGTCTCTCTGACCTGTCTTGACTTGGGGTTATACTGGAACTAGTTAATGCTTGAGAAGTGAAGACTCTGCAGTCAGTGTCCAGCTGTTGATGGTGGTTATGACTTGTCTACCTTGCCCTAGGTTTTTAAAGACAGATAAATACATAAACAGACACCATTTACTATGTAAAGTTGGAGATTATGAATTCTGGTCTTCAGCGTTCTTTTTATTTCTTCGAAGTTTATTGTGGCTTGCTAAAGTGGTAGAATTTTTTTTTTAAACACCCTTGATTTCAATTCGTTGTGTTTATGGGTCATTAGTATTTTTTTTCTCTTTGTTTGAGTGGGATTATAAAAGAAGAGTTTGAAAGAAGATTTGCCATCAATAAACTGGGAAGGGGAAGTTGGAAGAATCATCAGCTGCTCTGGTTTGGCTGCAGCCTTGTTTTATCGTACCATTAAATAGTGTCAAGCTGCTTGGATCAGGTGAATAAGATATGCAGCATGAATTATAGCAAGTATTACTGTTATAGTAAGTATTCTTTCAAATAATTTAGTGGCCAATTACACCAAATTATTTTTGTACTGACGTGTTCTGGAATTGCCACCTTACCTAAGATTTGACTATGCCTAATTATTACTGATCCCATATTGCTAGGATACAGACTTGCAAATCCAGTAACATTATGAAGTTTAAATTTTGGGAAAAAACCATCTTATTCCACTGCTTCGAAATTTCCCACGTGATTGTTATTGGGTTTGAGTCTTCACTTTCTGACCTAAATTACTGTCTAGCATGTGTGTTCTTAAAGAGCTGCTGTATTTTACTGAAAAGTATTTGTTTCAGTACTGAGTGATTAGGGCATATGTATACACAGAATTTTTTTTTATTTATTTAAAATTTGGGGATTTTGTTCTCTTGTCAAAGATTTTTATAAACCAGGGAATGAAAATATTCAGATTCTTAGCGTGTGTGTAATAAGACCCAATTCTAACTCTCCTTGTCTACCTGACCAAGTGGATTTTAAACAAATACACAAAAGCTTGTGTGTTTGACGATCGGTGATCAACCTTACGTTTTACTGCATAGCCAGCCCTCCCAAATGGGCTACTGGCATAATCTAGGCAAATCTGAAGCTTTAGGAGAACTGCAGTGTTTTCTTCTGCTATTTGAATTTCTGGTGTTGCAGATTATATGTGAATCTGCTGTAGGCTTTCATAACCCAATTTTCTTTATTTCTGCGCTTGGTTTTGTTTGTTTTTTTTAAAAAAACACTAACACCCCACCCCCCCAACTAAAAACAAAATACAAAACCAAAAAGGTGAGGTGGCTAGGAAATTCATATTTACCTTGAATTTGTATTGTTAGCACAATTGATATAATAGTTTAACGTGCATATGATAAGCAGCAGTAATTTGTTCTCTGATTGCAATGTGGAAATTAAAAGGCACGCTTACGAAATGAAGCATTCAACTGATACTTAGTTCATGTTTGTTTTCTCCCAAGATACTGCTTTTAGTGAGGGCTCTACCTGTAAAGTTACCGTGCAAAAATAGCTGTGTGTCATGGATACCTCAGTGGTATGTCCATCCCCACTGGATAAAAACACATTGTTGCTTTATCCTTGTATAATTTTGTAAGAATAGTGATGCTTTTTTTTTTTTTTTTAAATTTCAAATATTTGAGATTAGATCAGTTCAGCCAAGGAGTGCTGTATCCAACAAACAACAACTTGAGGAGGGTGGATAATGGAAGGCCTTTTGCAGCTCTGATGATCTAGTGAGCTATGTAGCTAGTAGTCATCGCTGTCATGTGTGATAGTGTTGCAGATGAGCAGATAGATAAGTTAGTAGCAGTTGGGCTTTTCCTTTCCTCAACAGACAGAAAAACCTTTCCCCACACTGCAGATACTGGAGTGCTGCAATTTTACTTTTCAGTCTGCGCGTGCATACGAGTGTGAGTGACAATGTTAGCTGTGCGTTTAGGAGGTGTTTTCTGAGCCCAAGTCTTTGGAGCCACTGCTTGTGGGGATTGAGGGATGGATTTTGTTGGGGTATTGTGTAGGTGTTTGAGCCCCGAGAGGCGTGATGAGCATATTCCTGAAAATGAAAGGTTCAGCGCGGAAAAACATGTCGGAGTGTAGACTATTAAGTGCTTTTGTGCTATGAGAGCGCTCCAGTGCAGAAGTGCAAGGTGTAATGCATGTGGTTGTGGGGGAAGAACAGGGAGTTTCTGTGTCAAAATGCTGGGTGCATCTGTCTCTGGATCTGTGTTATTGTCAAATACCTATTTTTAGAATGACTGTCTAATTGGTATTCATGCTGATGGGTGTCTCCCTGTCTCATCTGATCCACTCATCTGAGTGATGCACTTGGTGGGAGGCGTCTGCAGATGAATCTGTCCCGAGCAGAGTGTGTTCGTGTCTGTCTGTTCTCACATGCATGTGTTTAACTTGTTACATGAGTGTGTACAGAAGTAAGTGCATGTGTGTTTGTGTGTTTACCTTTTGTATGCACTAGCATGCTCAAAGGTAGTATCATCGAATCCTCTAAAAAGATTAATTTCAAAAACGAAAGATGCAGAACTTGCAGCCCTTCACGACATGATTCTTCTCTTTACGCAAAGAATAAGGGCAGAGCAGCGCAGGTTGTGGCCATGGAAACTTAGCTACCTCCGTCCTGACTTCAAGGGATTGCTCCTGGTGTAGTGATGCAGCCAATTATGAGTAATGATGATTTCTCTGCTGCCTTGACTACTACAAAAGACAGCATACAAGTTTGTGTCCTAAGTGTACAAGTTCACACAAGTTCATGCTGCTGCATATGATATAAACGTTAAGCAGAAAACCCTGGGTACAAGTGCTAGCCATGTTGTACAGGTGTGTTTTATTTTTATGAGGGGAAATATATAATATTTATGAGAGGAAAGATCCTGAGTCTGTTTTCACCCTGTGGCAAACTTTGTGCGTGACTTTGGACAAGTAAGTTCTTCTTGTGTCTCAGATTTGGGGAAAATTCTTGCCTGTTATATTGAGAATTAAGCAAGATTGATTCGATAAAGTGATATGTATATTTAGGAAAAATGGGTTATGGTAGGAAAAGCTTTAACTATTGTGAACTTAATATAGTCTGTTCACCTCGATATGGTAGATGTAATTATCTATATCATAAAATCATAGAACCGCCTAGGTTGGCAGGGACCTTTCAGGTCATCTAGTCCAACCATCAACCTAACTCTGACAAAAACCGTCACTAAGCTATATTTCTAAGCGCTATGTCTACCCGTCTTATAATGGTGATGGGTATCACCAGGGATGGTGATTCCACCAGTTNTCAGCCAGCTTGATGTTTTAAAATGAGATGTGTAGTCCTAGCTCTAAGAAATAGGATTCATTATAATGCCACCTGATGCTAAAAGAGAGGCTAGGCCTTAGAAAGAAATTAATTTTCCCCCAAATTAAGATAGTCACAGTCCTGACTTTTCCAGATGATCTAATTCAATTGTGGTTTGTGTGTGGCATGAAGGAGTATTCCCTTTGAGCTGTGATTTTCCTCTTACCTGACGCAGTAAACCTACTAGATTACAGGGTAATCTTGGCGAGAGGTCCCAAGGCTATATTGCTTACGTAGTAAAGGAGTGAATGTGACACAGCTGCTGGAAAGGCTCCACTTCCTTTGAATAGATCTTAGTTCTTACCTGGGAACAGTTGGGATGCTCTGGGTAAGACTGTCCTAGCAGTGTTACCATCAGCACTGTCACAGCTACTATCAGCAGGGATGGTCCTCCCGGAGACACAGCCATAGGCTTTTTTGGATGATTCTGTTTGGCTGTGAAAAAGGTATGTGACGTAGGAAGGCCTTCACACAGGTATTTGTGATAGGGGGAGAAGCAGAGGTGGAATGCAAATGGATATTTTTGTTCTTAGGGTTCCCCTTGTTTATATCTCAGGAGTTCTCTTTCTGCTCCTTTCTCCCCACAGGTACTCCTGCTTCCAGCATCATGGCCTCTGACCTGGAAAGCAGCCTCACTTCCATAGACTGGCTCCCACAGCTTACTTTAAGGGCTACTATTGAAAAATTAGGGGGTTCCTCACAAGCAGGACCTCCAGGGGCTGCCCGGAAGTGTCCCCCAGGCTCACCAACAGATCCCAATGCCACCCTGAGTAAGGATGAGGCTGCGGTGCACCAAGATGGGAAGCCGCGTTACAGCTATGCCACTTTGATCACATACGCTATCAACTCATCACCTGCCAAGAAGATGACGCTGAGTGAGATCTACCGTTGGATCTGTGACAACTTTCCTTACTACAAAAATGCTGGTATTGGTTGGAAGGTGAGGACTTGCATCGCTAAAGTACCCTTTTTGTCTAATTACAAGATTTATTTTCTTAATTCTGTGCAAAATATCCTCACTGAGCAAAATAAAAAGGCAGAGGTGAAACTAAATTGACCAACTGGAGGAAATGTGGAGCCAGAAGTCCTGTTTTCTCTGAGAATTTTGTTGTATGTATGTGGTGGCCTTTTAAGAAGGTGCACGCAAAAAGCCTACCACCAACAACCATGAAAAACAAAACAAAAAACCCCCCCAAACCCCACATCATTACTAACCTCTGCATCACACTATTTTTATTGCACCTTCTGTAGATGTAGAAGTGGTTCAGCCCCATATTATTCATCCTAATTCATCGCTCTCCTTTCCACAGCTTCTGTTCTGCTCCATTCTGGGTATATGTAGTGAGCTTTGGCTTTTAAGTATGCACCATCCTTCTGTTTTCTCTGCCTGCTCCCGGGTATACTCAGAAGGCTGTATGTTTTTGTTGTAGCACTTATTTGTATCTCTTACTTCTTACTCTCTCATCAGAACTCTATTCGTCATAACTTGTCTCTGAATAAATGTTTTCGGAAGGTGCCTCGACCGAGAGATGATCCTGGGAAGGTAAGAAATCTGCGTGCTCCTGGGCAAGCAATTTAAAACTGCAGGGAATAAGCCGGGGTTGCCCTTTCTAACTCATGGGTGGAATTTGAAACCTAAAGTGTAGGCAAAAATGGAAGCAGTAGTAAGATTTACTGCAGTGCTTTGGCTGCAGAAGCATTTGCTTAAAGGGAACCTCTAAAGGGGCCTGAATGATTTTAGCAATTGTGTTTCCTCTCTTTGATCTTCAGTTGACTTTAAAGATACTGAAAAAATCAAAAAATGAGGTTGAATGTACTTTCTTAATTTTGTTTCTCTTTCTTCTTGATCTTTATATGTAAAATGTAGGTCTAGTCTAGCCTGTTCTAATATGAAGGACCATAGGGGCTGCTGGTTGAATGGCAGGACTGTGATGTGACATCACGGGTTTTATGGAGGCAAGATCCATGGAAGTGAGAGCAGAACTACTACCTGCTTAGACTGCAAGACATTTGGTGTTGGGGAAAAAAAATGGCACTATCAGATAGTTCAAATCTGTAGAAATCATTTACAAGTAAAACTCAAGAATTTAGGAAATCAAGCTCTGTCAGTATGTATAGATTGTAAAGGGGAGTTGCTAGTAAAACTGAGACTTGGCATCTTGCCATGCAGATATTACTACTCTTAAAAAACCCAACAAACGAGCAGAAGGATGTCCAGCAACAAAGCAATGCATTTACACAGAAAGATTGTCTCCTGCCCCCCATCCTGAAGTTACCAGAAAGGGCCACTTGCGCAGGCCTTTTATTTCAGGTTATATTTAAAGGACTAAGTGGTGCTCATTCGGCCTCTATAAATGGAAGTAGTACATCCTTGAAGATCACTGCTCAAAAATACCATTGATTATATGGCTTATTCCAGGAAATCCTAACTGACTTCAGTGTCTATGTTTGCAGGTGTTCATTGGCATGTTGGGCTGGGTTTATAATGAAAACCTGTCCTGTTATTGTCACTGATTATTCAGATTTCAATTGGAGGTTAAAATGAGCTAAATCACACTCTAGAGTTCTCGTTATACTTATTCAGAAAACAACAGACATAATTCTAGACTATTTTATGTTGAAAGGGACCTCTGGAGGTCAACACGCACCCCCACCTCCCTCCCAGACAGGGACAATTAGATTGGGTTGTTGAGGTCTTCACTGAATTTTGAATACGTCCAAGGATGGAAATATTCCGGTGCTGCACCACCATTATTGTTAAGAAATTTTTGTTTACATCTGATTGTAATTTCCCTTGCTGCAACTTGTGTTTGTTGCCTCTTATCCTTGTGCTGTGCGTTTTTGAGAAGAGTTTGATTCTGTCTTCTTTATAATCTCCTTACAAAGTTGAAGACAGCGGTTAGATCGCCTTAGCCTTCCCTTGTCCAGGCTAAACAGATCTCACTGTGAGAACTGCTTGTACATCATGTGTTTTAGTTCCTAACCATCATGGTGGCCCCTCTTTGGATGCATTCTAGCATGTCGGTGTCTGTCTTGCACTGGGAACCACCCCCTACATGGTCACAGTACTCAAAGTGGGGCTTCATAAGCATGGAAAAAGAGCGACTCTTCTGTCTGTCTCTGCCCAGTGTGAACATTGAGTTGGTTCTCATCAGTCAGTAATAAATTCATGTTGTGAGGAAGGTACTGAAGAGGGTGTGCGGGCCCAAAAGAGTTGGCCTAGCTTGGATCAAAACATCCTTTGCTCTTCTTGGTGTCCTGTCTCGGAGCGATGGAAATGTAGAGCGTTCTGCCTTCCACCAATAGCATTGTAGCTCATGGTTCAATACATCCCAGTGCAAGAGAGGAGTCTCTTTCCAACACCCAAGCCTTTGTTGTCTGATGTTCTGGAAGGTGGTCCTTGTGGTCCTAACGCTTTGTTGGTGCTGCATTGTTTGAGTCAGTAACCCCCTGCTTCAGAACGCGCTCTGATTTAATCATGCATTCACCAATGGGTCTTCTTTCCAGGGCTCTTATTGGACAATAGATACCTGTCCAGATATATCTCGCAAGAGGCGGCATCCTCCAGATGATGACGTGAGTGTTGTTCTTCCCAGACAGCATGGAGCAGGAGGGGGAATTCCCTTCTTGTTCCAAGGAGTCCTTCCAGCACCATACCATGGTATCGTGCTGGGGGCAGGGTACGCAGATGGGGAGACAAAGGCTAGGACTGACTGAACTAGCATGCATGTCCTGCTGGTTGGCTGTTGTAGCTACTGTTCAGTAGCAAAGCCAATCTTGTTTAGAGTCCTTTATCCTGACTCTTTAATGACTAAGGCCCATTCCTGCTCTTTTCTAAGCCATGAACTTCTACAGTGGGGGAGCTGGCTTCCCATCTGCAGTTTCACTTCTCCATCTGTTCTTGATTTCTGCTCCTTTCCTTTTCTCTTTCTTCCCCATCCACAGATACCACAAGACTCCCCCGAACAAGAGGCGAGTAAGAGCCCCCGAGGGGCTGTTCCAGTCAGCACAGAAGCCTCTTTGCCACCCGAGGCCACCCCTCAGCTGTCACTCCAGAGCACCACTCCCATTGCCAACTACAGTCAGGTGAGCAGCCGGGAAAATGATAGAAGCCTTACAGCAGGGGAAACGGAGAGGGAGAGGAGTGCACGAATGGAAAAGTGGAGTGGTAAGAAGAGAAGGAATCGTGAAAGCGGTGACATAAAGGCAGAAATAAAGAGAAGGAAAGAAGCTGAAATTGCACAGATGGAAAATAAGGAGGAAGTGGATTTTAACAAAGGGCTGGATGGTGATAAGGATAAAGGCATAATGGCATTAGATAGCTGAAGAAAAGGCTGGAGCCACTGTGCTGCAGAGGGAGGAGGGTGGTGCTTGATTTTCCTCAAAGAAAATAGCTAATCTCCCACCAAATCTTCCCAAATGCTAAGTGATACGGGATATCGGTGCATGTTCTGCCTGTATGTAGTCTCTGGATCCCTGTCTCAAGTTACAAAACCGCGTGCAAACTAAAGGCCTTACTTCTACCTTCCTTAGCAGGCTGCAGGACCTGTGGATGTTGCCTCTACTGTAGCAGGGGGGCAGGGCCGCGAAGGGGCCGATGTACCACCCCCACTCTACAGTGCCAACCATGACTTCAAGTTCTCCTACTCTGAGATCAACTTCCAGGATCTTAGCTGGTCCTTCCGAAATCTTTACAAATCCATGCTGGAGAAATCATCTTCCTCTCAGCACGGTGAGTAACCATATGCGTCATGTGAGGTGGGCAGGTGTCTGCCCACACAGTCTTGTCCGCGGATCTATCCTTGGTATCTCTCAGATCTTTCCTCATTTAGGAGCCTGTGCAAACAGACTTTCCTTCTTTGGCATGCTGTAATTAGTTCTGCCAGGAGCACATAAGAAATCTGCATGTCCTTTATCTATTGCTCCCCCCCAGTTCTCTCAGAATTAAGAGGAGAATGATTTAAAAATACCTTGTGTTGATACGAAAACAAATACTAAAATGTCAGAAGCTTAGAGAAATTGAAGTCCTGAAGAAAAGCTTGTTGGAGAAGTATTCACAGTCTGTCAGGCTAGAAACCATAAGAGGGAGGAGACGGTTGCATGTAGGCAGAGTTTCTCTGAAAGGTGAGTAGAAAGTCGTCATTGCTCAGATCTGTTAAAACTAGGATTGTACAAAGCCTTGGAGAATAGAGCTTTGTGGATTGAGAGCATGGAAGAGGGAGCCTACAGCTCCATTCATAGCTTGCATTTCTGGGACTGAGGAAGCAGCCACCAGAGGGCAGAATCGCTGTAGGGATGAGATGAGATGGCCACGGAAAACCCTTGGAAAAATCTCCAGTTGTTCCTGCCTTTAAACGCTCTTCTAAATATTAGTCTGGTGTAAAAAGCAATATATTAGATGAGCCTCTTACCTATGCTGTCAGCCATCACAGAGTACAGGCAAAGTCTGATACTCTAGAAGTCTCCTGAACTTGTAGCTTCAGCAAAACAAAAATTTATTACTGCTTTTATCGTGCTGGCACTTGAGATTCCTAGTAGGAGCCTGTTGTATGAGGTGCTGTAGAATAAGAAAGATACAAAAATGTAGAGAAGAACCTTGACTCAGTGCGTGCCTCTGTAAAAGCTTAGCAGCAGTCATCTTCTGCCCCCCTCCCTCCCTCCCCCAAGGTCTTCAGCAGTAAGGTAGCTTACAGTCTTTGAGGAAATTCTGTGGGCAACGTTTGAGTCAGGATGGCAGTATTCATCCTTTTGCAGTAGTAGGATGGTCTAAGGGTTGATTTTGTATCTAGTGAAGAACTGAGGCTTGCTTGCAGGGAGGTCAAGTAAGGGCAGAAAGAAGTAAGCAATGGGCAGCTCAGGTTAGTGGCCTGTAATGCCCTTCGCTGTGATTTTTTTTTTCCCCAGAGGTTCCACAATGTAAAGGGAGAATGGACTGGGGAAGCAGACATAAGAGAGATGCTGAGCTCCTGATGTGGAGAATAATGGAGAACACCTGATGCTCTTGCATGTAGGGGATGCCTGAAATACAAGAGGATAGAAATGACATTCCCAATGAGTCAGGAGGAATTAAAGTAATAAAGGAACCCTGATGCGTGTGATGTGCTCGATGTACAAAAGCAGTAGAACGTGTGGCCTCTGATGATCTGTGTGAGAAAAATTGTGAAAACTCCCAACCAAGCTGTTTATAAGGCAGAAACTGAAGGGAAATTTTGGAAACAGATTTATCAAGTTGTCTGTTTTCTAAATGCTTTGTTGTTTAAATTGGCTTTAATGGTAATTTCTAGGAAAACAACACATGCATGAAATTTTAGGAGAGCATGAGTTACTTTGGTAAATGTACTAAAAATCCAGGGAGGAGTTTAAGTGCCCAACTCTGTACTAGCAGTTTAAATCCTGCTGGGGCTTTGTTGTAGAGCCTTTTGTTTTGAACAGAGTCTGGAGCATGGTGAGGGCATAACTGTGCAGGTGATAGTTACTGGCAGCCTGCAGAGGGCACTCCAAAAGCTTCATAAATAGAAGGATGAGCGGTGTGAAATTAGAGATGGATAATTTAAGCGGGGGTCTGATCCGGGCAGCTCTTAAAGCTCCCTCCTCTTTCTTTTCCTCCGCAGGTTTCTCTTCTCTCCTTGGTGACATGCAGCCCTCCAACCACAACTACTACATGTACCAGCAGCAGCAGCAGCAAGGCCCCTCGTCAGTGGGTGCTGCTCCCCCACTCCACACTCCAACCCCAGAGGGTTGCCCATCCCAAGGGGGAAAGCAACAGGGTGGTGAAGGTTATGGCCCTCCGCCAGTGATGTCCATGCACCCACCCCCAATGCAGCATGGAGGCTATCACCAGCACCAGCAACATCACCCGCACTCCCACCCGCAGCAGCAGCCGCATCAGCACCAGCAGCAGCAGCAGTCACAGGCTTCGATCAACAATGCTGGCTTTGGTGAGTCAGGGGCGGTAGGAAGAACAGCTGGGAAAAAGGGAGCAGCGAGGAGCCCCCAGACGGAAACTCTGTAAGCGAGCTTTCCCTAACTAGTGTCTACGTTGTGAGTGGAAAAAAGGGTGAAAGCCAGTTATGATTGGAATCTGAGAGGGAAATGGCTTCCTTACTGAAGGAAAGGAGGATCCATCCACACTGTGTTTGTGATTCTGTTTAGGGAGGCAGGATAAAGTAAGGGGCTGAATGAAAAAGGAGGCACCATCCCCAGTCTTCCAAGGGAGAAAGCATTTCTAGCTACTGTAGCGCCAGGCTCTTTGGTGAAGAGGGGCTCATCATTTTATATTAAGGGGTAGAGGGAAAGTCTGTATTGGAATAATCTTGTCCCCATTGAATTCCAGCATTTCCTCCTGATTGGTGCTCCAACATTGATTCCCTGAAGGAAAGCTTCAAGATGGTAAACCGGCTGAACTGGTCTAGCATTGAGCACTCCCAGTTCTCAGGTCAGTGTTGGCCTAGTGACTGGGTCTGGTGACTCAGTGACTAGGGCTGTAGCCTAGAATATGTCAGTGCTGTGCCCAGATGTTTTTTTCAATGTAACGGTGTCAAGTCCATGGTTTCTCAGTGACTCAGCTCTTCTCTTTGTGAAATGAGGTGTCCCACTTCACGGGTTCTGTTAAAGACCCTGAAGCACTTGAACACTGCAAGAATTTATGGCAGGGGGATATTAATTCAGAAAAGTATGTCAGAAAGCTAACGGAGATTTTTTTCCCGCCTGCTCTTCCTTACCCTACCTGAGTCAGTGAGACAGTATCCTAGATACGGAGCTCCTCAGGAGTTTGGTGACAGATTCGAAGCAGTGAAGTTGGGTTTGTGGGGAGAAGGTAGGATTTAGGGGTAGAAAACAGAAACTCTTTGACGTTGTCCTTTGTCCTCTGCAGAGCTGATGGAGAGTCTGCGCCAGGCTGAGCGGAAGAACTGGACGCTGGATCAACACCATATTGCCAACCTCTGTGACTCCCTCAATCACTTCCTTACCCAGACTGGTCAGCTCCCTCACCTGATTGGCCCACAGCAGCCTCCCCGGATCTCTGATTCTTGTGCCCTGAACAGTGGCAAACAGGAGCAATCCATGAACCAAGGTAATTAGGAGGGAGACTAAAACGACACGTAAACGAAGGCACAATTCTGTGAATATCCTAAACTAATTGCTGCTTTGCCAGGCAGTGTGGCGCTGAGCAACTCAGGGCTGGGCTGTCAGAGCTGCTCCTAGCAACTCCTCTTCCTCTGGCTTTAGAGAGGTAGGATGTCCTATGTCTGTGGTCTAGACAGACTGTTATGTGAGGCAACCTCTCCAGGCACAAACACATTTAAAAGGTAAACCCCTAAAAAGAGAAGGGTGTGGTTTTTGTAGGTGACCAATAGACAGGAATGGCAAGGTAGAGAGGTTGGCAGGAGCTGTAAGGAAGAAACCTCTGGCACCCATGTTGGAGAAATACTGTCTGGACAAGGAGCAGGGGGATGCACTCCGAGGAGAGCACAGAGGATATCATGGTCTTGACAGAACTGTGATGGTGTGTGTCATCTAGTACTGAACTAAACTGATACTGAGCCAGCTTGTGGCGTTTCTGGATGAAAATTTTCTTCTTTTGCAATACTAGAGAAACTCCTGTTGGTTCCAAGAACAAGATCCCTGACCAAGCTATAGATTGCAGTTAGGACCCAACAGCTGAACATCTCCTCAGTATCCCGGGGGTCTGAGTGAGTTGCTCTGTGGCTGAGCTGCCACCCAGTCAGGGCCAAGGCAGCTGACCAGAACATTAACAGGTTGGTGTTTTTTTGTTTTTATTCCTTTCCTTTCACAGTGAACTCCTATGGTCAGCCCCAGCCTCCCCATCTCTTCTCCGGGCCATCTCCTATGTACCAGATTTCCACACAGGACTCTCCAGGATATAATCGCCCAGGTAAGGAGTGACATTAAGGGATATTATACCGATCAACATTAAAGAACTGGTTCCCAAGCCCTTTGTGCATTTCTTCCAAAGCACTTAATAATCAAACAAAGCACTGAGGGTAGAGAGGGAGCCTAAACTGCAAGGAACCCTCCATTTAGGGCTCTGACGTAGCTCTGGCAAGGCTTAGGATTTCAGTAGCCTGATTTCTTTCACTTCACGTAAATAGTCTTCTAGCTCAGCTTCACCCTCAGTTGGTCGCTTGAAGGTAACTGTACCTGAGCAGCTGCTGTTGATGAAGTCCTTTGTGCTCTGTCAGCTGGAAGGAAAGTTAGGGAGGCTGAAGCTTAACCTCTGTGGAAGCTGCTGTGGAGAATTTCACCGCAGATCACCTACAGGCCTTGGGAGGAGCTGTCTGACAGGGGGAAATTCATGCCAGTAATGTTCTTACATGTTAGACGGTCGGAAGGGAGAAGGCCGGAATCCCATACGCTTTCTTTTGTCCAAGGGCCCACTGTGGAAAAGCGTGACGTTTTTTATTCTGACTGTTCTCTTTCCTTTCTCTCCTTTTTTCCTTGTTTTTGGCTCAGCTCACCATCTGGTCCCTCGGCCTCCAGGGCCTCCTCCAGGTGCCAATGAGGAAATCCCTGATGATTTCGACTGGGACTTGATCACCTAGCGAGTTAGAGACTTGATAGCCCGTCCTTCGCGAAGGACGCGGGAGGGGAGGGGGACACGGGGTGAATGGTGCCAGCACCACCCTCCCCAGCCTCCCTGCCTTGCCTGTATATAGATATATATTCTCTATCTCCGCCAGAGAAGCCACCGCAAGATGCTGCCGAAGATAATCCTTCCTTGCGTCCTGTTTTATCTTCTTTTTCTTCTTTTGTTTATTATTATTATTGTTGTTATTATTATTATTACCAATAATTGAGCACAGCCCTCCCCCTCCTCTGGCAGCCTCGGACACATCAGATCGACTCTTTCGTGTTGCGTGGTGCTCTGTGGAGGGTGGAAAGATGGGTCCTTGGTGCCATGAAAAGACGTCGGAAGGCTGAATCCTCGAGTGCATCTTTCTCTGCCTCCGTCATTTTGCGTTTAACAATCCCTCTTTCCCTTCAAGGTGGCCGGTGAATCTGTCGTATTGGCTACTGGAGTGAGAGAGCCCAGTGGACCCTGGGAGCCTATCGTTATGTTGTTTCGTAAATGTTGTAAAGGTCAGGGGGGCTAAAGGGACACTGGAGGGGTGATCTTAGCTCTGTGAACTTTCTCGCATCAGCAGGAAAAGCAAGAAAAGAAGTGGAGTTCCCAAGGACAAAGAGAGGGTAATCCCTGAGGTCGGGAGAGGTGAGCTGAGCTGAGCTGGGAGGGTACCTGAGCGTGGAGAAAGGAGAACGTAGCAGAGGTGGTGGTTCAGCAGAGGAGTTGGGTTTCAGAACGCAGTGCCATCTGTGAGGACTGAGAGAGATTTTGAGGGAATCCTGACCTGTTTTCTGCGCTGCCTTCTGCAGTCTCCGGGTGAAGACTACCGAAGCAGTCAGGGGTGTCACATGTGATTCAGCAAATTCTGTTCCCCAGAGCTTTTAATTTCACCCCCCAGCCCTTGAAGCCCTTCTTCAAAATATGTAGTGAGGCTCTTACTTGCATATGCAAATTTGGAAGTTTTTTTCCCATCAGTATTTGTTCAGTTATTATCTGGCCCTTTCTCCCTTGTATTTCTGTGGAGACTGTCCTTGCCTGTGCCTGGAGCGTGCCAGCAACAGCACGTTTGTTGCGTAGGCGCAAATTCTTAGGGGTTCCCACGTGGTGGATGGGGGAATGGTGGGGAGAGGAAGCTGCCGCTCAGCGTGGAGGTGAGTTAGGGGACTGCTGGTTGAGGGGATGGACCCTCTGGTCGGGTAACTGGGAGGCTCTCACAAGTGGTTTCTGTAAGAGGTGCGTTAGAAGAGAGAGGACGAAGCGGGGCAGATTTTTAAACCAAACAGCCAAAGAGTATCGTATAAAAGTGAGGAGGGTGGGTCAGACCCCTTGCAGTTGAGCTGGGGAGATGATGGAGCGGGGTGTAAATCCTGAAGGATGAGTTTTGTCAGCAATTGCAGATGGGGAAGGTGGAAGAGGTGCAGGAGTGAGTGTTGAGATGCCTCCTCCCCAAAGCTGTGTCCTGTGTTCCCCTTCTTTCCGGTATGGCTCTGTTCTGTCAAACCTCTTAGTATTTTATAAAGCCTCCCCCCAGCCCTTGTTCCCCATTTACCAGTGAAGGGAACCAAGATGGAAATACGTCATGTTTGCTCGACAGACCTGGGGCAGGGGAGCGATAACCTCTTCTCTGCAGGAAGGTGGGGAACTAGCATTGCTTTTTAAAAATTTGCTGTAGGGATAAACCGATTGGATCTTTGTCAGGGAAGCGGACAGAGTCTCACTTTACTGGGGGCGGGGGCACATTTTTGTTTCTTTTTTTTTGTTTGTTTCTTTTTTAAGTGTGTGTTTGGGGGGGG